>JAQNCA010000007.1:2355780-2369134 GCA_029783725.1 Acanthurus tractus | reverse complement strand
TGAAAGAAAATCACTGCATGACCAACTTGTCATGTTAATGATTTATGGTTCAGGATCAGGAGATAATCACATGCACTCCTGCTGGGATTTACATTGTGACACACTATGAATACATTGAAAACAACAGTGTGTGTTATTACTGGACTTTACAGGATTATTCATCAAAGGAAATTTAACGTTGTATGTTGTGTTTACAAAGGCTCAGGTTGATGTATGACGTGAAAAGGAGGTGATTAATCGCTGTCTGGTATATTATTCATTATTAATATTGGCTAAACTTCTATGATGACACTTTCTATTCCTCACAGTTGTCCTTATTTACCTCTGTTGCTACTCCTAATTAAATCTGCCTAAGATGTGGAGAGGTTTGTGTAGCTCTGACAAGCTTCAGGCGACGCTCAAGGTCAAAGAGAGAGAGAGAGAGAGAGAGAGAGAGAGAGAAAGAAAAGGAGAGAGAGAGAGAGAGAGAGAGAGAGAGCTTAGCTTACTTTAAGGATATGAGCCAGACAGGGTGGCTGATCTGCTCAGCAGTGGAGCCAAAGCAGACGATCCTGATCCATTACAAACCATCAGCCTCAGTCTGACAAATCCTGCTCTTCAATCAATATTTCACTACTCAAATAGTTTAGTATCTGTGGAAAAGAGTCGAGTGTGTTTGGAGCATCAGCCAGGTGGACGCTGCTTTGTTTTTATTTTAGAACCCAGACTGAACGCAGACAAGCAGAATTATAGCTCACTAAGAATCAATTCCCTAAATCCTAAGTGAATTAATTAAACAAAAACTCACACTATTATTTACTTAAGCAGTCACCTTTTCACTTGCTTACATTTAATTTAAAAAGACCCAAATCTGTCAGACCCTTTAATCAAGTAACTCCTCTAAATGATCGTGTTTGAATGTGAGTCACTCTGAGCTCCAGGCATGCAAGGCAAAACAAACACAAAGAAGTGTTTGCAAACACGGTTCAACCTGAGTTTAGGTTGCTGACCTAAAACCAAATTGTGTCTCTGTGCTTTCGGTGTAATTGCATATCGTGAGAAAACAGGCAGATTAAGAAACAGATTCCAGAGCTGTGATGAAACTCTGTGTAAGTTTGTGGCAGATTAGTAGATTGAAAGCATGCGCTTTTACGGTCTCATCCATGAAATTTAATTTTGTTATTTTCCTTGACTCGAATCTTGTTATAATTTGGATGCAAAACAAATTGCCTTCCAGTGAAAGAAAGTTTGTGTCTGTCTGTATGACCAAAATAAGCAGAACCCAAATAATGAGCTATATTACTTTAGATTAGCTTGGAGAGGAGGGAAGCTTCGGGGAGCCTCCCAGGTGCTTCTCAAGAGGAAGCACAAACTGGTGCAGAAGGCAGTTACATAAGATACGAGCTGAGGACAGGCAACTAAAAAACAACACTGTTGAGAATAAATCCACCAACTGATTAAAATTTCTAGGATTGCATTTTCAGTAACTCTGAGATTTCATAAAATGAATGAATGCTTATAAAATAAGCATCTGAGAGATTCACTGACACAGCATCGTGTTAGGACAGATGAGTTTCGGGGTGCACAGTGTCATTTTAAAGCAGACTGTCACAGTAGTTCGCGGGCCTCATTCCTCATCACATCAGCTCACGCCGAGAGGGATGAGCCACACCCAAAAGCTGCAGTTGCACCCAAATCTGAATCATGCAGGATCTGCACCACTAAAGACTTCAGCATCTCCTGCTTGTGCTAATAGTATACAAGCAGAATATCAAAGTCAAATCAGAACATTAGCAGACGCCTTTAAAAAATTTCTGATAACCAATCTATGATTAGTCAAACAAGTAAGTAGATCTAATATGTGATTTTATTTTGACAATTTCGGCCAGCAGTGAGGGTTGTTATCAGACGCTCTGCGGCGCCCACATGACAAATATTTGAGAAAGGAGTTTCTGCATGTGCGGTGCCAGTTGTTGATGCAGGAGTACTGGGCATCCGCCTGGATGGAGTGAAGAATAGCTTAAGAAACACATCTTTCAGTCATGCAAAACAGAGCCTAAATCCTCTGTAATCCACTGCATACACCGAATCATGGAGTGAGCGGCTGTAGTGAGCTGTTGTTTACTTGAGACGTGGCACATGACAGTTTTCAGTGTCAGGGACCCGCAAACTTCGGTTGGTTAATTGAATCTGTCTAATTCTGCTCAGTTGAATTTCCTGGACCAGCAGCAACTCCACTCCTCACAACAACTCAAGAAGAATACTGAAGGAGACACATGTCTAAAGCTCAAGTATGAGTGCAAGAAATAATCATGTGGGCCACTGTTTACTCATATAATTAATTATCATAGACGCAACTTTTAGGCCACTTCAACAGGTTTGACAGAACTGTTACGTTTAAAACTTCTATTGAGATGGAAAACACGGGTCAGAATTTAATGTTATTTCCACTACAAGACCTCTTTTATTTGCTAATTAGCAAATGAAATTCACAACTGTTTGAAATGTCATTAATTTAGACAAAGTGGCCTGGTGATCCTATTAGTTAAAATCTAATGTCAATCCATCTCACAGCTGACGTGAGATACTCGAAGTCCCAAATGTCCAACTTAGTATTTTGTGCCAGACTCACTTAAGTCAGGACAGGGTCAACGTCAGGGGACCATGAATGTCTCTACATAATGTCAATATGTTTGTTTTTTAAAAAATAGTAAGAATCATTAGTTTTTCAGGAAACTCATAAATGAATTATTTTATGGAAACATGCAATTCAGGGCATTCTAGTATTTGTTGTATGTGGGCTTTTAGTTGGTTGTTAATTTAAAAAGGCTCATTAAGTTGAAGGCAAAACATGCAGGGATGTGTGTTACTGTTTGCACAACAAAATATTCAAACTAGACTGAGAGAGCAGCGTTTTAACTTAAGGGTTAATGATGAGAGGGTGGATGTTATCGAAACCAAAGCAGTGAATCAGAGAATAAAAACATTATTTTGTGATTGTTTCACATTGGTTAAGCTTTAAAACACAAAAAACACGTCTGCACCTCCGCACAAACCCACAGGAAGGTGTGAATTCCTCTTTGTGTAAGTGTGCGACACAAGTAATTAAGAAGAAAATAAGAAAATCCAGGTAGAGGGCAGCTTTTCTTCAGATACAGACACCATCACAGACTTCTAGTGGATCAGACGTGGTGATTGATGAAAATTGCTTTTGTATGAGTCTACGCATTTTCAGGAAACGCCTGCATATTATGCTGTTTTTTGCTTAATAAAAGCCCTGAATTTGTATATGTCTTATATTAGGAAGCAAACAGTTGAAAGTTAGTTTATTATTTAGATTAAGTAAGGTGTTTAAGGTAGTGTTAAGAGTTAAGTCTCTGAAACAAAGTCAGGACATTTAGAAATCACTTAATTCAGTTTGGGAGTAACACCCAAGGTATGACTGCAACCTCCCCGCCTCCTTTGTCCATCTGAGACTGAACAAATCACTTTAGCTTTTAAGCAGTTGACATTCACGCCAGGAATGTTTAATGTTTAAGGGCAGTTTGGACTCACGTCATAAACACTTGAGCTTATTTCCGGGAGTTAAACCTACAACAGCAGAAGGTAGGTAGTGAGCTGTCCTTTCTGCTTCAGAGAAAGGGCATTAAAATGTAAATTCTGCTTGTCATATCTGATCTGAAGAGCTAGATGGTGATGACTGCTGAACAAGGATACAGCACTTGAGTTAATAGTGTGTAGGCAGCTGTGGAGACTGTTGATTATTGTATTTCACAACATGTCTAGACTGTGGTGTGTTAGGAGTTCACAGTGTGGATCTTCTTTGCTGTCAGATAAGTGTTCTCTGATGTTGTTTCTGATCCTGGTGTCAGATAAACGTAGGTCTGTGGTGACAGTGCAGGCTGTGTTACAGGTATTCTTTGCAGTATCAGTTGAGAAAATATCAGAACTATAATGTCATTTGATAGCTTCTTGAACCCTGTTTAATGATCAACCCTGAGGCAGGAACACAACCTGATACAGCAGGAGGTCTCAGTCTCTTGCCTTAACTGTCCTCTAATGCACTCAGACAGTAAGAACTCTTTACATGACGGAGAATAAGACAAAGGGTGGTGTGGTTATGTGGTGTGTGGTTGTGACACTATGATGCTACATTATGTACATTGTGCATTGTGCATGGTTGTCATATGTAATTACAATTTTAGAATTAGACTTTTTTTATTAAGGTGTTGAAGGAATATTTAACCTCTAAATCACAAGTTTTGCATCAGATATTTGCCTGAGGACAGTGTTTTTTAAACTTTCCAAAGCAGTTCACAGAGTTTTGACCTCTACCCTTGTAACTATTTTGGTGCAAAGCAGTTTATTTTACAACAGCAAAAGAACATCAAAAAAAAAATTCAAAATTATTTGTGAAAAATGACAATTACATCTCAAGCACATTTTTTTAATAATATCTTTGCTCAATAAATAACTTTCCTAATTCTCTGGCTGCCTTCTATCTACAGTTACATATATACTTTCATACCCAAGATTTTTATTACGCTGCTAAAAGCATTTCGAGCTTGGTTTAAATTTGGGGTTTTAAGTGCTTTCTAAAAACCAACAGAGACAGTCACACAGTCTTAGTCATAAAACTTATCAGCTGTCCCTTGATAGAAAAACATGAATCAGCTGCTTAAAGACCAAAAAGTTTTATCAATAATGGACATTTAATGACTCTCCATGTGGATAGTAACCACATTTAATAAATACTAATTTCTTTGAAGACAAAACATCCGTTGATCAATGTCATCTTAATGATGAGTATTTATTGGCCACTGAGGAACTTAAACTGCAGAAAATGAGGAGATTTAGAGACAGAGCAGCACCGTTTCTCCACAGCCTGATTTATTCAAAACTATTCATTTGGGAATTTCCGATTTTTTATGCCTGACATTTTAATACCCAACAAATGGACTATATCCCTGAGTAGGAAACCTGGTACAATGAGCCTCGCATTAACATGGGCTGAATAATGATGTAGTCGAAAATGGAACTGAGGTTAGGTATTAAAGCAGGTAATAATAATAATTGGACTAACCATATTCAGGGGGAGTCAGACTTTCCCTTTTCAGCAGCCTTGAGCAGCTGAGCTGAGAGGCTGCAGAGTCTAATCTGTGGATCAATACAGTGGATCACTTAACAGTGGAAAGAGGCAGAGGTCCCTTGGGGAATATTTGCCCGGAAGAACCCTAAATAGTCCCATCATCGGCTCCAATGTCTCTCTGAGCCTCAAAACAACTGTCAGGAGTCAAACTGGGTGAAAGGCTCAGCTTACTGCTGAAAAATACAGAAATGCAATAAACTACAATGCTTTACTTCTGTTTTTTGTGCTCATGCTTTGATGATATGATATGAAAAGTGAACTTTTCATTCTAATCATTTAGTACAACAATTAATGACACACTTAATCTGGTTGCATGCATTTTACTTGCTGTGTTTGTAAAAGCATAATGATGTGTGCTTGTGTGAGCCTACGGAATTAAAGCTCTGTTTGCTAATATTATTATGACAATGAAGAGATGTCATACCAGACCTTTACAGTATGTATGTGTCTTATATTTTCCCTGTACTTTTGTGTGTTTGTGTAAACAGGAGCTGGTCGAAGGCTCAGAGGACCAGAGGCGGGTGCAGAGGACGATTCAGTGAGTGACTTTATTATGAATACAATGTTTTATTTTATGTCTTCTAGTTTGCTTTCTTATCTGCCAAAGTCTGATTTTACGAGACTTTATGAAAACTTCTATCTGTGTAACTGTCTACTGTTGAATTTAAAATTGTCTTGATAAAAGCTGACATTGGTTGACATGACAGGAGTGCCTGTACCTGAGGAAATAACTGTGATAGACACAAACACTAGGTTCACCTAAAAAGACCTTCTAAAGAAACTGAAATGTTAAACTAAGGCGAAACAAAGCAACACTGAGAATAAAACTGGGGTCCATAAATGAGAAATTATGATAAGTGAAACAGAAAGTGCAAAAGAAGCAGCCATTCTTTAGACACAAGACACTGAGAAAACAGATCTGCAACCATTACATCCCTGGAAACACACTACTAATGTGACAATTATTAAATGCCTGACAGCCAAACACCCAGTCAGTTCTGCCTTTGGCACAGCAAGGTGTTATCACACTGTTTGTGATTCAGTTTTCTCCACACCTTTGATGATCATTCTGCAGTTTTAACATTAATACTGTAGGCAGAAAAAATGTCTGACTAAAGCTGACTTAAATTACATGATATTTCTTTGAAATGAAAACAACAACCGTTTTGGGAATAGACCATGTGACTTATTTTTTTTCGCTGACTGACCTCATGTCCACACAGATATGTGACGAGCCTTCTCAGTTCACAGAGGGGGAGAGGCCGCGCCCTCAAGGATCATCTCCAGTCGAAGAGTATCCTGAAACTGAAAAATACACCGACAGTGACAAAGAGGTACACAGCACCCATATTACACAATGTTGCACAGACACAATAAACAACGTTACAGTTAGAAATCTGCTAAGCACAATAAATCAGAGAAGCTGTTTAGAAGCACATCTATTACTCGGCTATTCAGTTAAAAAACATAATGAAAAAAGAAACAGCTTTTGTTAATGATTACCTCACCAAGAAAATATTGCATTTATTTAACATGATGTTTTTAGAATGAAGTTATAACAGAGAACAGACTTGGTTTCAAAAGTCTGCTCCACATGGCACTCTACGAACAAATTCAACTCAAATTTTTACAAATTTCTAAATTTAATGGTCACTGAAATGCTACAAAAGCCCCATTTCAGAATCACACTGTAGTATTGAAAAGCTAAAACTGTGTTTCGTTGTTCTATTGTTCTATTACACACAGGGGATGATTAACTCAAACATCACGCTTAGTGTGGAGTAGTAATCACAGTGCGTAAAAGCTGGCCTTAAACAGTCCACAACCACATTGTCATGATAACAGAAATGTGTCATCAACTTTGGTGTGTTCGTGTGTCTGGCTTCAATTCTATCAGAACCTTTTTTAACTTGATGTTCGATGGAGGGAAATATTCTGCTACCTTTTTTTCTAAACTCACAACCTTAAAGCAGCTAGGGCTTGTTTCTTTGGAAAGCCTGCTAAGGGGTGTGTTGGGGTCTAATAAGTTTTTTCCCTCAAATTAAGTTCTCACTGCTACTTTATTTACTACTACTTTGTCAACAATGATCTTTTATGTAAATGTCAACTTCAATTATTTAAAACTTTCCTTACAGTGTGAGGCGGAGCATGATACTCACCACGAAAGTGGGAGTGGAAAGAAAACTAAAAAGTCTGGACTTGGATCTATGTTCGAGAAGCGCTCAACTCCAAAAATGAGTAAACTGAAGGTGAGACATTCCCATCTGCTTCTTTCTGTACCGTCTCTGTACATCCTTTCGGGCTGTGCTGCAGCAGAGAATAGCACAGCCAAAGGTAAAATGATTGTATCCTTGCTGTTTTGATGTATTAACAGGAAGTTCCCAGCCCTGAGTCTGGGGTGATCGTAAAAACAGCAAAAGATGGATGTGCAGAGGGCCTCGTTTATGGTGGAGGGGGGAGAGAGGGGATCTTCATTAAGGAAGTGGTACCAGAGTCTCCTGCCTCAAAAAGTCTGAAACTGAAAGAAGGTAAACGAGCAGTTGGTAATGAGAAACAGTAACACTGACATTTTCTCTCCATTTGCAATGAAGAGTGAATTTGTTTCAATTGGAGTGATCCCCTGAAAGATCCATGTTAATTTTAAATTTTGAATTATGTTTTGTTGTATATTTACCTAAATACCTCTGAAGTATCTCGCTCTTGTTCACACAGGTGATCAGATTCTGAGCGCCACAGTGTATTTTGACAACATGTCATACGAGGATGCCATGCAAATTCTGGAACATGCTCAAGCTTACAAAGTGAAGCTTTGCTTGAAACGCAAACCAGACATCACAGAGACTGACCCAACCATCGAATCTGACATCATCCCTGTAACTATTTTCCATTGTCTGCTTACACTGTTTGTGACATATAGTGTCAAAGCTAAAACTGACAATTCATATTTCTGTTGCTTTGCAGGAAGAAGACCTCGATGCTCCAGAAATGAGGGAGCAAGGGAAAACCAAAAGGCGGGGTGATGCTCGAATATCATGGCCTAAGTTTCCGTCTTTTGGAAAAGGACGAAAGTCCCGCTTTACAAGGTCTCACAGTTCCTCAGAGGCTGATGAACAGAAAAAGCTTGAGCTCAGTCCCACAACAAGTGACACAGAGTCACCTATAAAATCTCAGGATGCTCTCAAAGGCAAGAAGAAGCATAAAATGAAGCTCTCTGCTCTGAAAAAGAAAGGCCGGACAAGTTCATCTGAAGACCAGGAAACACCAACAACGGGGCAGATCAGTGGCAAAACTGTCAAGACAAATGATTCATCAGACATACTCTCACCTGAGTGCCTTGAAAGTCCCTCAGGAGAAACACCTAAAGTCTATGTGACAAAGGGCATGAAGGTAGTGGAAGACCAAAGACTCGAGCAAAATGATCAAAAGTTGACTGAACAACCAACTGTTCAGCACAAAGTAGAACTTATCACTTTAGACAGCACTTTGAAAACAGCAGATCTAACTGTGGCTCTGGCAGATAAAGAAAGCCCCTCAAGTATTAAGTCTCCTGATGGCAAGAAAAAGAAAAAAGAGCGGTCCGAATTAAAATTAAAAATTTTGGGGAAGGACAAATCACATAAGAAAGAGGCAAAAGCAAAATCCCCAAAAAGGCTGAAAACACTGGGGGCAAGTATTGAAATACCAGACCAACCTGAAAATGAAAAAACACATATCATCCAGAGTTTTGAGTCACACACAAAACTACAAGGAGATCAACTAGCACCAAGTACAACACAAATTGAAATGAGCATGCCAAAGGTGGAACTTGATATGCCTGAAGTAGAATTTATACGTAAATCTCCACAGAAAGGTGATGAAAAAATTAAGACAGGCAAGGAGAGTAAAGAAAAACAAGAAACAACAACAACATTTAAACTGCCTAAAATAGACTTGAGTGGCATTACAACAGAGGACATTATACAAGAAAAGCATGAAAATGTGGAGGAATCCACAGTGAAAACTGAGCAGCTTGCAACTGAAGGTATAAGAGTGAAAGAAGATCCATATGAACAACTGTCAAAAAGCAGTTTTACGAGGACACAACTTCCCAAACGTGAAGAAATTGAAATTCCAGGTATGGAGGACATGTCTACGAGGGGCAAAACCAAGAGACAAAAAGAGCCTAAAGCTGGTTTTATGGGACATTATGAAGAACTTCAAGTTGAAACTGTGCAAATGTCAATTGATGTTGAGAGTGTGAAAGAGGCAGTTTCAAAATTGCCTGGATACAAGCTGCCAAAAGTTGACACATCAGGAGTGCCTATTCCTGATGAAATTACTGTGATAGATGCAAATGCACAGAGAATATCAGTTAAAACACCGACTAAAGTTGTGGATACCAAAACAAAACATGAAACACACTCTGCTTATATTGATGTAACTGCCTCTCCAGAAATCTCCAAGACAACAATCAAATTACCAAAGATCACACCTGCTGATATAACCTTGGAGGAACTTGTAACTGAGACCAAGATAGATTTTAAAAAGACTGAAAAGGAACACAAAACTAAGACAAAACAAAGTGACACAGAGATCAAAACTGAGGTCTATAAACGAGAAGATATTATAATACCTGGAAAAGAGAGTGCACACACTGAGATAAAGCTTGCCAGAGAGGACATCATGTCCACAGCAAAACTCAGTCCAAAGAAATCAAAGCACACAGTTACGGCTGACATAAAAGTTCCTAGCATTGGAATTGACTTACCAAAACAAAAAGAAATTGAGAGCATTGAATACATTGATTCAATGGATGATCCATCCGCCAGAAAGGATGTTGGAATTACAGGTTTTAGTGTTAATCTTGATGTTGCAAAGCAAAGTACTGACACCTTTATTCCAGAGATCAGAAGTGAATTGAAGGATTTTAGTGTGCCTGATGCAGATAAGGGTATAAACATTGATGGGGCAGAGATAAAAACATCTGACAGAGATGGAAAGGGTATCAAGTTTAAAATGCCAAATTTAGACATATCCATGTCTAAGGCGAAAGAATCTAAAATTGATTTTAGCCTATCAAAGAAAGATACAGACATCATCTTACCAGATGCAAAAGCTGAGATCACACTCCAAGATGTTCCTCAGGTTGACACTACTTATGGAAACATAGATGTTTCTGAACCCAAAATGAAAATCCAACCACTGCAGACTGATGTTGAAAGAGGGAGCAAAATGGCAATCACAATGCCAAAAATAAAAGGTCCTGAAGTTGATTTAAGCTTCTCAAAGAAAGAAAGAGATGTACCGGAGGTTAAAGCTTATGTGCAAATCCAAGAAGAGGCTAACATTTCTGTTGATACAAAACAACTACGAAGTGAGGCAGAAACGGAAGTGCAAGGGAGTAAGTTTAAAATGCCGAAGTTGGGAATCACAATTCCAAAAGTTAAAGGGCCTGCCATTGATTTTAGCTTATCTCAGAAAGATGTAGATTTGACACAACCAGAAACCAAAGCAGAAGTCAAACTCCCTGATATTAAGCTAAAAGAACCTGCTGCTGAAGTGGAAATTAAAGCTACAGAACTTAAAGAAGGAGAAAAGGATGCAGAAGGATCACGATTAAAATTCAAAATGCCAACCATAAAACTACCCAAGTTTGCAGGTGTTGACACATATGTCAGTGATGATGAATCTAATAAAATGAAAGGTGAAAAAGAAGGTGTAATAGCTGACATTAAGACACCTAACATTGACATAGAAGGTCCGTCTATAGATGTGACAACAGCAGCTGAACTTAATGAAAAAGAAAGCAAGTTCAAAATGCCAAAATTTGAAATTTCTTTGCCAAAAGTAAAAGGGCCTGAAATTGATTTTAGCTTATCCAAGAAAGACATAGATGTCACATCCCCTGAAGCAAAACTGGAGGTTAAACTTCCTGATGTTGAACCAATAGAGCCTGGTGTCAAAGCAGATGTCAAAGCTCCAGAAATTGCAGTTCACCAAAAGGATGTTGAAAGATCACCATCAAAATATAAGATGCCGACATTTAAACTTCCGAAATTTGGCATTGGTACTCCAAACATCTCTATTAAAAAAACTGACATGGACAAAACTGCCAAAATTGAAGGAGATGACATTGAAATTCCTGAAGAAGTTCTTACAGTTGACATTGCAGCACCCAATGTTGACACTGAGAGCCCCTTAATAGATATAAAAACTACAGGAACAGAACTGGATGAAAAAGGCAGCAAGTTCAAAATGCCACATCTTGGTTTCACTATGCCAAAAGTGAAAGGACCTAAGTTTGACTTAAGCCTCTCAAAGAAAGATGTGGATGTTGCATTACCAGACCATAAAGCTGATGTCACACTTCCAGAGGTTGACCTTGGAAAAGTAAATGAGGCCAAGATGGAAATTCCCGAGACTAAAGCTGAAGTCAAACTTCCAGAGGCTCCTAAAATTGCTTTGGAGATGGAACCTCCACAACTTGAACCAGGGGTGGGTAGCCATGGTGGGAAGTTTAAAGCACCAAAGTTTGGAATCAAAATGCCAAAAATAAAAGGGCCTGAATTTGATTTAACCTTCTCAAAGAAAGATGTGGATGTTGCACTACCCCAAACCAAGTTAGAAGTCAAACTCCCAGATGCCCCTGAAGTGGATGTCAGTCTTGGAAAAGCAGAAGTTCTGATTCCAGAGGCAAAAGCCAAAGTTGAAAAACCTGAGTTAGAAATTGAACCTTTGCAGGCTGAAGTTAAAGGACAGAGGACCAAGTTTAAATTGCCAGGAGCTGAGGTTAAACTCCCAGCAGCCCCAAAGAGTGACATCCATCTTGGAAAAGCAGAAGTTGTGATCTCAGAAACCAAAGTGGGAGTTAAAAAACCTGAGGTGGAAATCAAAGCTTTGCAGACTGATGTTGAACTTAAAGGAAAAGGAAGCAAATTAAAAATGCCAAAGTTTGGAATTACAATGCCAAAAGTAAAAGGGCCTGAAATTGATTTAAGCTTCTCAAAGAAAGATGCAGATGTGACACTATCAGAGGAGAAAGCTGAAGTGGAGCTCCCTGAAGCTCCTCAAATTTCAATGGAAATAAAACCACCTGAGTGTGAGGCAGGAGTAGGTGGACAAGGAAGCAAGTTTAAAGTGCCCAAGTTCGGAATATCAATGCCAAAAGTACAGGGGCCTGAAATAAATGTAAGTTTATCAAAGAAAGCTAAACAATCCAAATTACCAGAGGTTAAAACCCAGGTTAAACCCCCTGTAGCCCCTGAAATTGATGTAAATCTTGAAAAAGTTGATGTCTCAACCTCAGATGCAAAAATGGAACTTAAAAAACCTGAGATTAAGCCCTTTCAATCTGAAGGCAAAACTGACAGACAAGGAAGCACTCTCCAAATGCCAAAGTTTGGAATATCAGTGCCAAAAGTTGAAGGACCTGAAGTAGATATCAGCTTATCAAAGAGAGATGTCGACATCATACTACAAGGAGCCAAAGCAGATGTCAGTCTCCCTGATGTTGAACTGAAAGAACCTTCTTCTAAAGTGGACATTATGGCTCCTAAGATTGAAGCTCAATTACCCAGTGAGAAGGGATCACCATCAAAATTTAAAATGCCAACATTTAAATTTCCCAAATTTGGAGTTCCAACCACAAATGTCAGTGTCTCAGTGCCTAAAGTTAAGGGACCTGAAATCGATTTAAGTTCATCTAAAAAAGATATAGATGTGGCACTACCAGAAGTTGAAGTGGAAGGCAAGCTTCCTGACATGGAA
The DNA here is from genome assembly GCA_029783725.1 of Acanthurus tractus. NCBI lineage: Eukaryota > Metazoa > Chordata > Actinopteri > Acanthuriformes > Acanthuridae > Acanthurus > Acanthurus tractus. The sequence continues at coordinate 2,356,260 of JAQNCA010000007.1, read as the reverse complement.
CTGAAAGGACCATCTGCTGAAGTCGATATAAAAGCTCCCCAGATTGAGGCTATGAAAAAGGATATCAAAGGATCACCATCAAAATTAAAAACACCGTCAATGACATTTAATTTACCCAAATTTGGAGTTGGTGCTCCCAGCGTTACCGCAGAAGTGCCTAAGATGGAAAAAGATGTTGAGTTCCATGGAGGTGATGTAAAAATTCCTGAAGAAGTTCTCACAGTTGACATTGCAGCACCCAGCATTGACACTGAGGGCCCTTCAATAAATATCAAAACTAAAGGAACTGAACATGAAGGAAAAGGGAGCAAGTTTAAAATGCCAAGTCTTGGTTTTTCTGCACCTGAAGTAAAACAGCGTGACTTTGACTTAAGCTTATCAAAGAAAGATGTGGATGTTACATTACCAGAAGTCAAAGCGGAAGTCAAACTTCCTGACACTGACCTGGAAATACCCTCCGCTAAAGTGGACATTAAAGGG
>JAQNCA010000007.1:655464-668132 GCA_029783725.1 Acanthurus tractus | reverse complement strand
AAGGATGATAGTCACAGAGTTTTGTGGTGAAGTCACAGTGTCTCTTCACCTGTCAGCGAGCGCTCTGCTCTTGGCTTTGATGTTATCAGAGTCGTAGTGCTTCTGCTGGATCATCGTCTGAGCCAGTTTCTCCACCTCGTCCAGCTGGTCCACCTGAGCCTCCAGAGCCTCCTCAAACTGAATGTGCTTCCTCTGCAGAGTCTCCACCTCCGTCACTGAGCTCTGCACCAACACAGGAGAAGAAACTGCTGCTGAGCTTCATTGGACTCAGGCAGAGTGCTAAAGTATGCCTAAAAAATGATCAACCAGTCTGCCAAGGGTGGATTTTTTTTTTTTTTTTACACAAAGTTCAAATTTCCCACTCTGATCTTTTACCCCGAGGTCCTGATTGGACAGGAAGGCCTCCTTGTTGCTGAGCCAGCTCTCACACTGCTCCACGGACGACAGGAAGACCTGCAGGATGGAGAACCAGTCAGTGCGTCAGATCCATCACATTAAAATCTGACAAAATAATGTAACTGTAGGTGTGAACAAAACCTGACAGGTCAGATCTGGACTGTAAATCATATTCAGAGTATCAGAGATGCAGTTTTAAATTTATATTTGACACATTTTCCCCATGAAGTTAACCTGAGATCATCACCTGCAGGGTTCGGGCCTGTTCCAGCATTGTGTTCCGGTTCAGCCAGGCTCGGTTCAGTCCGGAGACGGTTTCCTCCAGCTGGTTCAGAGACTTCTGGATCTCTGACTTTGAGCCGTGACCCGACCGCACCAGACCTAGACCGAAGTCCCGAACAGAGTCCACACGCTCAGCCCGGGCATCGATCTCCGTCTGCACAGGCAGCCGAGGTCAGTTTGGTCAGTTTACTGTTGAATCTGATCCAATGGATCAATTAGATCCTCCAACACGCAGAAACTCTTACCTTCCAGTCCTGATGCTCCACAATGAGACGGTCGGCCTCGGCTCTGGTCTTAGGGAGTCCTTTCTCTGCCATCTCGCTGCTCTGAATGACACTCCAATCCAGCAGGAGGCGCTGGTTGGCTTTGAACATCTGCAGCTGATGGGCGTCCTGAAGCTTCTCCTTCCTGATAATCAACATTTCAATGAGTCCTTCTGCTCATTCAGCCAATCAGAGTGCAGTGACATTGACAGACAGGACTGAACCACATGCCACAAAAATTACAGTTCAAAACCCTGAAACGCTTCTGATTCTGTTCACACTGACTTATAAGTGGTCAAATCTGCTGTCAATCACTGGACCCAATCTTAATTGGTAAAATACATAATTGATCAGTCACGTTATAAAGAGCATATTTGTCTCTGTCAGGATTCCAACAGCTTTGGTGTCTTTCAGTCATCACTTTTCATTCTGCTGTTCATTCCAGAACCTCCATTAAATGATTTAAACAAGGCCTCAAAAAACATGATCTCAAGTTAAAACCGCCCTCACCTGAGTTTCACCTCCTTGTCCAGAGTCTGCAGAGCTTTCTCGACCTCCTTCTGCTTGCTCCTCAGCAGGTCGCTCATCACTGATCGAGCCTTTAGCTGATCGGAGACCTCCTTCTCCAGGGACTGAGAACAAGAGAGGAGGAACAGCTCATGAGTCCATGCTGAAGCTCAAAACACCAACATCTGAAGACGCACCTCTGACTTTAGGACCTCACAGTTCTAAAAAGGTTTTGGTTCTACCACCAGGAGAGAAACTACTTTTTTAGAAGACATTCTGACAGGACGAACACAAAGCCCAGTTCTCTATTATCATTTATTTGTTCTGTCCACTGGGCCTAAAACACTAAAAACTGATATTATAATTTATAATATATAATAAGTTTACCTCCTCTGTCACCATGTGGGCTTTCTCTCTACAAGAACATCAAACAGATCAATGACCGGACGACCCTGAACATCCTTCAACTTGACAAAGAACTGAACAAAAGTGAGATTTAGCACTCATCTTGTTTCTGTTAAAGCCAAACCAAAGCTCGTTAAAATCAATCCAGTCTGCACATGTGCATCTTAAAAAATACCAAAATCTTCATGTTAAGGCTTGACTTGAGGAAACATCTCCATGTTTTCATCCAGCAGGGTCAGAATAATGTCACATGTTCCCTCAGGCCTCCTTCACTTTATTTAAAACACTTTAAAATTCTGCTGCAGGTCTGCAACATCTCAGACTCACCTCTGCCCTCTCGTGGATGACCCCAGCCTCCCTCTCCGTTTCCTCATGACGTCTGATGAGGTTCTCCACACTGATCACATCGAAGCCGAAGTCCTGACCCTGCAGCAGCATCTGCACACAGAGGACCAAACCAATGTGGATCTAAGCCTCAGGGGAGGTCTGATAGGCAGTTTTAAGGTGGTATTAGATGACTCACCTTCTCATTGGCTCTGTCTCTGACCTCCTCCAGCTCTCTAATGAGGGCATGGACCACCAGCGCCCCCTCCAGCTTCTTCTTGTAATTGCTCAGATCACCATGAAACTTGCTCCACCTGAAGAAGACAAAGAGCTTTTTAGCGAAAAACCAAGGGAAGGTCCCACAGAGGTGATGCTGGACTTGTTACCTGTCGTTCAGCTGCTGCTTCCTCTGTCTGACTGTGAGCAGCTCATCAACGCTCCGTCTCTTCTCTAGTTTGGCAGCCAAGTTGTTGATGGCCTTGATGTGGGCGTCGTCCACTGTCACATCCTACAGATTTAAACATAACATGAGTTTATTTTTAAGTGTATGTTGCAGAGTTCTACTGCATCATCGCACTCATGTATTCTACTGTTTCATTTTCAGCCTAAACCTCCACAGAGTTTCTGCTTTCAACCTGCACAGATAGTGATACAGTCACTGCTCCTCCGGGTTGAAAGAGAGGCAGTTCAATCTTCTCATATGGATCCAGCTGTGACATGGCATCATATGAGACGACTGATGCCACATGTTCTCACACTCACACAGAGTGAAATGAGCTTAAATGTGAGCTGTGCACGGTGCAGTGAGACTGAGTCTGGGGGTTCAGGGTTCAGCCAAGGGCACGTAAACATGGAGAAATAAACAGATTTAACAGTTTCAGGTCAAACAAAAGGCCATCTTGCTGCTCCCTCACCCCGTCTCCAGTTCCTCTGAACTCGCTGAGTTTCTTCAGCAGCTGAACTCCGTGTTCATAATCCTTCCCAACATCTCCAACATTAATCATCACTTCCTGCAAAACAGACAGAACAGAATCAGACATGACACACTGCAAACATGCTGCAAATACTCCATCGATCCCTCCACCTGTCCCTCTCCTACCTTTTGTCTGATCCAGGCCTCCACCTCCTCCACTTTCTGCAGGAACTCCAGGAAGTCTCTGTTATCTTCCAGAGCTTTCCCTCTGGTGGCCACAGCCTTCTTCAGCTCCTCCCAGTGGAGCTCCAGTGTAGCTGCACTCTTCTTCACCTGCTTGGACTGCGGGTGGTGAAGTGAGACCAGCTCCTCAGCCGCCTGGAGGAACAGAACATCAGCCTGCATTTTATTTCAGTTATTTTTAATCTCATCTCATGTAATCAATGTCATAAGATGTCTTGTTTTTTTTGTCTCAGTTGACTCCTTTTACATCTCGTCTGATCTCACCAGCAGCACAGATCTGATGGTCTCGCTGTGAGCCAGGATCTCAGCCTCAAACACCTGATGTTTCTGAAGAAGCTTCATTTTTGCCTGCAGATTGCTGAGGTCAGTTTTATCATCCTCCGCCAGCTTCTGCATCCGCTCGGACACCCACTCCTCTGCCTGAGGGACGGAGAGGTGATCACTTTAAACAAACAGACTCTAATGCGTTTTCTTTTTAAAAATTAAAATGTCCTTTCAAAAATAAAAAAATATTCAAATGTTTAACAGACGGGCCTCTGGAGACGCTGCTCTTCAGTTTGTTTGGATCATGTTTTATCAACTTAAGATAAAATAAAGCAGATCTTAAAGAATATTGTCATCCAAATAGAAGCTCTCTGAAGGGTCAGCTGTTTACCTCCCCAACGTTTCGACTGAAGATACAGAGCATCAGAGAGAGCTCCAGCTCCTCCCTGCGTCGGACGGACAGCTCCCTGATCCTCTCGCGTCTCTGGAGGAGAGCCTTGAGTTTGGTTTGGACCCGTCCACTCTTCTCTCTGCTCAGCTGCTGCTTTAGCTTCTCGGCAAGCCCCGTCAGCAACGACAGCTGGAAGCAGATGGAGGCAGGATACAAATTAACACTGCAGCACCTCCACTCAAGGTAAAGAGTCATGATGTTGGTCTACAGAAAGACCGCTCAACACAGATCTTTAGAAAGACTGAGGTCCAGATCATCTCCGGGTTCTTGAGACACTCATGTAAGTTAATGTGGACACAATTTAAAAGGTGGATTTGTTTTACTGCACACGTTAAACCACATAAACAACAACAATAACATGCAAAAACTCAGCATAAGAATGAAAATGTAGGAAGGTGGTGAAACACCAAGGCAGAGCAGACCTTCTCCTCCTGCGAGTTGAGCAGCTTCTCAAAAGCTTCATGCCGTTTGATCAAACCTTCTGTCTCGTCAACGGTGTTTCCCAGAGTGCTGTTCTGCAGCAGGATCTGTGGAGATGTGACCTCTGATCAGACACTGAATGTGATGCTTCTCATGTCCTAAGGGGAACAAACACAAAGGAAGACCATACCTCCTGTGAGCCAGACGTTTTGTCCATGCTGTTCACGTCTCTGTAGAACACCTGCTCCAGGTGAACACCTTCTAACCAGCCTTGCTTTTTGTTCCACTGCTCCTCCAGTTTTCCTCGCTCAGCCTGCAGAGCCTCCAGCTTGTCTGACACCTGAAAAAAACCACAAAGATCATGAACACCTCTCCCTCCAGATTGCACCCACACACACAGTCATGTGAAACCAGACCTCCTTCGTGTTGGCCCTGTCTTGCGTCTCCAGCTCCCCTCCCATGTCCAGAACCTGTCGGTAGATCTCCTCTCTGGCTTCCATCTCGGCCCACAGCTGCTGGTGCTGGGCCAGCTGGAGGTCAGCAGTCGACACGTCGCTGATGGTCTCCTCAGCAGCCATCGCACTAATCAGCTGGCTGCACCACAGCGAGTAATCCTGGATCTGGAGAGCACAAAGACACCTGGGTAAGATCTGGGAAGGCCGATGGGAAAAAATGATTCATCCATGTTTGTGTTTTTACCGTGTTAAGGAACATGTATCTCTGGCATGCCAGTTTCAGGTCATCCCCTCTCTGCTCCGCGTGGCGTCGGAGATCCTCCCATCGCTCCACAACCTCCTGCTGCAGCTCCTCCAGGCGGAACTTCAGCTGGGGGGTGCAGAGGTTAATGATGGAGTCAGCAGCATCCAGCTGCTCCTGCAACTGCAACACAAAACCAAGAACATCAGGAACAATCTAACTGTGATCTTCCACGAGCATCTTCAACTTCAGTTCAGTCAAGGATCCGTGTCATGAATCAATTCCAACTTCACAGTAAAAGTCCAGTGAATTATTGAATTTTTAAAATCTATTAATGCATTTATGTCCATTAAGAATTTGTTGGAGCTTTTCAACCATGAAAATTTGAAAATTTCAATAAAATATGAGGGTTTTGGGCTGCCTGGGCCTTTGCAGGTGGATTGTCCAAAAAAACAACTTCACTTCACAGCACACCTGGTGATTTGTTACCAGTGACATGAATGAAACATGAAAGATTAACACGTCTGTTAGAGGCACCTGTTGCTCCATGGCAGCCAGCTCATGCAGCAGAGCTTCATGTTTCCTCTGCTGTGACAACACTCCTTGCAAATCCTTGGCCACGTCGTCAGGGATGCTCTTATGTCGCTCCTGCAGAGACAGAGAGGGGTTCAGACTGACTTCTACATGTGTGCATGGACGTGCTGAACTCGTCCACACGGTACCTGGATGAGCGTCAGTGCATCAGTCAGATCTTGGTAAAAGCGGTGACACTCCTCTGCTCTCTGCAGCTGCTTCTTACGCTCCTTGGCTATGCTCTTTAAATCTTCCCAGCATGCACTGCAAACAAAGAATGTCAGAGTCAGCACAAAGAAAATTTAAAAAAGAAGATGAATCAAATGTGTAACATAGACGACAAAAACAAAACTGCATCTGCACTCTTCCTTTAACTCATCTGTCTTTCTTCAGCACATCCCCCAAACCTCCTTTTCCTCCATTTAAATTTGAAAAATCTTAACTCCTAATAGAGTGTGTGTGAGTTTGTGTTTGTGTGTTTGTACCTGAGCTGCTGCAGCTTCTCTCGCACTGCAGAGCTCTGTGGGTGTTTGTTGCGGATCAGTTGAGCAGCCAGGTCACTGCAGATCTGCAGTCTCTCCTCTCCAACTTCAAGCTGCTTCAGAAAACCTTCAAACTTCCCACAAAGCAGCTGAAATGTCCATCACACACAGAAACTGTTAACAAGGATCTCAGCTGCAATTTTACCGTATAATTATTATGGCTTTGATCATCAGACGGTGACTTTAGTTTCCTTAGAAGGAGACTTAAACATTTATCAGACGACATGCAGAGACAGTGACAAATGTAAAAACCAGGGAAAGGAAACATTATCGGTCCGTCTGATGTACCTGTTGGGTTCAGGGGCCGTTGCTGAGAAGTTACCTGAACGTGTTTGTAGTCGTTGCCCAGGTCCTGAGACTCTGCTGTCTGTCTCTGCTGGTTCATCCAGTCCTCCAACTCCGATGACTCTCGTGTGAACTCATGGAGATGGAAGACCTCTTTTAACCTCTGACCTCTGAGGACACACACAGACAGTTAGACACACAGGTAGAGAGACAGGTGTGCAGACAGGTGCTGACAGAATTTACCTGAGGGCAGCCTGGTGCTGCAGCTGCTGCCTCAGACTGCTGAGGCGACTGTAGGGCCTGTTCAGCTCCTCCAGGCTCCAGTTCAGAATCGCCTGCTCTACCTGGTCTCCCAACTGGTCCACCTCCACCTCCAGCACCTCAAGCTGTCCCTCCACCACCTACAGCAAGAGGAGCATAAGAGCACTGCTCAAAGATATACAAAAATACCAGGAGGAACACACAAAAAAGACACCAGTAAGTATATTCAAACTTCAGTCTGCCTCAGAAAGGGGTTCCACAGGTAACGATATGAGGTCCCTTTGTTTTCATTGAGTACAGGCCTGCAGAGTGTGTGATGTACCTGGTGTTTGGTGATGAGGCTCTGTGTCGCCAGCTCGTCTTTGCCGTAATCATCTGTGTTCACCAGGTTGAGTGTCTCGGTTAGCCTGGACTCCAGCTCTGAGCAGTCCAACAGCAGCTGCAGACGATTCACATGCAGAGAAAATTCAGCACAAAATCTTTCCAGAACAACGGGGTTCTCAAGTTTAATTTACTTTATAAACTTTTTATTGGAAACATGGCCCTGGTGCTTTTCATAATATTCAGATTGCTCCGCCCCTCTCACCTGTTCTCTGGTGATGGCTTTGTTCAGGTGAGCTGCTCTCTTGTTACAGGCCTCCTCAAGCCCCTCCCACTCTGCACTCAACTGACTGCGCCTGCAAAAAAAACAAGCAGCATACAACCAAACAATCAGAAACTCTGACAGGAAGTTTGAAGGAAAGAGGCACATTCAACTCTGAACACTGAGGCAAGATCACCTCCGCAGAACTTCCTGCTCCTCTGATTTGCTGGATTTTGTCAGGCTCTGCCCCTTCTCCAGGACAAGGTTCAGGTGTTTCCGGTGGGCGCTCACCTCCGCCTGCAGGTCCTGTGTGGACACAAACAGTTCATTATTATGAGCTGGTTAGATGAATCAATTGAAGACAAGTTAACTTTTTACAGGATTTAAACCGTGATGCAGCTGGTACCCTGTGTTTCTGCATGAGGCTGATGGCTCCGGCCAGAGACTTGTCGTATCCTGTAGATCCAGAGGCAGGAACGTGTTCAGAGATCCAGCTGAGCTCCAGATCCACATCATGATAAAACTCAAACAGCAGCACCGACGCCTCTAACTGAGCTCGACGCCGGTCCAGAGGCTCTTGAAGAGACTTAAACCTGCAGCAAAAAATTCAGCAAATCAACATCTGCTCCAGATCCTTCTACATTTAAGAAAAATTATCTTTACATGGATTTGTCCTCTTGGGTCCATGAGTGTCTATAGAAAACAAAGTGACCCTGAGCTTCACATGGTGAAAGATGACAGGAAGGAAGCAGATGTTGCTGACCCCCCCTGGAGGGAGCTGGGATAGTCCTTACAGAGTGAGGTAAGTGTCAGTTTCCTGGATGATCCTCTGGGAGTCAAAGTGATTGGACGCGAGGTGTTTGGCCCTGCTGACTATGGAGTTGATCTTCTCCGCCAGCTCCTTGGCCTCCTGTTCCAGCTGCCGATGCTCCTTTACACAAAAAGACAACAAATCCACAGTAACTACAATATGTAATTAAATCAGACTGGACCATCACAGATCCCATCAATCCCATGATCCTTTTCAGCGTTTGCCTTGTGTGACCTCACCTTCAGGAGCTGTCGGCTGGAGCGGAGGTCATGACCTTTGGCAGCATTGTTCAGCATCCACTGGATGGCCTCAATCTTCAGCTTGGCGTCCTGAGGATGGAGGATCGACTTTAACTAAGCTAACACAGGAAACTCACTACTTCACACTGGATTTTCAAAGTAAAAGCAGAGTTGTTTTTTTTCAGAGTTTCAAAAAATGACTTTCTCTAACAGGCTTAAAAGTCAGAGACACACACTGATGACAGTAACCTACACATTTATTAAATATGCCTCAGTCAGTGTTTCTACTGTGTTTTACCCGCAGCAGCTCCATCAGCTGCTCCTGCTGCCCCGCCTGTCTCAGTTTGTCCCCTCTGTCAGCCATCTTGTCCTGAAGTCTCTTCCACTGGATGCTGAGCTGAGTGGACTTCCTCCTGATGCTCTCACTGCTGAAGTGCTCTTCAGCAAGCATCTCCTGCCCCAGCTGAAAGAACACACATGATTTAAACCGTGTTTACTCGATGCAGCAGGTTAGTCAAGCAGCTCAGGATTATTTATTCCCTAATTGCATCGTTGAACTGGAAACCAGTGAGCAGCAGCTTACCTGAACCACTCTGTCCAGCCAGACCTGGTTAGCCTGCATCTCCTTTTCAGCCGCCTCGTGTCTCTTCAGTTTTCGGAGGATGTTGGTGGGGTCGCGGTACGACTCGTCCTCCGCCACCTTGAACTTCTCTTCCATCCACTCCAGCAGCTCGTCTGAATCTCTCAGGAACTCCTGCAGCACAGAACAGCAAGAAAGAGTTAATACACAAAGGTGCTGAAAAGAACAAACAACATGGTGATGATTGAGTTAGTTATACTTGTTTGTACTGCAGGTGGCACTATGTTAAAGCAATGAGGTCATTTAGACTGTTATCTTCAGGCAGGTGCTGAATTAGCAATGCAGTGATGAAGCAAAGCAACAATGTTGATGAGGAAGCAGAAGCAGAAGAGGAGTAGTAATAGTAACAGTAATAGTAATAGCAATAGTAATAATAGAAGTAATAGAAGTAGTAGTAGTAGTAGTTCATTAGTACCTGGTACTTCTTGGAGGCCAGCAGCAGACTCCTTCTCTGCCTGCAGCTCTCTCTCAGCTTGTTGTTGGCCCTCTGGATGCTTCTGTTTCTCTCCATGATGCTTAAAGACAAACTCAGTATTTGAAAAACAGCAGAACACACACACACTGCTTGTCATATGATTAGCTCTATTTTGGTTAAGCTGTTTGGTTTTGACCTCGAACAGAGCAGATTTGTGCAAGAGTAATAATCAATACTTGACTTTTTGTGGTACACACAAACAGTTCTTTGATAAAACTAAATTGATAAAAAAAGTTCTTCATAATCTGTCAGATTATTATGTGGTTTTGCATATTTTGCTGGTGTTATGACTTGACAAATTCCAGATTTTTAAATCCACTGAATGTTAATACACTGACATTTACTGATTAACGGTCTTACTGTTTAGCAGCGTAGTGTTGTTGATTGATGAGCTCCTGGCTGCGTTCAGTGAAGTTATTGACTCTTTGATCCAAAGCTTTCAGCAGACCCTCCAGCTCCTCCTGTCGGTTCAGCAGACTGTGGACACTGTCCACTGAGTCCTGCAGCCAGAAACACAAACAACACTGAAACATGCCGGTTGTACAGTTTGAAGCACAATGTCAAACATCATAGTGGTGGTGGAAGAGAGGGACTGTGAAAGTAGGTCAGAGTGCAGCGTCCTCACCCCGACGTCGCTGACTCTCAGTCGGGTTTCGTGTCCAGACAGAGCCGCCTCAATCCGGTCTCCTTCCTGGTTCAGCCTCTGGAGCTCCACCCCTTCCTCCAGACGCTCCTTTCTACTGATCCACAACTGGTCAAGTTTGGCCAAGTCAGCGCTGAGATTGTCCAGGGTTCGTTGGATGTCAACACCCCCTTTCGTCCCATTGGACGAACCCTTCTGAAGAGATTTACCCAACTTTTCCATTTCCCTCAACCTGAGAACACAAACATATTAGAGTCATTCAGCAGACAAACTCCTGAGCCAACAGGGAGAACCCAGCAGTCTTTACCTGCTCCTCTGCTCCTCTATTTCCAGCTGGAGATCCTTGTGTTGTATCAACAGGGCAACAGCTGAGGCCACATCAGTGGCCGTCTCTTCCTGCAGGAGGCGCTCCTGGATGGAGCTGGCCCAACGCTGCAGCTCCTTGGCCTGCTGCTGGAAGTTCTGCAGCCTGCGGGCTTCTTCAAGGACCTGCTGTTTATCCGCTGCCTGACGCTTAAGCTGATCAAGAACAAAGCAGGAGAACATTGTGAACAAGAGACAGCATGGCAGGAAGGTTGACAGATTTTAGGCCCTTCAGTTCATCATTAAAGCTGAAGGTAAATGTGAGTTACTGACGATATATAATCAACTGAAATCTAAAAAACTGTGATGGATCAAAGCACAGCGAACTGTGATCATGAAGAGCTCAAACCTGACTCAGCAGAGCCTCCAAAGCTCGAACCTCCTCCATGATGGCTGCACTCTCTGCTGGACTGCAGTCCTGCTTCCTGGAGAACAGGAAAAATAACACCATGGACCAAAAGATGCAGTTCATACAAAACAGCTGGTTAGTCATAGTTTATCTAAAGATTTTCTCCTTAACAACCTCTGAACTCACAAAGGTTTAATGTGATTTTTTAATGTTCTAACACCAAAACCCTGAATCAAAATCAGACGTACATCTTGGCAACGCTCTTCAGGTAGGCAATCTTGTTCTCCAGGATCTGGATGTCTCTCAGGGTCTGAGCCTGGTTCTTCTCTTCAGCCAGCAGGGTGAAGGAGCTGCAGCCCACGTCAATGGGGTTGAGCCGGGACAGCTCGCTCTGCAGCTGAACTTTGGTCTCCTCACAGCTCTGCAGGAAGGACTGAACGTCTGCGGTGCTCAGCAGCTCCTGTCCTTTTTCATCCTTCAACTGCTGGATCCGATCCCACCTGCAGGCACCAGGGATGAGAGATCAAACTCACATCAGCTTCAGGTTCATACAAACCGGACTGTCTTTGTTTGGAAACTCTGACATCTGAACTGATCTGTTATGGCTGATATAATATAATATTTATTAAGCGTCATCACTGTCAGAATTTGATGATTCATAATGATTTTATCTGAGACATTTGGTTTCATTGTCAGTTTGTACCTGCTGGAAACCTTCCGCTGTCTGGCCTGAATCTCCACCTGTTTACTGTGTCGGCTCCTTATTAGCTCCTCTGCCATTCTGATGATGTCATCCAACTGGCCACGCCCACTCACCAACTCGGTCAGGAAGTTCTGGAACGGTAAAGCAATGTCAATACAAGCAAATAAAAATAAACTAATAATATTCTACTTTTAAAACTACGGATTGCGTGGTCAATCAAAAAACTGATTTTGTGATATTTTTGTTAAGCTTGACATTTGCTGTTTTGTATTCAGCTGGTAATAAACAGCAAAAAAACTCAAATCAACAAAATTTATAACAAAGATGTAGTCACAGTATTTATGTAAATTCCTAAAGTCTCGACCTCGTATTTGGCCTGAACCACTCCCAGGTTGTCAGTGTCGATGCTGAAGGTGTTCAGGACGTGTTCCTTGTCCTCCATCCATGACTCAAACTCCTGGCAGCTGTTGTAGAATCGATGCAAACGCAGCATCTCCTCCAGACTCTTCGTCTTTGACTGCGTTCAAAACAAACAACTATTTTGAAATTTACAGCGCAGGATTCCTACTTTTCATAAAAACTTTAAATTTGTCCCTTTTAGCTGCATCTTCATTCCCTGATGTTCCTTCAAGCTTTATTTTAGTCTTCACACAAATTCAAGTGTTGTAAACAGCATTTCCCATGATGCCCCTGTCACCTTAACCAGGTTGAACAGGGAGGTGTAGTCTTGGTCCAGGTTGGCCTGCGTGCTCTCCACAGTGTCTCTCTGGTACTGTGCGTCCAGCAGCCATGTTGTCTGGACCTCAGCAGTGCGGCGACGCAGCGAGCGGCTGCGCCTCGGACGTTTCAACTTCCTGCTTGGGCTCTCTTGCACGCCATTGGTGGGGGCTGGGACAGAGAGAGAAACCTGAGCAAAAAGGGAAGGAAGGATGATGTTAGGTTTATATATTAAGCATGAACTGACAATAAGACCCACTGACCTAATAGTTTATCTTCACAGGTGAAATTGATTGAAATTTAAAGCTTATTGATCTAAT
>JAQNCA010000007.1:636650-646960 GCA_029783725.1 Acanthurus tractus | reverse complement strand
TTTCTGAGCCTTTACCACTTGAAACAAAAAACCTCATATACCTGTCATCAACAAATTTTAGACAGAACATTCTCTAAGACCTTGAACAAACCTGGTACCTGTCGCATACAGTACAGCTGTGGCCACAGCTGAAGCACACCTGCTGTAACTCTACATTAAGCTCAAGTCAACCATCATTATGTGACCCCAGGTAAATCATTGGACCTGGTCCTACCTGGCTTACCTGCTACATATACATAAATGGCCAACATCGCTTGAACTCCAACCATCACAAAACAGCATCAAGAGGTATGTATCGATAAATAAATAAATCAATGCCCCTGATCACTAAAGTGCTTCAACGCACTGGATATTTTTTATGTGTTTAAAGTTCCACCTGAGGAGAAAGACTGAGGACTTTTTACTCCACAACAGTGCAGCTCCAAGTTTACTAGCCCAAAAGATGTAACTGACAACAACTGACCGAGCTGGACAACAGCAGGAAAAAGTCTACATTAACTGTCCCTTTAATCCAGTGTGGAGCTGATTCAGACTGAACTCTCAGCTCTCCATCTAGTCTTGCCTCTCGATCCTCTGAGCAGGTAAACGCGTGCAGCCTCTGTGTGTTTGCAGAGTAATAGTTCAGTAGTTGTTAGCTTGGTAGCTCTGTTTCTGCAGCCGTGTCTCAGTGTGTAAGCATGTCTGAGAGCTGATCTGATTAGTGTCTGAGGCCCTGCCCACGGTCAATTGCAGGACAAAAAGGCTCCATCATCACCTGATCAACCACATGAAATATCACAAACAGTAATAAATCTTATTATCATTATTTTACCCTGCAGTTAATTATGAAGTATATGTGATTGTAAGATGTTTATTTGTCATCTTCTTTGCTTTCCTCCAATGTTATTCATTACTTTTCTGACAACAACATAAAATGAAAAATACTTTTTAACTTCAGTCTTTGTGCTATATTGCTGTCTTATGATTTAAGTCCCTCACAGCGCAGCAAACAGTGGAGTGTGTTCTGTTTGTTGCAGCTCTGTCAGCAGGTGACTTCTGTCTCTAATCCAGCAGTAATCCACATTGACTGACAGGCGAGAGGAAGCTGACAGATTAGAGAAAGTCACCATGTGACAGTCAGGCAGCCAACAAATGTACAACAGACGATGAATGTTTCTACAGCTACATGAAGAAAAATCATTTGTGGTTTTGCACACAGAAATGATGCAGCTGCTGCAGTTCTTGAAGCTGCCTGCAGAGGGTAGAAAAGTCCACAGATTGGAATGTGTAAGAAAGTTTGATGCATGGACAGTTGAAATAGTGGATGGAGCCTCTCTGTCACCTCAGTAGCCAAATTCCTCATGAGTTTATGGTGAAACTATAACTTTGAAAATCTAAACATGACAGGATCTTTTTCTTTGGAAGCCACTACAGGTTTGGTTTCATCTCTGATAATGAAGCATCTTTTATGAACTAATTTAGACATCTGTTCCTAAAACTGGCTAGCAGCTGACAGTTTTCAGTCTGAATGTACTAAAGTAAAAGTATACAGTATTGTAAAAGTGAAATTACTCAATAAAGTGACTAAGCTCATTTTAGTTCAGTGGGAAACTTGTCTCTCCTACTTCAGTGTCTGTGAGCCCTTTGTTGTGTAACCTAAACTTGAAATGTGAAGTATGCGTGACATTGGATCAGTGCTGCCCCCTGGTGTTGGATCAGACCTTAGTGACTCTCTTCTGGATGGTCTGTCCCTGCTTCATCTTGGAGAAGTAGTGATAGTACAGAGACACATAGGTCATGATGGACTTCTCATCCGGATGAGGGACCATGACATCATCAGCATCAAGCAGCTGCATGATCCCAAACTCCCGCTCTGCCAAAGAGAAGGCGTGCTCCAGGTTACGACGGGGGTCATCTCCACGGAGGCGGCGGTAGTCAAAAAGGTCAGGCCTGAGGTAGAGTGAAAGAGAGAGAGGATGGAGGAGATCAGACCAGGTGTGTCAGTGTGTGTCTGTGTTACCGCTGTGTTTGTGTGTGCGTCTGTGTTACCGGTGTGCATGGATGAGAGCGTTGAAGGCGAGTCCGTCCCTCCAGCTGCCAGAAAAGTCCTGCACGTTGACGCCTCCGTATCCAGCCGTTTTCATCTGACACCAGATCAGCAGAGCCTCCTTCGCCGATCGATGAGCCACACTTGACCCATGTCCAGTCTGAAGGGGATAAGACAAAAGTAAGGAAAGAAGAACAGAGGAGGAAAGAAAGAAAAAATGAGGAACACAGGAGCGGTAACTTGGAAAAGAACATGTGAAAGGTGGTGAGGTGGAAATTATTCCCAGAGGAGCTTTGAAACAGTTTCCACACCAAAGAGAATAAAAGTTAGACTGAAGGTTGTGGATTTGTTACCCCTTCCAGGTTGATGGGTCCGATCTGGAACCTGAGGATGATGATCCACAGCAGACCCAGGATGAGTGTACGGTCCCCATCAACCACATTCTCTGGACCAATCAGATCCACCCGAATCTGACAGGGAAGACGGTGATTGTTTTTTAAAGAAGGCTGACGAGCAAGTTTTTTGACATTATTGATAAGAGAAATAAATAAAATAAGTAATAAACTGAAAAACAATATAATTGACAACTAGTTTCTTTTAAATTCAGAAATTGATCGATCCACTTATCACTGCTGCCCTTGTATGTATGGAGCCTTAAAGACTCTTTCAGTGGTATCTGATTTCACATATTGAATCTTTTTTGTTATGATGAAACCGTAAAATATGTTGGTTTATTGTTTCTTTCCTGAGAACCAGTTCAAAGCTATAACACTGTAAAATGAGAATGTGGTCTGGTAGGTGTTTTTGGCCCGCAGTGGCTCATTGGCAGCCGTGATATCAGCTGGTTCTGCGCTCTCAACATTCTTGGCAGAGCCGTCCTCTCCTCATTGGCAGTTCTTTATGTGGCCGAGCTGTGTGCTGTGTGTTACATTACATGGAGTTCAGGCAGCATTTGAGGCAACAGGTGGAGAAGATTCTACAGAAAAAATAACTGAATCTTTCTGCAGCTTTCTGCAGAATGTTAGCAGAAGCTTTTTCACCTGGATTCAGCCTCAACACGATGTGAGGAAGATATGTTGATTCTTCTGTGTCTACTGCTGGTGAGAAACCAGGGATTTACCTGGGTTTATCAGAACAGGTGAGTTACCTTGGTTTTGAGGAACTTGATGGCAATGCTGTTGTTCTCCAGGCAGTGGACTCTCAGTATGCGGCGGCTTGGCGTAGGCAGCTTTTCTCCAGCGATGAGCTCCAGTAGACGAATCAGATAGACTCCAGTCTTTAGCTCCGTGTAGACATCAGTCAGCTTTATGCTCTCCTGCAGGACAGAATGACAGTGAGGGACTGACTACTCTCTGATGTCCATGTTTGACCCATAACCAGAAACTTCATCTTACAGCTGATACCCAGACTGCTGAAGCCTCATGCCATGCTAAGAAAAACTATAAATACATTTCAACACAGAACAATACAATGGATTTTGTCCTGTCACCTCTGATTGATTCACATGAGCACATGGCTGAATGTTAGACAGATTTGAAGAAATTGTTAGTAGGAATCAAACACAGGACTTCTACTGTAATATATTGCTGCTTACATAAAGGATTTGAATACTTCTTATACCTGCGTGTACTTTATGGTCTGAGTATACAAATAAGCCATTCAATGACAGTAAACACTCAAAGTGTTTTATGATCAACATGTTTTCAGCTCTGAGACTGGAAGGAAGTTCACAGTGAAAATGCAAATTTCCCATAAATCATACTGAGAGTCAAGTGTTTCTTCCCCCTGAAGTGTGTTACATAACGTCTCTGTCCAGCCTGCTTCAGGACATCCAGGTTATCTGCAGGTCAAGTAACAACTTACCGCAGAAAACCAGAGGCTTCTCAGTCTTACCTTTAGACCCAGCTTTTGTTCTTCATCTAGATCCCCAACAGATTTACAGCTCCTTTATCAAAGCCACAGAGGCCAAAAGTCCATCACGTCTTGTACAAATCCTTCAAGTCTTTCTGCCTCTGTTCACTCATTTCTTTCCATGACCACAACTCAAGACTACTCAGAGATTTACAGCTTTTTACTGTTTGTATCATTGTAAACTGACATCTGAAGACACGGTGCACAAACAATTCAAACCTCAAAATGAAAAGAACAATTAAAATCGCTTTAAAAAGTTAAAGAAAAAGCAGCAAATTTTGAATTTGATAGAACAATCATTTGAATAATGAAAGTAGCTGCAAGTCCATTTTCTCTCATTTGAATGCAAATTTCCCATTGTGAGACTAATAAAGGAATATCTCATCTTATCTTGAATAGTTCTTACATCTGTACATGCACATTAGGTAGTTTAATGTGTAACAAAACATTTTATTAAATAAACTCCATGTGAAAATCTTGCCTAAATCTTTTTAAAGTGACCGCTATAGTAAAAAGTTGCATCGAAGGAAAACTCAGTTGAGGTACACTTATGACACATTCTACATGTAACTGAGTGCATGTACTCAGTTACATTCATCACTGTAAATAGTTAAAGGCTGTTAAGCAGTCTGTGTTTAGATCGTTGACTGTGGTCAAGATGGATGAATATTCTTATCTCCATTCTGTTGGTTTGTCTGCTGGCAGGAAATCTTTGTGGGTTCATTTGAGTTTAGTGGGAAAACTGGGAGCCAAAATGTCCGATTACACAATAACAGACAATGAAACTGATGTGGAATGATGTGTTTGGGTGTAACAATAAGCTGTGGGATTTCTAGGAACTCTGTATTCTTGTTATTGTCTATTTGTGTGGTTCAGGAAATGTGATGTCATCAAACAGGAAGCGGGGCTATCAGCTTTTCATAAAATAGCTACATTATGCCCCATCCGGTGGACCGGGGGGAGATTACGGAAAAGGAAAAGTTAAGAAATCCATAGAAATAGAAACGTTTTTTCATGTACTATATGGTTTTAAAAATGCATAAGGTCACAGTCGTCGTACCTGGTGTCTGTCTATGTTGTATTTTCAAAATCTTTACAGTTTTATGTTGAATCACAACCGCCTTGCTTTCCAAAATATCTTTTAAGATGTGTAACATCGCACTTAAAATTGGCGGCATAATTCAAACTGGCTTAATATAAAGACTCTCTATTCACCACTTGCTTTTATTTAGGCCCAAGAAATAGCCTGATACATTGACATTATTGTTAGCCAAAATCAAAATGCTAAAAGTGTTTATTTTGTCTTACTAACAGTTGTCTAGTTTTACGTTTAATTTAATGTCAAACGAGACGGAGACCGGCTAACTGGGAAACATTTCGGTGCCTTCCGGTGGATTTTTTGGTGTTTTTGCCGTCAGACTCACCAGAGAAAAGACAAACTTTCTTTAGACTCCGAAGGACTGAAAAATGTGAAGTCAGGTGCAAGTTTGTTGAGAGGAAACATAATTTATTCCGGCTGGGAGGAGCAGGCTGACGCCGATGACCGTTAACGGAAAATTCAAACTTGGCGCCCAAATTCTTCTTCACTGCCTAAATAAAATCCTGCTCTGCCGCAGCGCGCTCAGTGCTGCCACAGGTGGCCGGAATGTATGCTGGGAATTTATCACCCCTGCATAACACAGACTGTCTGGATTATTTTTGTTATTTTGGAGTAATTGCTTTGCTTTTTTTTTTCAGAACAACTTAAGCTTTCAATATCTGACAGTTTTGAGCACCACTGTATGTTTTGGCTATTTAATAACAGTTTAAAGTGAAAAAAAAACAAAAATGTTAGTGGATTTTTCAGATTTTTAATGTAAGAGAAAATGCAAATGAACATGAGCACAATATAACATAGCATACATTTAAATGATCAACTACAATACATATGTATAAAAAATATTATCACCCCTGGGCTTTCAGTGTCTCTTTTATTGTCTTGTTTTATTGTTTTTACAAATTTCAAGGCGTTTTGGGGCCTCTGTGATACTGGAGGAAACAGTTTCTCTCCAGCTGTAGGCAGAGACCCACATTGCACCTCCCACACTTCCAGGGAGTGCACCTTTTGCACAGAGCGCACTGTCGCCGTCCCATGCTGGCTCTCTGTGCCTTTTCCTGTCCGCTGGCTGTGGGGACGGGGAAATGTTCAGAAGTGTGTGTCGGCTGGGGCCCAGGTTTCAGGGATACACCCAGGAGATGAGCACAGAGCTTCTCCTGGAAGTCCTGGTGGCTAAAGTGGGTCCGGCGTTGACTGGCACATACCTCCTTGTGGATGATGTAACTGTTTGTCACAGCAATGTCCAGGACATGCTGGAAAACAGTTACACACCACCTCTTGGTCTTTCGGTGCACTGAATGTGTTCCTATCAGTTGGTCAGAGGTGTCCACTCCACCCATGTAGCGGTTGTAATCTGCCACTGCTGTTGGTGTGGAGACAGGGACCCTCTGAGGTGTACCATTTTCCTCCTTCTTCCACCGCAGCACTGTGTCACCGGAGTTGGCCGTGTGAATGGTTGAACATAGAGAGACCTCCTTTGTGTCCATCCACTTTACAAACAGAAGCTCATCCTCCCTAATCCACCTCATTGACCCCCTGGGTGACTTCTTGGTCAGAGCGTTTACTTCAGTGGATGGAACACCCACTCGCCCTCTCCTGTACGTTCCACAAGCCCCAAATCCCTGCTGGCCCAAGTGCCGAAAAAGATCGGGGCTTGTGTAAAAATTGTCACAGTAAATGGTGTACCCAGACCCCAGGAAATCTTTATTTATGAGGGATGTGACCACATCAAATGAAAGCCCATTCCCTGTAGAAAATTTAGATTTTCCTGTATACAGTTTGAAGTCCATAGTGTAACCATTAACATCAGCTGCGACAAAAAATTTGAGCCCCCATTTTGTGGGCTTCTCCTTTATGTACTGTTTGAAAGCCAACCTGGCCTTGGTGCCAACCATCCTCTCGTCCACGGAGATGTTCTGCTTGGGATGGTACAGGGACATGCAGCGGGTCCTCATCATCTCCAGCAGAGGCCGGACGCAGAAGATACGGTCATAGTCTTCTGTGCCTTTCTTCTTTTCATTCTCACCATCCTCAGCTGGATCACACATTTGAATGTTTGCTGAAATGGTGAAGAATCGGTCCCTCTTCATGACAGTGCCGGGCAAGGGGACATGGAAAATTGTCTTTCTCCTCCAGAAATCAGACCTCTTTGGGAGGTTCATCAATGCCATGTACAGCAGAAGTCCTATATATTTTTTTATGTCCGCTGGTGTGACATCCGTCCAGGCAAACTTCTTCCCCCTCCGTAGATTTCTTGCAGCATTTTTGTTCGTGTTTGAGGCCAGCAGTTTAAGGACTTGAGAGTCAAAATAATTTGAGAAAATTTCACCTGGTGACGGATTCCCAATGTTTAGCGGTGGCTGCACACCAGGGGTTCTCTTGGGAATGAATTTTGGGAGCTGAGGGATTATATCTGGATCAGCCTGAGTTTTCCAACCTCCTGTCGGATCACAAGATGGCGAACTGCTGTGTAAAGCATCTCCAGCGGCTCCATTCTTCTGACCCCAGCTTCGGACCCGACGACGGCCCCGACCCGGTCTGGGACTGCCCACCGGGGATGAAGATGGGGATTCTTCTAAAAGCACCCTGAAAGTATTGCAAACATAAAACAAAACACAATGAGACAAGACAGAAATGCATTCGTCTTGAAGTGAAGTAACTAAATAATTTTGTAAAAAAGTAAGTAAAGTACACAACAAGGTACACAAAATACATACAAAATAAATAGGGTGAGTAAAAAGGTTAATGAGATGAGCTTAAGGTAAGTATGGTAAATATATTAGGTAGGCAAATATAAAATATAAAGTGAAGAAAAAAGATTTATTAGGCAAATAGGGCAGGTAAAGAACATAAATCTTCTGTTGCAGTGTATTTTTCTTCTGTCTTTTACCTACCTATATATATGTCTATCTATGTATTTATCTATCTATCTATTTTTATGTCTAAATAAGGTAAGTATAGTCGTCAGACATACAGAGAAAAAGCATGAAATAACAACACTAGTATCACGTGATCAAAACAGTGACGGTAACGTGGACAATCCTACAGGAAACTAGTGAGGCAATGCTGCACGTGATATTCAAAGATAACATTTCACACAGAGCTGAAACGTAGTTTAACTGCAGTGAGTTCTGTCTGAGCTTTTCTGGAACTTATTAGCTTTTCCAAAATTCACTACTCACTCTATTTCATAAGGCTGCTCCTCGGACGAACTCGGTCCTTCTTCTGGGTCTTTAGGGTCCGGGTCCTCCTCAAAAACCAGTCTGCGACGTTTTATTTCTCTTGGAGATTTTCCCGACATCATTTCTCGAGTGTCCGGCTTTGTCGGGTAGAAAAATACTTTAAAACCTCCGCTCTTTCTTCTCTTCACGCTCCTCCTCGGCTCCTGCAGTTCCGCTGCCCGTGTGTTTGTTGGAATTCTGGTCCGCCATTGGACAAACTGTCTACCGTAGTACACCACATATACACGCAAAACTATCTACTCTAGTTTGGGGAGCAGTTTGATTTTTTTCTCTTGCACAAACGGTTGAACAGTTACGGTAAGTGAACTGCGCATGACACAATGTAGGCGGTGCTGATGTCTTCGTCTGTGATTGGCCAGCGGTTACTCGGGAAGGCAACGGCCTACCGTAATACACCATAGGAAAGGGGAAAGTCCACGTGGTCTACTTTCAAGAACCGTTTGAAATTTATCTCCGGCGCAAATGGTCGCGGAGCTACGGTAATTTGAACAGCGCATGCGCAGCCATATCGGCGCCGACATGATTGTAAATAGATCTGTTTTATGTTGATCAGAGGTGGAGAGTGACCCTGTGCGTTTACTGAAGTGTTGGACTTCACTGCAGTTTCAAGAGTTACCGAGTATTTTTAGTGAAGGTCACTTTTTCTTCTTCTTCTCCTTTACAACTCAGTGTCAAAATAGTATTTTACTCATTTACTTGATTACTTCTGTTACTGGCTACAATGCAGATATAGAGTGCTAATTAAAGAGAATTAAAATCATATTATGATGTAAATATTATAGGTTATGATAAGATAACAGCAGTAAGTCCGTTCTAACTTCACCAACTGCCATGAGCACTATTATGCATTAATAATTATTATCCAGTAATATAATGTACATTATTAAGAAGTAGAGCACATTGAGTGCTTTTATTTTTGATACTTTAATTGTCTTTTGATGAGAATTTCATCAAATCTTGGTCAGTCATATTTCCTTCATGTTGTATCTCCCAATAATATGATCTGCATGCTTCCTCTTATTTAAATCTGGTGAATAAACTTAAATTAATTAATGTATGTTTTTCTTTTTTTGAGGATATTTTAGTCCAAAAGGTGTTTAAACTTAAAAAAACAAAATGTATATGTGTGTAATTGTTGAATTTATTCCAGTAAAAACCCTGATAACATCCAGACGGATTGCAGAGGATGTGACATCATCATGATTTCCTGGTAAAAAGCTGCAGTCTTTTTGCAGCATAAGCAGGTAACGTAAATGTGTGATAAAAACAGACCGAGTGAGCTGCCCTGCAGAAACCCCAGAGGAATTCTGGGAATGAAGAGCGGCAGCAGGCCTCAGTGTTCAGCCAACAGCTGGCATCCAGTTATCAGAGAAAACACATGAAGTCAAACCCAGAACAACAGCAGCCGACTGGAATCTGTGGAAGCTGCCCACAGGACATGAAACAGGGCAACAAACGGCTATTTCTGTCCCGTAGCTCTCGCATGGTTTTCATCCTGACAGCTGAGATCAACACTGAGGATTAATGTGTGTTTGTTTATGTGTGAGACTGTGTAAGAGCTGGTTATCAGGTGTAACTGACTGCAGGAGGAACAACACTGACATCATCACTCCATCCGAGCCAAACACGACCTCTGCGGTATGAACCCAGAGGCACATCGGCCACGGCTCGTCCTGGACAGCTCGTTCATGATGGCTCTGTGTGTGTGTGTGTGTGTGTGTGTGTGTGTTTGTGGTTGAATCAGTCTGCACACACATGCAGGCAACTTCATTAGCCTTATTATTACTGTAACCAGCAGAAATCCAGGAGCATCAGAACATTTCTGTTTGTCTGCTCCGTCAGGATTTAACATGGAGGTCAGAATCTGAGTGTTTCCCCTCTTTCTGACACAAACTCTGTTACTCTGATACTCTATTACTCTGATACCCTGTTACTCTGGTACTCTGTCTGTCAGCAGTGGTGGAATTCACACATTAAACACATTAAACGTGATTCTCTTGAAGAATCAGATGCTCTGCTGAAGATGAAACCAGCC
>JAQNCA010000006.1:23971427-23998621 GCA_029783725.1 Acanthurus tractus | reverse complement strand
AAAATCACCATAACTTTTCAACCGTGAGTCCTACAGACGCCAGAGCGCCACCGCTGGACTCGGGGGACACACAAATGTGGGGATGGTCCAGGTCCCATCTCTCTAGTTCGCTTCCCTGACGATGGCAAAATTTGCCATTGTGCTGCACTCATCCCCTTAGTCCTCCATCCGCCTCCATTCACTTTCAATGGGAAACTTTCATCGGCCATAACTTTGGAACCGCTCGTCGTAGTGTGACGGTTCGAGTATCCACAGAAAGCTTAGCCCCACAGGAACATGCGGCAAAGAACCCACAAGCTCTACCACATTCCCACGGAGAGTTATTACATTTTCGTCATCAGCTTCCCGCCATTTCTGGTTCCAGCCCTTCCCAACGTTGTACCATGACGTTCCGCATATCCACAGATAGTTTAGGACCTCAGGACCACACAGCAAAAAGCTGTGTCCCTCTACGACCTTCCCACGGAGAGTTATTCCATTTTTGTCATGAGCATGGTGGTTTTTATCCCTTATTCTAACCCTGCGCCAGCCCATACCTTGCCGTTGTCACCCACAAGAACTATGTTGTCATTGGCCAGCATAGGGGAGACCTCAAGTACTTCTTTCCAAACACCTAACCCTAAGAACATCTCTTCCTCACTTAACAAAAATTTCTAACCCTTATTATATTTAATGCCACACTATAACCCCAATTGATAACATATAAATAAATATGAGGAAAAATATATAATTTTTTTATTTAATTATGGGTAATTTTTAATTTTAATTTTTAATTTTATATTTATATGTTTATCATTATTTTTTATATTTATTGTATTGTTTTATTTATTTATTTAATTTTACATTTTTTATTGTTTTATTCTTTCATTTATTTTATATGAGTGTGTACTTTATTTTATTTCATTTTTGTTTATTTTCTGGCATTAATAAATATTATTTCATTAATTTACATGATTCTGGGAAGAAAATAAAGGGAAAATGAAAGTTAAAGACTTAAATCAATTAAATTCATTTAAATTATAAAAAACCATCTAGACAATAAAAACAGAAATTAGACGACACAAACTGAATTTATACGATTAGAAGCAAATACTAACCAAGCGCTAACATTCGCGTGAAACATCTGTGAATGTTCTCATTCATCCAGGTCATAGTTTAGTTCTCATTCATCCAGGTCTAGGCAAATAAATTGAAGGCAACTGGACTCAGTTATATGTCTGTGAAGACGTTTCGCCTCTTATCCAAGAGGCTTCACCAGTTCATGCTCATCAGACTGGGCTAGGCCTGTCTGACTGGCCTGTGGAGATCCTTGGTTTTATCCTCTATGGAAGTTTTTCAAAGACAATGGTGTCTAATGATGCTAAGTGCTCATAGGTGTGGCTCAGGTAGCGTCCATTCTGTTATAATGACAATCGTTTGGAGTCGTTAGAGTCAGAGAGGTTGGAGACACACGAGGCCAGTCCTGAACGACAGTCGTTACGGTCCTCCAGAGCTATTTGTGAGTGACCATTGTTCTTAGATGCTAAGTTGATCTCCTGGGTAGGGATGAAAGGACAGCATTGTAAATGGGAGAAAGTTGATGTGTCAAACCTCCTCCTCGGTTTAGAAATGATTTTTCCACTTTTGCATAGATGGCTTCTTTTACTCTTCTTTCAAACCATCTATCTTCCCTGTCCAGTATATGCACATCACTGTCCTCAAAGGAGTGTGCCATCTCATTTTGGTGTAAATTGACAGCTGAGTCTGGACCCGAGGAGTTAGCCCTTCTGTGTTGGGCCACACGCTTGTGTAATGTTTGTTTTGTTTCCCCAATGTTTAAGTCTGTGCAATCCTCCCTGCATTGAATCTCATATATCAAGTTACTTTTTTGGGAAAGTAGCATGAAACATAGGTGACAGGTTCATGCCTGTATCCTACTAGAGTTGCCATCCGTCCTGTTTGTCCCAGAATTGTTTTTTTCTTTTCACCAGCTGTCCTTGAAATATAAAAATCTCCCCTGAAACACAATTTGGCACTTTTTGAGGAAAATGCAAAAACCTCATTTGATTTGTTTCGTTCTGTAGTCTAGACAGGTCCCCCGTACTTCTGCAAATATTTAAAATTGTTTCTGTTTTCTTTCTGTACATGCATACATCAAAGCAGCTCTAGTGAGGGAAAGTTGACCGAATACTATACTATACTTGTTACAATTCTGACTGGTCAACACTGCCAAAGTTTGAATAGGCGTTTTGTGTCCAGCGAAAGTCTCAGTAAAATATGAAGGGAAAAAAAATCATCGGAAATCCACGCAAATACAAAAAAGCATCAAGTGGACTACAGCTTGATAATATGTCCGTATTTTAGATTTATTTGGTCAGTCTGAACCCATTATAATGGCCATGCCCAAACATTTGGTCGAGTGTCCCTTTTTTCACAAATCCAAGGTGGCAACCCTCTAGCCTCCATGCATTATAATATTACCATTTTCCTGAATTTAAACTATTGTACAAACACATTTTTGTACAAAATATCATTCAAACAGTGAGCTAGATTGATACTCACCCGTCACTTGAGTGGTGTCATCTCATTGTCACTATGCAGGGTTAAAAAAAAGGCTGTCGTTTGGATTTATCAAGTGCGCCTCACCGAATGCCTGGATGAGAAAAGAACACCCGCAGGTGTTGCATATTGTTAATTCTGTAATGTTACTTCCACTTGAATATGTTTTCTCACAAGCGTGGAGTTAACTGTATGTGGAGTAACCCTATCAACACCAAAACCTCGACACTTCATTCTAAAATGGCCTATCACTAGGATTTTAACTCTAGTGATCAGATTTCCTTTGAATTGGGTTGTCACAGTTGTCATGACCTGGCTCAAAGCCATGACAAGAACGAGGAGAGGTATGGCTTCAAAGTAAAAACATAATGATTTTATTACAAACAACATAAAATTAGGAAATTGGCAACAAAGTCTAATACTAACTAAACTAACAAATAAACTAACTAAACCAAAACAATGTCCTGAAGGATCAGGGGCGGTAGAGTCACCCATGGCAAACAGGTCCTAGGGGAGGGACCAGACAAAGAGAAGCTCAACAGACCCCTCGTGACGCGTACGACAAATGGTTTCGGGTCTCCCTCGCCCCGGACGCAGGTCACCAGCCCCCCCCTCGGAGCCAGGTCTGGGGGTGGGGCTCGATAGCGAGGTGGCCTGGTGACCAGGCCTTCTCTCATGGGCTCAGCCCGGAAGAGGCAACGTGGGACCCCCTTCCAGTGGGCTTACAACCCGCAGGAGGGGCCAAAGCGGTCTGGTGCTATGCGATTTGGGCAATGGCCGAAGGTGGGGACCTTGGCAGTCTGATCCTCGGCTACAGAAGCTAGCTCTAGGGATGTAGAATGTCACCTCTCTGGTGGGGAAGGAGCCTGAGCTGGTTCACAAGGTTGAGAGGTTCGGACTAGATATAGTCGGCCTCACCTCGACACATAGCAAGGGCTCCAGATCCAGTCTTCTCGAGAGGGGTTGGACTCTCTTCCATTCTAGAGTTGCCACTGGTGAGAGGTGCCAGGCAGGGGTGGCTATACTTATTGCCCCCCGGCTCGGTGCCTGTATGTTGGAGTTTACCCTGGTAGACGAGAGGGTAGCCTTCCTCTGCTTTCATGTTGGGAGATGGATCCTGACTGCTGTTTGTGCCTATGGTTCAGACAGCAGTTCAGAGTATCCACCCTTTTTGGATTCCTTAGAGGGAGTGCTGCTGGGGGACTTCAACAATACAGTGAGACCTTGAGGGGCATGATTGGGAGGAACGGCCCCCCCAAATCTGAACTCGAGTGGTTTTGTAATTGGACTTATGTACTCTTCATGGATTTCCATAACGAACACCACGTTCAAGCATAAAGTTGTCCATATGTGCACCTAGGACACCCTAGGACGCAGTTCGATGATCAACTTCATAATCGTGTTGTCGAACTTGCGGCCGCATGTCTTGGACACTCGGGTGAAGAGAGGGGCGGAGCTGTCAACTGATCACCACCTGGTGGTGAGTTGGCTCCGATGGTGGGGGAGGATGCCGGTCAGACCTGGCAGACCCAAGCGTATTGTGAGGGTCTGCTGGGAACGTCTGGCAGAGTCTCCCATCAGAAGGAGCTTTAACTCCCACCTTCGGGAGAGCTTCGATCATGTTCCGGGGGAAGCGGGGGACATTGAGTCCGACTGGGCTATGTTCCGTGCCTCCATCGTTGAGGCGGCCGATCGCTGCTGTGGCTGTAAAGTTGTTGGTGCCTGTCGTGGCGGCAATACCCGTACATGTTGGTGGACACCAGCAGTGAGGGATGCTGTCCAGCTGAAGAGGGAGTCCTATCAGGCCTTTCTGGCCTGTGGGACTCCTGAGGCAGCCGACAGGTACCGACAGGCCAAGCGGGGTGTGGCTGCGGCAGTCACCGAGGTAAAAACCAGGACATGGGAGGAGTTAGGTGAGGACATGGAGAACAACTTCTGGACGGCTTCGAAGAGATTTTGGACCACCATCCCGCATCTCAGGAGGGGGAAGCAGTGCACTGTGAAAACTGTGTTCAGTGGGGATGGTGCGCTGCTGACCTCGACTCGGGACTAGTGGATCAGTGGAGGGAATACTTTGAAGACTTCCTAATCCCACCGACATGCCTTCCTCTGAGGAAGCAGGGCCTGGGGACACGGGAGTGGGCTCTTCCATCTCTGGAGTAGAGGTCGCCGAGGTGGTCAACAAGCTCCTCCGTGGCAGGGCCCCGGGGTTGGATTAGATCTGCCAGGAGTTCCTTAAGGCCCTGGATGTTGTGGGGCTGTCATGGTTGACACGCCTCTGCAGCATTGCATGGACACCAGGGGGAGTGCCTCTGGATTGGCAGACCGGGGTGGTGGTTCCTCTTTTAAAGAAGGGGGACCGGAGGGTGTGCTCCAACTACAGGGGGATCACACTCCTCAGCCTCCCTGGTAAGGTCTACTCAGGTACTGGAGAGGAGGGTCCACAGGGTAGTCGAACCTCAGGAGGAGCAATGTGGTTTTTGTCCTGGTCGAGGAACTGTGGACCAGCTCTGTACCCTCAGCAGGGTCCTCGAGGGTGCATGGGAGTTCACCTAAACCAGTCCACATGTGTTTTGTAGACTTGGAAAAGACGTTTGACCGTGTTCCTCGGGGAGTCCTGTGGGGGGTTCTCCGGGAGTAGGGGTGTTGGACCCCTTGATACTGGCCGCCCGTTCCCTGTACGACTGATGCCAGAGCTTGGTCCACATTGCCGGCAGTAAGTCGGACTCGTTTCCGGTGAGGGTTGGACTCCACCAGGGCTGCCTTTTGTCACCGAGTCTGTTTATAATTTTTATGGACAGAATTTCTAGGTGCAGCCAGGGCATTAAGGGGGTCCGGTTTGGCGACCTCAGGATTGGGTCACTGCTTTTTGCAGATGATGTGATCCTGTTGGCTCCATCAGTCCGTGACCTTCAACTCTCACTGGATTGGTTCGCAGCCAAGTGTGAAGCGGCCGGGATGAGAATCAGCACCTTCAAATCCGAGTCCATGGTTCTCAGCCGGAAAAGGGTGGAGTGCAATCTCCGGGTCGGGGATGAGATCCTGCCTCAAATGGAGGAGTTGAAGTACCTCGGGGTCTTGTTCATGAGTGGGGGAAGGATGGAGTGGGAGATCGACGGGCGGATTTGTGCAGCGTCTGCAGTAATGCGGACTCTGCACAGATCCGTCGTGGTGAAGAGGGAGCTGAGCCGAAAGGCTAAGCTCTCTGTTTACCAGTCGCTCTACATTCCTACCCTCACCTATGCTCATGAGCCTTGGGTAGTGACCGAAAGAACAAGACTGGGGGTACAAGCCGCCGAAATGAGCTTCCTCCGCAGGATGGCTGGGCTCTCCCTTAGAGATAGGATGAGAAGCTCGGTCATTCGGGAGGAGCTTGGAGTAGAACCGCTGCTCCTCCGCGTTGAGAGGAGCCAGATGAGGTTGCCCAGGCATCTAATTAGGATGCCTCCCAGACGCCTCCCCTGTGAGGTGTTCAGGGCATGTCCCACCGGTCGGAGACCCAGGAGCAGACCCAGGACATGCTGGAGAGACTATGTCTCTCAGCTGGCCTGGGAACATCTTGGGATCCCCCGGGAAGAGCTGGATGAAGTTTCTGGGGTGAGGGAAGTCTGGGCTTCCCTGCTTAGGCTGCTGCCCCCCGCGACCCAACCCCGGATAAGCGGAAGAAGATGGATGGATGGATGGAACAAAAAAAAACACAAAACAAATTCTACTCACTATTTCAGATATTTTATTTGAACAGCCAGCATTGATTTACATATTAAAAAACAGCTTATATTAGCTACAATTGATTTACAGTGTAACCTCATTTATCATTTTTAAATCCTGTAAGATTTATCCTCTTTCAACCTCTCCACATTTAACGGCCGTCCAATCTTACAAATATTTAATCTATTCGATACACAAATTTTATTCCTCAATCACAATATGATTCAACAAGTCATTAATCCAAGGCATCCTCTTTTAAAAGGACAAATGCATCATTTAGGCATACATGCTTAAAAGATGTAATTCACACAACAAATAAACCAAAAGTCCACATTGAATATAACCTACAGACAGTTAACTGTATGCTGCATATCTGCTTGGTTGCAGTTTGTTCACATATACAAATAAGTGTAACTCCTCCTTTTTCTATATAAACAACTACTCATAATATACTCCAACAATGGTCTGATTATGACTGGAACCTGTAGACAGAATTGGGGGCTAAATGACAAATCATTAAGTACATATATTGTAAATACATTGGTACATCTGTGTCTGTTTGTTTACCACCATTTTTTGGTACTACCTTCCTGTCATCCTGTCTTTTTTTATAGTTCCATATTACTGGCTAATCAATTTGACACAAATTTAAAAAGTGGCAAAAAATACCCCAAAACAAATTACAATTTAGATGCACTGTCCATTTTGGTTCAGAGTAAATAAAAAGTCGATGGAAAAAACCTCGAAAACTTCACTCTCCTCCTCGGTACAATCTTACTTGCTACAACCAACCATGTCTTTACCTTTTACAAAATGATTGTTCCGACAGGTGTTTTTACTGTTTTCAAAACAATTCAAAAACCACCACATGTGAGCATAACTCTTGTGAAAATTAGTTTTTTTTAGTCTGCTTTTCCCATCAACCTTTTTGAAGTGATACTTAAATACTACTGATACAACATTTGCTTGCATTTAATTCATATGAACAAATCTTAAACAAAACTTCTGTCAGTACCAGTTGTATCTCACTTGAGCCTTTAACCCTGAAGTGGCCTTTCAATATCAATCACTGTAACAGACGTGTGTTATCTATATTTATCAGAGAGGGGAGGAGGGGGACCATCAAATGTGACACAGTCAAAGATATTGAATGGAGGGAATAATGTCTGCACTGCCTGTCTGTCTGTATCTTCCTGTTTGTCTGCCTGTATCCGCCTGTCTGTCTGTGTGTTAGTGGAACACTGTCTGTCTCCAGCGTTTATCAGGTGTGAATGGCCACAGACAGTCAGCGATGGCCAAGGTGAAAGGTCGTGGTTCAACACTCAGGTTCAGCAGCTCCAAACGAGAACAGTTTAACTGACTGTTGAATGGACGGAGAGTTGATGCTGGCAGTTGCTCAGTAAGCTGCAGGCGGACAGACACAGAACACAAATGATATTACAATTGGTACAATATTTCCATCATACAAATTATTTGCATAGAAACCCTAACAATAATGTGTCTACTCAGCTCAAGTCAAATAAAAAGTAATCAAAAAGGGACTAATACTATCAATTCCAAAAACATATAGTTCTTAAAACTACGGAGAAAGAGTGTGTATTTAGCTGTGGAAAGAAATGCAATCAGGCTATATTTGATGAGCTGACACTTGGAGAAACACACACACACACACATTTATATTTATATTTATATATATATATATATATATATATACAAATTAAAAAGCATATTATGTCCTTACAGGTACATTAGTGAACATACTTATAAATATATTCATTGATACAGAGACTATTTACAGGTATGAGGTGGTTGGACGGCAGGTTGAAGGCCTGAGCAATGGCTACAGCCATTTCATATTTGGTCATCTGCTCTTTAGCTGAGAAATGAAAAATTCCTCTGATAGATGGGTCCTAGAAGGAGGACATACAAGTGGTAAGACAAGAGGTTTTTAATTTATGGAAAAGCTCAGTAAACATGAACATCCACCAATCTGTAGGTCGTCTTCTTCTAAATCCTAATGTGCATTAGTTATTGCTGCCCCCTGGTGGTCTGTAGTATTAACTCGTAGTACAACAGGCGCGTGTACATTACTAAAACATTTTAAGAGGTAACTTCCATCTTATTTTAATCAGCCAATCATCTTAACTCTTCACACTAAAAAAAGCTAGTGCTGGATACACAAGGTGTGATCATAAGCTTCAAAGACTGTTTCTGCTTTGCTCTGACAAACGCATGTAGCAGGTCAGATTTTTCACAGTTGTGAGTGAGTATCCCAAGTGGCATGGCTCGATCATCATCAGCACCTCATGCACATTTGTTACTTCATAACAGACCCCATAGTTAAGTCTACGCCTTTGACTGAGGCACAAAACTTGAGTTTGGGAAACAGAAAGAGATGTCTGAGAGAATGTCTTAAAATTTGCCAAAAAGGACTGTATGCATGTTGTGCAACTTCAATGTCATGAGTCAGCTCAGAGCAGGAAGAAAGGAGGCAGCAATGGAAGTTGAGGAAGTTGTCTTACTTCCCATGACACTTAAAAAAAAAAAGAATTAAAATTTTCTAACCTCTGAAACATTAAACAATGACTAATGAGTACTCACTTTGTATTTAAAAACAAATGTAAAGAGTTTTTACCCACAATTCCAGCCATGTGTACCTGTCTTGCTCTCTCTGACAGTTTCCTGCAGACAACAGCGACATCTCGTGTGTCCGTGGGGAACCTCTGCTGGCAGTGATCGAGAGTGCAGCTCTCTGTCGCCTCCTCTATTTTCTGCCACAGAGATGTCACTGCACTTTCTGTAACAGACTCCACCTCCCCAAACAGAACTGGCACCCGAAGCACCACCGCACCTGACAGACAGGTGACAGAGAGACACACAACTGAGAGCAGACAGACAGGGGACTTGACAAGAAACAAAAAAAGGCCTTGCAAATCACACCTCAGTGTCAAATCTGACCCGAACTTGATTCTTGGATTAAATCAGGAGCTCTGAGGAACTACAGTGAACTCAACTTTCCAAGGTTCCCAAGTTTCCATGTGTAAACGCTGCTTTGGGTCCCATGATGTCACAGACCTACAAAACCCCATCTGACCCCACTTTGCTCTCTTTAATTCTAAGTCAC
Source organism: Acanthurus tractus (assembly GCA_029783725.1). Lineage (NCBI taxonomy): Eukaryota > Metazoa > Chordata > Actinopteri > Acanthuriformes > Acanthuridae > Acanthurus > Acanthurus tractus. The sequence continues at coordinate 23,989,251 of JAQNCA010000006.1, read as the reverse complement.
CTTGAGAAAAAAACCAAAACAAGGTATTTCCCAGCAGTCCTTCTCAATGCAGACTGCTACACTGCAACTTCTCCAACAGCAGAGCTGGGAGAGCCTGTCGAGAGGAGGAGAGATTAGGAGTGGCCATGTTCAGTTAGCACCTGTTGCCATGACACAAAGTCTTCTTGCAGAGATGTATAAGCTTTGGGAGTCACAAAGCTGAGTTTTGTGAGCTACTAACAAAAAGAATAATGGAGCAACCTGTGGTCTTCAGAGAAACTAAGTTCAGAGGGACAGACCGGCCTGAAGAGCATCAGGAAGCCTCACAAACTTAACGTTTGCACCTGTTTCAAGCAGCATACACCAACATGTTTGGCGTGAATGTGAGGGAGGGTCCTTAAGTGAAAGATGGGTTTGAGACAGGCAAGTAAGAGACCAGAAGTGAGACACAGACAGGTGAGAGGCAGGCAGGTACCTGGACAGTGTCTGAGTGTCTCTCTCTCTCCCTCCAGTTTACTGCGTCCATAAACATTAAGAGGATTGGGACAGTCGTCTTCTCCGTATGGAGGATTCCTCCCATCAAACACGTAGTCGGTGCTGATGTAGAGGAAGAGTGCGCCGCAGACAGCTGCATGAGCAAACATGAAGTAGACAGAGAGATGCAAACAAAATGAACCACAAACAGCTCCAAATGGATCCCATCAGTATGTGGCTGAGTGTTTATGAGTTCCTGATGTGCAGCTTGCCATAAGTGTGTGAATGTGTGTGTGAACATGCATGTGAATTTTTTGTTTTGGTGATGGTGCCATAAACTTTTGTGTGATTGCATGAAAGTTATCAAAATTACCATTTTTCATCTTTACTTTGGATAGTTGTTATGTACACAGATGTTTTAATCAACATATCAAACAGTGACGGATTAACACGTTTACAGGCAACACAACAGCTTAAAAAGATGAGGGGACCAAGACATCAGAAGCTGAAAGCCTACCTGCCTCTTTGGCGAGCATGCTTGTGGCATGAACATTGAGATTTACAGCTGCTTCAGTGTGTCTCTCCACAATGTCTGGACGTCTCTCTGCTGCACAGTGAACAATGACATCAGGCTGAAACACAGACATTCACTTGCCTTAATATCACTGATATCAACGGCTCTCCTGCTCGACTGCTCACATCAACCAAACTAACCAGAAATGCCGGGGCAGAATTATTTGGAAGCTGATGTCGGTCACAACGCTTAAAGTCAAATCAACAGGTTTCAAGGATGTAAACTTGGAAGCGTGTAAACGGCTAAATCACAAATCTTCATAATTTAAAGTGAAAAACACTGTTTTCTGTCTTCAATCTAGAGTCTTTAAGCTGCTATACACACTTGTACATCCACAGCACGCTACAACTGCTGCTTAATCTTAAACACACTCTGCACAGAACTAAAATGACCTCCATGTCAGACTTTTCCTTTAATTTGTGCTTATGTTGTTTCATCACCTTTAGAGAGGCAAATCTTTGATGAAGGCTTAGTGCTCACTCCACACCTACGACACACCTGAGCTACAATAATACAACTCTTCTTAATTAGGGTGAACTGCATCACCTATCTGATGAAAAAACACAAAACACACCTGTCACTGTGTGTAGTTCACGACAGAAGCACTTTTTAACAACATTGCCTTCACTGCACCTTTCTCTCTTCTTTCATGCTCAATGTATGTCCATGTTTACATGTGATAACTGTCAACGTTGTAATCTGTTCAAGTCAAGTCTTCGGTATTTCTCCAGCATTTTTTAAAAGAATCCCTCAGAGGTGGAAGATATTCAGTGAACATAATCCGTACGACTGAGTGCAATACCTTGTACTCATGAAGCAGCCCTCTGACTGCATCCTCATCTGTGAGGTCACAGCGGAGGAGGCGGGGCCTGGCTCTCCTGTATCCAGTGCCAACTACCAACCAGCCGCTGTTTTGAAACTCTTTGCAGACAGCTCGACCCAGAAGACCAGTCGCCCCGGTGACCAGCACCACTGGAGCAGGAACCATCGCCTCCTGGTGAAAATAACACTTCATCAATACTACAGCGATTACAGAACAGCTAAGTATTGATCAGATCAGATCTAATGTCTCCCGCTTGAGTATCTGTATAATTAAAAGCTCAAAAAAAACCCTGGACAACCCCAAAACACGTCACATGCACGAGTGCACATTTGTAATGAGTCATACATACATCATATAATGATCGTTATTAAAATAATCAAATAGTTAAGAACTGTAAGGAAAAAAACTATTTTATTTTGGCTCATTAAAAAATGTGAAAAATCTTTTTTAACATCAATACCTGCTAAAGCTTTACCCCAGCGTATTTTGTATGTTTGTTTGATTGTTTTTTTGTAATCTGTAAAATGGAAAATAACGTCTTCAACAACCTGAATATAAAATTTTAAAGATTCAAACAACTTCCAGGACGCTCCAAAACCTGGTCCAGGTGTACCTCCGTTAGCTGTTAGCACTTCCAGCTGTTTACTGAAAGGAGACACTTACCTGAACCAGCTGCACGCGACCGGGGCTGAACAGGATTCTCAAGTCTGCGACTGCGCGACTCATCTCTCCTCTGTCCTTTGAAGTATGCGTCTGATGTGTATCAATAATCGATATCGATTACTCTGTCTTACGGATTTTCGGATGCGCAGTTTGTTCGCACACTCTTCCGCTTCCGCTCGCACAGCAATCAGCTGTTGGCCGTAAACCGGCTGTCGCGATGATTGGAGCTGATTAGCATGCGGGCTAATAATCTCACAGACGGAATAAGATAAATCATGTCATTTTTCATTTTGAAGTAACGTTTCATCAAACTGGATCAGTCTGAAGCCAAAACACCAATAAACCCGATCCGAGACGTGAACAAACAAAGAGACATTATTTCTGAAATCACCGCTGTCTGAACGAAAGCTGCTAAAAAAAACAACAACAAAATATTATTTTACCTCTGAGTCTCTCGACTCAAATCCTGGCATCGGATCCGGTCAGGAGCTGCTAACAAACCACAAGAGACCAGAGAAGAGCCACTTTTCAATGCAGCAGAACAATTTTAACCCGCTTCTTCTTCTTCTGCTGCTGCTGCCGCGGCCGCTGTTGGTGTTTCTTCTTCTTCGTTGTCGTCGTTTATGTGGGTTAAACCCCGGAAAGCTGCGTGATCGCCGCCTGCAGGTGTGGAGTTTTTCACTGTTATTGATTGAATTAAATTAAAAAAGAGTTTCAGACATGAAGACATGAAAAAATCTAAAATATCAAAATATCAATACACATGCAGTGAATGCTAGTCTGGTGTTCAGTTACTTATAAACAAGCAAAAATACGTTAGTTTGTGTGTGAGTATGTTTTTGTCATTAGATAAATATTGTCTGAGTGTAAGAACTTGTGTCAAATTCAGAAAAAAACGCCACAGCTGGAGCTTGCAGCAGCTTCCTCTCTCCCATCGTCTCCTCTCTGTTTCTAATCTGTTTAGGGCTGGTTGTTATTTAATTTACAACAACCAAAAGCATGCAGATTACAAACCTGATCAAAGTGGCAAGTTAATGTCTGTTTATCCACTTCATTTCAGTGTAGCCTTCACATTTACAAATAGCCAAAAATCATACTAAAAAATTAAATATTTGACAGGCCAAACTTTGAACCACTGCTCTGTTGATGCCAGAAGACGAGGCACAGATTTAGTAAGATATATTCTGAGTTTACTCGGCTGCCCCGAGAAGCTGCCTTATCTGCCTTTTACAGCCACAACCCTAACCCTGTGGGGATCTGTGAGGTGTGATAGTGGAAAAGATTCTGGAATAAGCATTGGTGGATTGCAAATGCAAAGCACAAGCAAAGCACAAGCAAGGAGAGAGGAGAAGAGAGGAGTTCAGTGTTTCATGAAGGTCCCCAGTGATCTAAACCTATAACCAGGGGCTGGTCCAAGGCAGCCTGAGCCAGTCCCAACTGTTTGAAGCTTACTCTTCAATGTGGACATGGGGTTACTTTAGGAACCACAAGGAAGTCAGATAACAGTGATAAAAAAGATGCAGTGAACAGCAGCAGAGACTCTGTGGAGTACACACAGTGACTCTGCAATGGAAGATCTGCATTGGCTGCAGTGGATGATGTGCTGAAGAGGCTGCAAGGATGCTGCACTGATGGGTGGTTCACAAAGGCAGCTCAGATTTCCTTTCCCAGCCCAGTCCTGATTAACTGCTGAGGTGCGATGGCAGATAGAACTGGTCCAGGTGAGAGACGACAACTGGGCCCTGAATGACAACCTGGACTGCCTCTCTGGAGAGGAAGGGATGAAACACCCTGATGTGGTAAAGCAGGAATCTAAACAACCTACTGTTGCTATGTTCATCTGCCTTTGCTACAGTACTGTCCTGATGACCCACAGATGGCCCCCTTTCATCCAGAGGGCTAAACTTAAGCTCGGTGTGGTTGAGGTGGAGCTGACACACACACACACACACACACACACACAGACGTTGGGGGCAGGAAAGCTGCAGCCTTGTCTGTCAATCACCTCCTAAAATAGAAACCGGCAGTCTGATACCAACTTTCTGTGTGTGTTTATCTCTTTGCCTCCGGGCAGCCGTCTCTCTCTCAGCCTGCAGGCTGTCACCAACACTCAAACTCTCTCTCTCTCTCCTGCAGGTCAGTGGAGGCTGATCGTCCCGACATTAAACTGCTTTGAACTGAGTTTTAATTGAAACAAACAGAGTCACACACAGATTGTTCTGAGTCCTGAGAATCCTGTCCCTTTAAAATGGGATTGTAAACACAGATGCAAACAGACACGCCAAGTCCTTCAACAGGACCAGAAACTGATCTGAACCTGATCCTGGACTCAAACAACCATCCCAGCTTTAACCAAGATCCACAAGCAGGATCACACTGTTCTCTTCCACTTTCCAACACTGATCTACGATATTAAGAGGTAAGAATATTTTAAAATGATCTCAGCCTTGTTATTGCTTTAGTTGTTGATAATTCATTATGACTGATTTCCTTAAAATATCTGGTGCACTGTTGGTGAGAAAACAAATAACTGAAAAAAAACGTGCTGAGTCACAGTTTTGAAACAATTCTGCACTAAAAAGGAGACACTAAATTGGTTAAATTACGAAAGTAAAAGTTTTAGGACGGATCTTAATTTTTTAGAGATGAAAAGTTAAAACTCTGCTTTACAGTTAGAATTTTCATTAAAAGTCAGGTTTGTATCGGCTGATCAGCTGATTCACTTGAGCTTCACCATGGCTGCTTCTCTGACTGAACGTCCAATCATATGCAGGTAACACTGGAACCTGAAACTGATTAATGCTTCCGTCTGGTCACGAACATGTTAGCACCTTGACCTGATGCATTTTTACCACTGTTGCTATAATTTCTCACCATTATTGAGAAGAAATGACACATTTGTTTTGATTATTTATTAGAGATGACCAGTTTAAAGGTGCAAAGTTTCTTAACTGAATTAAAAAATATGTATTAAGCTGATTTTTAGCTGCATTCAGTGGTTCGGAAATAATTAGACAAATAATTAGACGTACAGAACAGAAACAAACTGAACAAAAAGAACAAAACTGTCGGATGAGACAAAGAAGAAAACACAATTGTAAAGATTATTAGAGTTGAAACTGAATAATTAATGTAATAGATTACATCATCTACATGGGTGTTAACGTGCAGTACAGGCATGTATAAATGTCTGTATTCAGTATGCTCATACTTCAAGTTAACAATCACCTGTGAATGTCATTGCTAACGTTTTTTTATTTCAGCAGCTAGCTTTCTTCCAGCCCACCTGAATTCATGTCATCACATCTCTCACCACTGACTTTTGTCACCATCAGTGTTGAGTGCAGCTAACCCTGATCCATGTTCACCTATGCATTTCTGTCAGTGTGAAAACAGGTGGTTTTACTGGATGATTAGTTACGCTTGACAGATTATCTTTTACTTTTATTTGATGGTCAGTTTAGGAAGACAGGATGCATGGAGTGACAGTTACAATATGTGTCCTACAGTACTGTGGAAGGCCTCTGCACCTTCACGATCCCTCATCTTAAGCTAACAGGATACCTGGAACGTGTGGATTTAAATATCACTTTCAATATAGTAAATTTGTGTTGTTTTTAGATTCACAATGTTTCAACATGTTAAAAACATTACAGTACAAAATTGAGGACGAACAGCAGGTCGGTATCAACAAAAAAATATGACATAATAGTATAAATAATAATAATAAATAAAATGATTTAAATATGGCTGCATCGAATAATCTGATAACAACTAGCTGAGGGACTTACAGTCTGCAGCTTGATGGTTTTCACATGGTAATAATGTATTTCTAATCCGAAAAGTGTTATTGCTTTTATTCATATTCAAGTGACAAAACTCACTCATATCTGAGGTTCCCTGATAATTTTACAGTTTTATTTATTGCTTTTCACAGTTTCAGTTTGCCCCTGACTTTCTCATGACAATGTGCAAGAATCAAAACCTTTCTACCGATTCTTTGCATCAATGCAGAATTTTTTCTTTCATTGGATTTTTTGTTTCATATATTATACTTTTTTTAATCTTTTCTTAAATGAGAAGATGGTTCTGTTTCAGTAGGTCAGTTATACTGAATGTTACTCTGTTATTTATTACAGAGAATGTTACTCTGTTATTTAGAATGTTATTCTGAATATTCTGAATGTTAGTCTGAATGTTACTCAGTAACCTAAGTTAAGACAAATTGTACAGTAAAAATGACTTCCTGTTTACAGATGTTTGGCAACTATAGATTAGGATCCAATGTCAACCTTTTTATGTAAACAAAAACATCAGATCAAAAATGGCTTTCGTATCAGAGTGTTTGGTGCTTATTTTTGATCACAGATAAACATAATAAGAAATAATTCACAGTTTATAAAGCATCCTTAGTTACAGTCTGCCGACATTCTTGCAGTTTACCCTGAGTGGTAAATAATGGTATTATCCGTATAATAATGCAAACAGATTCTGCATTTTGTCACGTGATGAATTTCATTTCTGTGAACACAGAACAATAAAATCCCAAGTGAGTGAGCCTTTGGGACAGTGCAACATGAGACGAGGACCCAAAGTGAATGTACTGGTATCTTTCTGTAGTTGGGATTCAAAACATATTCAATACATATTTTAATGAAAACTTGTTAGTTATTTCTCTTTAATTTTTTCATGTTTCATGTTTGTCATTGAAACTGTATAACAACATTGCCAGAATGTAGAACAGGAACTCAGTCTTTCAGCAGACTGCAAACAGCTGATTTAAAAAATTAGTGCGCTAACAATCTGTGAATCCGTTGTCACAGATCTTGTCTCCACAGACTCACAAGAGACAAACAGCGGAAATTAAACAGCCCACCAGGAATCAAACAGAAACCAGAGACTATGAACACTGGACTTGCAAGTGGAGAAGGAGGGAGGAAACAGAAGTTCTTTCTCAGTAATCACCGCTGTCCTGAAGTCGACCTGCTTCCTCATCACAACTCTGAAACACAAATCCCTCCATGCTGGTCGCTAGTTCCTGCTGACAAGAGCTCAGACTTCACTTTTACAGGTCAGTCTGAGGCAAATTACCTCGATATCCCCTCGACCTCTCACTGCGAGGACGAGGAGGAGGAGGATGAAGAAGGAGGGACTGTGAGCGACTGGTCAGAGGAGGATCTTTCTCTCCACTTCTCTCCCTCTGTCATCCTTCCATCAGGTGATGAAGAATCAGATCCAGAGAGCACTTTTGAGTGTGTCGACATAACTGTGGAAACACCGGTGAGTTTTATCAGCTCTTACTAACTAACAAGCTAACTGATCAGGTATTGAGGAGGACATCAGAATGATGAAGATAAGACTTCCTGTTTGAGTCACTGAGCTTTCTCATCATCAGCAGACTCATGAGTTAATTATGTGTAGTTAAACACAGGTAGGCACAATAAGTAGGTGCATAGCTGTAGTGGATGAGAAGAGGGAGATTTAAAAACTTGCAGGAATTTAAACAATTTAAAGTGAAAAGTCTGGGGTTCTGGGTCAAGTGGTTGAGATTTGCTGCTCTCAGGAAGAAACTGTTCTTCAGATTTTTGGTCCGAATAAACCACAGCCTGTAAAAGTTTCTGTTTGGGGTTGGAGAGATCAACTAATGTGTCTTTGTTCTTTTGTTATGTCTTCTTAATTGGTCAGTTCTAAAAAAAAAAATTCAGTTATTTTTTTTAATTGTTTTCATCTGTCACATCTTGTTCAGGTTAGAGGTCAGGAGGGGGAGGCGCTAAAGATGGTCCCCAAACGACAGATTCAACTTAAGAAAAAAGATGTTGGAAGTGTTATTAACTTGGAGGAAACTGAGAAACTACAGGTATGAATTTTATCTGTTCATTTGTCACAATCTGCCTGTACTCCTGCAGTCTGTTTACCTGTCTAACTGTTCAGGTTAAGCTAAAGGATGGGATTGTTGAAGGGGGAGTGAATAACGGTGAGCCCTCAGCCAATAGGCTGCTTTGCCCCCCTGTCCATCGCCGCCCTGACTTCTTGCTACGGCAACACAGTATGCCTGCCTCCCTCCACACATGCTCAGCAACAAGCAGTGATGTTGACAGTCATAGGGTCTACAGAGGTCTGGTTGCAGAGGCCAATCAAGGTAATGACAATTTTAGCCATTAAAAAGTCAAGCCCTACAACTGCAAAGACAGAAATGTTACAAACAAAGCAACAAGGTTTCCCCAACTTCCATGTTAAACAGTTTGTCTCCTGTTTGTGGGTTGTAGGGTTTCATCTTGGAGGAAATTCAAGACAACGTCTGCAGAAGTCCTTCTCGCTGGATGAAACAAAAACAAAGATGGCATCCTCCATCATTAAGAGTGTTTTATCAAAGAAGATGAAGGTGGAGCAGAGCAACTCTAAAACCCAATTTTTGCAGAAAACTGCAGTGTTAACCAGCCTTCCCCAGTCTACACACCAGCAGGGGGTGAGGGAGGAGGAAGGAGGAAAGACAGGTGGAGGTGTGTTAAAAGTTCCAGTTCACGCTGTGAGAGACATGAGAAGTTTGCTGAAGAAACCTCACAACTTCTCATTCTCCTCAGCTCCAACAACACCTGAGAGCAACAAGCTAGGGAGCATCAAAGCCATTGGTCAGGAGGAGAGCCCCCCTCCTTCCTACCAGCAGGCTGTTGGGGTTGGAGGTCATAGAGAAACAAAAAGCAGCTTTAAGGCCTCAGTTTCCTCTTCTGGAGGAAACATCACCAAGGTTGCTTCATGTTTTAGCCAATTGCAGGACAGGAAACCAAGTAAGAGATTTGGTTGTCCAATCACACAGCAGAGACAGGACAGCCAGGAAGTGATAAACAGAATTAAGGTGGATGATGTTACCAGGCCTGTCATGTTAGATCTGCCCACCAGCTCAATCATCAGCAGTGATTTGTCTGAGCTCAGCCAATCGGAGAGGGCTGGAGGCACAGGTCAACAGGCTGGAACCTGCCCACCAACCCCTGCGTCCATTCAGCCCCCTCATCACGCCCCCTCAATCTCCAGACACCCCAAGATGACCCTCCCTCAAGAACAGAGCTCTATTCCAGATGTGTCTTCTCAGTTTGCTCCCACCTCCTCCCAGCAGATCCTCCACTCATATTTCTACACTCCCACTACCCTGACTGGCCCCGCCCCCACCCTGTATCCTAACATAGGTGGGATGAGCTATGTGCACAGGCCTCTCAGCTTCATTCAGGCACAGCTGCAGCCAATCAGACCTGCTCCAACCCTTCACCTACTGAGGAGGTCTGAGGAGACCAGGAGTGGGTCAACTAGGCAAACCTCAAGACCATTGGATAGCTTCATCAAGACCTGCCCACCTCAACAGACCCAGATGGCAGGAGACCAGAAGAGCAATGGCGACACAGTCACACCTGCAACACAGGGGCAACCAGAGCTACAGAAACAACAATTACAACAGCAGCAGTTTCTGTGCAGTGTTCAGGGATTTTTACCTGCACAGGTGGGAAGTGATTTCCTCATTGATGTCCAAGGTTCTGCTGCATCATCTGGGGCCCTCTTCACTGGCCACGCCCCCTGCCACATAATGTTGAAGCCTAAGTCTGGGCAGTGCCTCTATGTAAACACCGCCACACCACCACAGAGAAAGATGCTGCTGGATCCAGAAACAGGTCAGTATGTCCAGGTGTTTCTACCTGCTGTCAGCTGTGCCAACAACACCAGTGTGTTCCCAGTGCCCTATGGGAACCACACCTCATTTGTGACAAACCATGCCCCCTCTACACTTAACTCCAACACATCCCTCCTATCAGTGATGCATTTTCAGCCAGTGGTTCCCGTGTCCTCCCTGTACACTCACCCATGTCTTCCCTCTGACCCTCCACACATCATCAGTTAAATTTACACATACGACACTGCGATGGCGTCACATTATGAACCTTCCTCTCTGTGAAACTGCACAAGAAATGAATAAATGTCAGTGGAAGTCAGCAGTAACCAAAACAGTACTAATAAATGAAGTGCAGTGTGTATTTAGACTCAGCTCTGACTTGTTATTGTAGGTTGATTATCTCTGGCTGATTACAAGTTTAACACTTTATTTCTTTTTTTTTGTTCTTGTTTTTTAGTTTTCTGTTTTGTATTGAAGAACTGTCATTATTGTGTCAGATTATTAACAATCTGTGCTTTCATTTAGATAATTTAACACCCAAGAACAGAAATTACTTAAGTAAGTCTCCACTTTTATTCTGAAGGCTGGAGTTGGAGCCTGCATGGTGCCTTGTTAAATTAAAACTACGGGTTTGTTTCCTCAATAAGGCAATTTATTAGGTATCACATACCAAGTCCTTCGACCCATGTTGGATTTGTTTGTTGGTGTTGGAAGCGTTTTGTTTTAATCTGACTCTTTAATTTGTATGAAGTTTAAGACTAAAGGCTGCAAAAAAATGAAATAAAGGTTTAAAATTTGTAAATTCATCGGGAAGCATCTCTCTTAACCTCTTTTCAACTGAGATGTGATAATATGTTTGAAAATAAATACAGATTTTATGTGATGTATATGTTGTATATCAGCTACAACAGCAGCTAATCTAGCAGCTCAGTCAGTTTGTTCTCACCATTCGTGTGATTATTAGTGATTTATTTGGTAATTTTGCATGTTTAATTGCGAATAAGACATTTTCTTCACCACAACTTGTTTTTGATTTGTTTAATTTATTTTTGCACATTGTTGTACAGCAGTTGGTGGTTTTCACTGATCTTTTCCTCAGTTTATGACTTGAAATCATAATCTTAAAGAGTAGATGAAGAGATTTTGTTTTTGTTTGCTTAATTGTTTTATCTCTGAAATAAAAGCTAAGGCGCATTATGGCAATGCTGAATTGGAACACAACATAAACTAATCAGAAAAAATACTTGATATTCCAACATGAAGAAAAAAACTAACTGTAAAAAATGTTCTTAAAGAGATTTAATTTTAAGCATCAGTTTCACCATTCAGGGCATAAAGCTGCTGACTGTTTGGACTGGGGTTGTTTCTGTTGACAGAAAAGTGAACTACAGTTTCTGCAGTTTCGTTACTTCTGTTTCATGTAAAAAATAATAGCAGCTCCAGTGACAAATGATGTTCAAATAAAATGTTTTTATTAGTAATGGCAGTAATGTTTATCTTTTATTCACAGTCACTAGAGTTAAATGTATTTAGTCTCACTTTGACTTTTTTTTTAATTAACAAATATTTTGAAACAACACATAGAATTATACTATAAAAGTGCTTCAAACTGTTTTTTCACTTTTTCACAGTTTTTACACAAAAGTGTTAACATTTTCACAGTGTTTCCTCTTGCACAGTAATAAAAAAATACTTAAGTTGGTTTTGTTTCTGCTATTAATAAAAATAAGTGAATAGTAATAATGTTTGTCAGTTTTTTGTCCATTCCATCCTAATGTAATGTCAGCTAGCAGTTTACTGCGATTTTTTGTTGAGTGATAAAAGTACAGTTAAGAAAAACACAGTAAATTAGAAGGCAGTGCAGATAACTATTATTTGAAATCTCAAATGTCCTTCAGCTGTGACAGGTGTGAAGTTTTTCTCCTTGTTCCTGCTTTGTGGGTTGTTCAAAGAAATTGTGAATGTATCTAATCACTGAAACTCTAATGATGAATCTTTCACATTTTGTGTGTGTGCATGTGTGTGTGCGTGTAAATATAACAATGCAAATGAGTCTCTGCCTTGAAGCATTAGAGAAAAAGCTGGTCAGACTTGGAATGAATTAAAAACAACATTGTTTTGTTGAATCAATTCAGCCACAACTGCAGTTTTTTTAAGTTAATTGAGCAAAGAATTTTTTTTTACATCTTTAGCTTCTGACAGCTGATTGGATGTTAGGGCTAGGTTCGTGAAAAAGACACAAGGCATCACTTCATTAGTTTTTATCTCATCAGGCTTTTTGTAGATTTGATTTTTTGTGAAAGAAGAAAATATTTTTTTGCACAAGGAATGCACCAATTTTCAGGTTGATTCAAATTATAACATCGTCCATGAGAACTGTTAAATAAACTTAAACTGCTGGAACCAGTGTCTGAAATATCTAACATGCTTCAAACTTAGTGATATCTTTTTGTTTCTTGTCTGTTGTACGTCATCGCAGCATCAGCTGACAAATACATAAAACATTTTCACACCTGACTGGAGTACAATTTTTGTTTCATTAGATGTTTAGAATAAAAACATTCAGTTACATCACACATCAAATTCTGTCATGTTGGATTCTCACTCAGTCACACTTTGGTGCTAGACAGGTTGGTGTCAGCAGCTTCCTCCTCTGCTTCCTGTTCAGGCGGCTGTTGGTTGGTTTGGTCAGAAACAGAGAAGCCTGTGAAGGAAGGGCTGATGGGAAGGCGTCTGAGCCAGCGAGTCCGTCTGATCAAACCCATTCCAAAGGGGAAATCATAAGAGGAAGAGGACGAGGAGGAGGAGGAGGACCCCCATTCAACCAAACCACGCTCTGCTCTGGAACCTGGAGACACACAGACACACAATGTTTGGGTGTTTTGCCTTCATCGCTGTGATACATTTTATTAAAAGATAAAGTCCAAACCAAAAGCTGACTGTGTACATGGAGGACGACTCAGCTTTAGGGACACATTTTAGACCTGCGTCAGTTAATTGGGGACAAAATCTGTGCTTCCAGTTGGAAAACAACTACTTTTTGGTTAGAGTAAGTCTTTAGGACATACATGTGAATTAACATGATTTCCTGAAAGTGACCCAATTAAGGTAAATTTATCTGTGTGTGTCTGTGTGTGTTACCAGGTATTGTGTTGTCAAGACAAAAAGCCAGAAAACCTCCAACAAACATCTCGGTGGACAGAAGAACGGTCAGGATCTGATCCAGTTCTGCAAGACCTGAGCACGCAGACCTGATTTGTCAGTTCAACATCCAAAAATTGATCTTCTTTCACACACACACGTACACACACACATACACATACACATACATGAGACAACCACACATATACAAACAATTGCATTCTCTCACCTCTTACCCCCACAAACGACAACAGCAAAATGTTTTCCCCTCAAGCTAAAACTGTGCTTTTACTCTCAACAGCCAAACAGGGTGGGACTCGACAGTTTCGTCCCCACGAACAAAACCCACAAGTGTAGTGGGCTCCCAGTTTCTAGACCACATGAATATAGTAGAAAACACACACACACTCTTATTCACCTGTTTCAATAGAGTTTGGGTGCTTTTCCAGGTAAGATGGCAAAGTCAAACCAAAGAACATTGAGAACCCAAGAACAAAGAGGTTTCTAGATGAGTTTAAATCCACCAGCTGCAGGTTTGACAGACCAACAGCTGTGATCATACCTGAAAAAAACAATATATCTGGATTATTTGGATAATTGTGACATTCATAACACACCAAAATTATCCATGACTGGGACTCACCAAAAAGCGTGCAGAACATTCCTCCAAGAATTGGATCTGGCAAGGAGGCGAACAGAGCAGTGAACTTCCCAACTGAACCCAATATAAACATGATGCCCGCTCCATACTGCACCACCCGCCTGCTGCCCACCTGCACAAAAGGTCAATAGTTTAAACATCTATCACATAAATAGATTTCCATAAAAATGTGGATGTCAGCCTGCTGTGAACTCAAACAACTCTACTGTCCTAACTTTGGGTGTGGGGGTCAGGATGACTTGGAGATAAACATTAGGAAGTTCTCTTCACATCCGTGTCAACAGCACCAATATAAAGAGCTGAGGTCTGAGTTGCGGGGGTCTGTAGCCCAGCTCCAGAGACCTGAGAAGTTGTTTCAAATATCAGGGGGATGATGCAAAACAGGAAGCAATGATTGTTGAGAACTGGGGAGAAGTTGTAGAGTCCTTTGGATAAGTTGGAGAGACCTGAGGACTGCTTACACAGATTAAATGATGCTGATTCTTTATAATCACAACATTAAAAAATAACTAGACAGTTGCTTCTGAATCATTTCAGTGTGACCTTAGTTACCTTGGTGATGCCCAGAACACCTATATTTGGACTGGAGGAGGTGGAACCATTTCCTGTCCCTAAAAGGCCAGCAATGATGCAGCAGACACCCTCAGTGAAAATTCCTCTGAAACAAACAACATTAAAAGCCAAAACCATCCAACACCTGTGTTGATTGAGTCTGTGAAGGTTTGATAGAATAACTTCTTCTCTCACCTGTTGATTGCATGTACTGGAGGGGGCGTGGCTCCAGACAGACGAGCACAGGCATAATAATCACCAATGGATTCAACAATGCCTGCCATGGTAGCACTCAGCATTCCCAGCACACCTGCAACTGTTACCACTGGCAATCCCCACTGGCCTATCAGAGACAAGAAAGAGCAACACTCCTGTTGGCTGATCTCTACCTTCACTCCATCATTATCTATGACCTCCTAGTGTGCGTAACCTCTCTGGTCGTCTGATCTTCAGTCTTTTACTTATTAAGTGTTTCTATCCACAGTGAAGATTTTCATGATCATGTGCAAGCTTGAGAAAAGTTCTTATACACGACAAACATACTGCAACTTTTAATGTGAGTCAGCTCTTTTAATGTGTTTTTAACTTTTTAAAAATATTTTTGGGGGGACTTTTGCCTTTATTACAAAAGGACAGCTGAAGATGAGACAGGAAACAGGGGACAGAGAGGGGAATGACAGATAGCGCTGAGCCTCCAGGAGGGATTGAACCCAAGGCTTCTACAGGGAGGCCATGTTGCTTCTGTCATTGGGATGCTGCTCTACCTGCAGAGCTTCTGTATGTCCTTCAATTGTAGCAGAATTCACAATGATGACTATGATTTTGACTGATGCAAAAAGACTCTAAATGTGGGATGCAGGTCAGATATTTACAGGAATTCAAATGACCCTTGGTTGTGCAAATATAAACGTACTTTTTTGTAAAAAAATAGTTTGTTTGGAAACTATTGAAAACTGATGCTAATTGAATGTTCTGACGTCAACTGAAAAAATGTTCATGTGCAATTAAATTTTTAAACCAAATGTCCTAACTGACTGTGAACTCTGTCTTTGATGACAGCCGCGAAGCCTGTGACTGGCTGATTTCCTGTGTCTTACAAGGGTAGGGTACTTTAAACCAGGGCGATGAAGCCATGATGTCACCACGGGCATCCGTCCGGGCCTTGTGTCCGTAGCGATCTGGTTCGTTTGGCAACAGGTTGGTCAGAGTGAGAATGTAGCAAACAAGCCAAACTAGCATGATGGCAAGGATGATCTGCGAGAGATGTCAGAGACCGAAATCAAAATTTGTTTCTAAAAAATGAAATAATTCTGGATGACACCTCACATCATCACCTGAAACTTTAATGTCATCATTCCTGAAATTATCACATGATATCATTATCTGGAATCGTCTTTTGATAACTTCACCAGATATCATCATGTGATAGTCAACTGCCTTGTTTTTTTGTATTTGTGTATTTTTATTTACAGGAAACATTTTGAAGATCTGGACTCTGGTGGATGTCAGTCCTTTCTTCCTGCTGTAAAAGGGCAGAGGAAGTGATGTCGTTCTCAGGTACTGGGCAAACAGCACGATGAGTAAAATACACCTGCAAAGATAGAGACAGACAGACAGTGATGACTGTTTGTTTGCTCAACATGTTGTTGTCAGCTTGTTAGAGCAGAGAGAGGAAAGGTAAAAAGATCTACAGGAAGGATGGATGCAGGTAGGCCAAAGAATTGACCAGAGAAGTGTCTTACAGTGCTGACACCCCCCAGTGAGACCCAGCTCTGTCTCCAGCTGTGGTAAACACAGACAGGCCAATCAGTGTAACAGTTGGAGTTATGGTAAGTGGACCAATGTACTCCAGCAGCAAACCTGGCAACCCACACAGACCAACTACAAGCTCCACAACACTGGAAACAATGATGGCCCCTTGTATCTAAAAGGCATAAGAACAATAATCAATTACTTGTTTGCATTTTATGTACTTTAGTGACCACTGCCAAAGAATTTAGCAAAATTTCCACAAATCAATTACCACAAGTCATCTAGCTCAACCTTCCCTAAGGAGGATACGTAAGTTAAATTCATAGCCCTTTCACACCAAGCAATGATTTTTCATTGAACAAACATAAAAATAACACCTGTTTGATTTAATTCAATGGTTTCTTATCGCTACAGAACATTTATGTGGATGCATTCCCATTGCATTATGGGAGACAGCCTATCCTCTCTCTTCTGAGTGGCTTCCTTATCAAGTAATAATAATGTACCTCTCTGATGCGTGGCTGCCAAATGTGTGAGGTGTCGAGTGGAAGACTCCAGTTTCCATAAATCTCCTCTATAAAGAAACAAACACAAATCAATTTATTAGTAATTCATCATGTTTTTGTTTAAATGCTGGATCAACAGAATCTGACAGAATAAAAAACTGACAGTCCCACCTTCACTGGGACACTTCCATCGGTCCAAACTGAGGATGGCTTGTGCTGGAATTAGGAAAGCAAAAGCACTGGCCTGAAACAGAGGAAGTCTGAACACACACACATACACACACACATGTTAGTTCAGTTGACTTCTCTAGTCTTACCTCACCCCCTGATTCTTAATTGACTCTTCAATTCTCACCTGACCCCCACGGTGGTCTGAATCAATGTTGTGATTCCAACGGTTGTGAAAATGGTTCCAATCAGCTGACTGATGGTGTTCTGGTCTCGACCCACACACATGGCCTCAGCCAGGAGAAATGGCACTGCTACAGTGCCACTGAAACATGTCAGGTAATGCTGGGAACAGATCAGAAAGAAGTGATATCAGCACAAGTTTTCCTTTCTTCTCATTATCAAACTGGAAGTGGCATGGCTTCTTCTCAATCATCCACCAAATCTGAAGCTACTAAATCTTGAATCACAGCTGAATTGAAGCAAAACTGATGAATTAAAACCCTGAAACAAGCCAATTGAAGCCATGTCATCATTGTCCATTTCCAGTGTCCTACCAGGAAAAAACATTTAACCTACTTTAACAATCTACAACCAGTGTACTCCAAGTCAATTCAGAGGTCTAAACCAAGTCTAAACCCAATTTCTACACAATCTAAACAGAATCAGACCAGTTTAATGTGTCTGATCCCAGTAATCCTTTTTTAAACCTATTCTAATCAAAGACAAAACCTAACTGATCCAGTCCAATGATTTTATTGAATGTATTCTTGAGCTTTATGTGAAGGACTGGTTATCAAGGATACAAGGAAGTTTATTTGTCATTATACAACAAGTTGTATAATGAAATTAAAATGTGGTTCCCTCTCAAGTG
>JAQNCA010000006.1:23960006-23971327 GCA_029783725.1 Acanthurus tractus | reverse complement strand
TGCCTCCTTTTTTCTAAAATCAACTATCAGCTCTTTGGTTTTGCTGACGTTGAGCAATAAGTTGTTTTCTGTGCACTGTTTTGCAAGATGGTTGATTTCCTCCTTATAGAGTTCTCTCTGTTATGGTTACGTTTTGGTTCGTTCTGTTTTTAGTTTCTACATAGTAACATCTCTCTCTCTCTCCTCCTCAGGGCGGCGCAGGAAGGCGGGGCCGATCTACTCGAGAGCAGGGTAATCAGTCTCATAAGACGGCTCCAAACAATCTTCTGTGTCAGACGATTCGCTAGAGACACTGCATCACACATGTAACATTTGCTCTCGAGTAGATCTTGCCTTCTCCTGTTTCCCAAGTATTTTTGTTATTGGCATTTTTTTGTGTGTATTATTTTAGTGAGTTTTTTCCCATAGTGGTGATTTTGAGTTGTTTGAATTTTCTGATATCCTGCAAGGCGCTTTTTGTTATTTCATTTTTATATATCAATAAACTTCAGTTTTGCTTCGATTCCGCATTTGGGTCCTGGCTCCTTCGTTCAGACCATAACACTCTCTGTGTAGGGGGGTTGCAGTCTTGGGTGTACAGCGTGTAAGTTAGCTACACATTTCACACACATAAGACTGGAGGCGCATCCAGTTGCCGACCTTGACGCTGCAGAACTCCAAATCCTTCATCTTTACTGACAATTGATTAGGACTTTGATTATAATTATAAAATTAATTAATCATCATCATTTCAAATTGATAGTTAGTACTTTTATGAGACTGAGTAAACGACTGGCTATCATTTCCCTTTCTAAGGGTGGTGCCCCGAGGTAGGTTTAATTTATATTAAATCCTGTTACTAACTTTACTGTTATTTACTTGAGGTTGCCAATCCTAAATTATTAAGCCCCACTTAGTTGAGGCCGCATGTGACCCAACACCAGTCTAAAAACCTCAGTACAAATCCAGTTAAAAACTTAACTATTTAATTTTTCAAAACAAAATCAAATGAGTGTAAAACCAGTTCAGTTCAAAAGTTCAGTTTTACCTGTAATCCTAGTAAAATACACAGGTACCAAGGTGGGACGTCTTCAATGGTGTAAATCATGTCTGACTCTGCTCTCTGTGCTCCTTTATGTTGTTCATCTTTTCCATCTTCTCTCACTGGCAGGTTCAGCCTGTCCATGTTTTGGCCCTGCTGCTCTGCCATGTAACCATGTTTCTGTTTGAACAGACAGAAAATGTAACCAGCTCTTTAAAAACAAATTACAAAGACATAGAATCAACATTTATCACTGTCGGAGATTTCTTTGCTATAGCTACATTAAGTAAACTAAGTAATGTGATTTAATCAACACTGAATGAGTCTCAGAGCAGTGCTCTGTCATACCAACTGGAGAAAGTGTGGGATTGGTGCTGAGATACATCAAAGCATCATCAACATAACACTGAAAGTCCAGGATGATGGGAGGAGAAATTCAATTCAATTAAATTTTATTTATATAGCGTCAAATCACAACAAAGTTGTCTCAAGGGCCACCGTTTAGCTCAATTGGTAGCGCAGGCAGCTCATGAACAGCAGGCTCAATCCTCCACGCAGTGGTCACGAGTTCGACTCTGGCTCCGACCTTGTGCTGTATGTCACTCCCCCCTCTCTTCGCCCTGTTTCCTGTCGTAATCTGCTGGCTTGTAATACATCCTCGTGGTGTGCATGCTCATCTGGCCATGTTTGAACCGTTATTTTCTTGAGCTAGCAGCTCGATTCTAATTCTGCTGCATTCTGCTGGATCTGTTTAACCAAGTTAATGGCATTTATTTTTATGCCTCTGTGCGATCTTGAAAACCATTCGAGTGATTTTCTTCAAACTTTGCACAAGTGTTAACTGTAACACAAGGATGAACCACAACACATTTTTAAACGTAATATCTTAGAAACGCCCCAAGGGAGTTTCTTCACATTTGGTAAAAAGGACCATTTGGACTCGAGGATGAACTAAATACATTTTGGAGGTCAAGGTCACTTGGATCTCATGCCTTATGTACATGATGTCTCATAAATATCTCAAGAGAATATGTTCAAAATTTGTTATAAAGGTCCTCTTGGACTCAGGGATGACCTGATTAGTTTTCAAAGGTCAAAGGTCAAGGTTACCGTGACCTTACAGTTCTCTTAAGGAATTTAAGAAACCAGTTAACAAACCTTTTTTTTCTGCCTCAGCACTGGCAAAAATTGTAGCCAGAGGCATGATGTCCATCCATCCCCTTCTTGTTAATGCAATATCAAAGAACACCTTGAGGGAATAAATTTAAATTAAGAGCAAACATCCAAAAAGTCCACGTGGACTCAAGGATGAACTGATTAGAATTCGATGGTCAAAGGTCAAGACCATTAATCAAAGCACATTTTTGGCCACAACTCAAGAGGCTTAAAGTTCTACTCGGAGCGGCTGCGGGGGAAACAGCTTCAGTGTGAGTGGCAAACACTAAATTAACAAGCTGATAAGAAAAGCAGGTTCAGTCATCTGTAATCTTCTAGGAGCAATCTCTTTTATGAACTCTTTTAAAGGAGGTCAAGATTCACAGCAGATTGCAGGTCATAATCATGTCTCCGTGACATTTTAATAAAAGAGGTTGCTGTGTGTTGCATTGTTTGTTTACATTGTTTGTTTGTTTGCTTGGAGTTGATTTGGTCACAAACAAGTGTGTCCATCCAATGTCTAATCTGTTCTGTTCTAACATGATATATTTTTCTGTTCTGTAGTTAAGTTTAGGTATTGCCATCAGTTTGAACATTTTTCCTATAAAAATTTTGAAAGAACATGAATTGCATAATTTTTTTATAATCAAAATGATGTAGATGTTATAAAAATTATCATTAGATGTTATATAATCTATTATAGTTGTATTCTCATTTTATTATAAAACTAATGCCAATGCCAACTCTTTGCATTGCCAAGTCTGCTCTGCTCTGGACATATTTTAAATTTCTCAGCTGTGCTTGGCTTTTGGATTCATGGCACACTCGAGCTGGCTGACCCAGACTTGTGCCCGAGCATTGCCCCCTTCAGGTGAGGATTGAAAACACCCCCCCTTGTAACACGTTTTTGTACATCAAGGTCTGACATTTAGAAAACGTGACCACAATAAATTTCCATTTTAGAGTGGAGGGATTCTCAGAATTACAAAAAGTTGTTCATCACAAAGTGACTGAAATTTGTCTTTGACATGTTTTTTTCACAGAAGCAGACATACACACAAACATGTAGCAAGAATAAATACATGTTTGATGACCTTAATTATAGTTGATGGTTAAAATATGACACCTACTCCTGCTACAACTTAGTGAGTTTTTACTGTCCAAAGTTTGTTTTGTTTACATACACACACACACACACACACACACACCTATACTGTGGATCACAGTGACTCAGAGAAAACAGCACATGACTCTGAAAGACATTAAGCTACTGCTACAACGAACGCACACATGCTTCTCAGTTCAACTGTCGTTAGCAAGATGAGGATTGTTAGCTGTTAGCTGTTAAACAGTTTTAGAAACAACTATCAGTCATCTATTAATAATCAGTTTACCTTGCAGTCATCTTCCATTTTACCAGCAACTATCTGACTTCCCGGACAATCGAACACCAAAAACTGAGGGCTACAGAATGAGAGACGAACAGCGCGAGTGTTTCAGGTAAAAGTCCTCAGAGATTAACAATAGATCATTAACCATCACACACACACACACACACACACACACAAACACACCTCCATGTGACAGTAGAAACACACTCACCTGTTCAAGTGTTTCACTCTCTGATGATACTTTTGATTGCTGGTTATTGAATAATAGCTGATTATTATTACTGAGGCCCAAAGTGCTGCTGCAGTTGCTGTGAACGTTTCCTCTCTGTTTTCTTTTTAAAGTTCTTTTTTCAGACAAACTCTCACCTGAGACAAAGCATCCAATAATCATTCACTTCCTGCCAAGGTCATCCACCACCAATACTCCCAGTTTATACAGTGTCACCTTCACAGGTGTGCAGGTCCACTGTCCTGTGCTTAGTCTGTCATCAATGCTCATATGATGTTGTTTTATGTTAATATTTCAATTTGACATCATGTTTATTTATCTTTTTGTTAAATTGCTAAGCATAACATTCTGGGACTCTCACACAGAGGTCACATTCGTGTTATGTCTGCAGCAAAATGAATGTTGTCTGAAAAACATGAAACTGTTCAGACACCAGAAGCTAAACTCAGGCAGCCTGAGAGAGAAAAACAAGCCCCAGAAAAACAAGCCCCTCAACATGATGAGACCTGGACACAATAACTTGTTCAATAATTTGATCAGATAATCTAAAGTGGATTTAACCACAAGTTTTAGACAAACCTGAACAATCGTGTTTGAGTAATTGTACTAAAATTGCTGCTAAAATGTTACAAATAGCATTTAAATGTGTTCATGTGCATATTTTGACCTCATATTAATGGGACTTTATGCAAATGCATTTACTAACTCAAATGTCACACATTTAGAAGAGGAAAGTAAACATTCAGTTGATGGAGGCTTGTCTTCACAGTCAAACCTGCTCATCAGGACCTCACACACACTCTTTACAACTTGGTGCAGTCGTACGATTCGAGTTTCAGTACCTCGAACAAGGACATGTTGGCCTGCAAACGGGAGGAGTCGGGGATCCAACCTCCCTGTCAAGGAAAGTGGCTCAGAGTTGTAAGGACTCAAATGAACGACTCGGCTCGGTGGAATCAGCAAAACTATGTTTATTCCAATCAATAGTCGGTACACGGATAGGCAGTCAAACCAGGCAAAGGTATCCAAAACGTGAGACAAAAGGCAAGGTTGAAAAGCAAGCAAGGTTCAGAATACAAGAAGGCTATGACTATGAGAGAACGCTGGAACGTGATCTATAACATCAACCAACTGGCAACGAGACAAGACATAAAGGGGAATATATGCAGGGTTGATTGGGAGTGATTAGGAACCGGTGTGGGAGACACAATCGGGGATCAGGTGCACACAGACGAGGAGGGGGCAGGGCAGACAGGAACCTGGAACAGAGACGGGTGAGTGTTTACAAAATAAAACAGGAAGACAAGACATGAAACAAGAAGGAGAAAATAAAATACTTATCAGGCAGTGAAACATGACACTCCGTCCTTCTGATGAAGAAAGAATGAGCTCCGCCTCCTGAGCCACAGCCGCCAGTCTGAAGGTGTGATTCAAAAAGTGTTAAGGTCATCAGAGTGCAGCAGTAGTTTATATAACATTTTCATTTTTACTTATACAGCATGGTGATAAACTGGCACCTTGTCCAGAGTTTGTGCTGCCTTTGCCCAAATTAGACCTGACGAACAATCTCTTTGGGCCTTTGCGTTGCTCTGTGTATAAACTTGACCAGCTTGCTTCATGTCAGCCATGAAAGATTAAAGGTACCAGCAAATCATATGGTTTTCCTTAACTTAGCCCCTCAGTTCCTCCTGCATCTGAAACAAGACGTTTCAACACGTCTCTTTAAGCCCCCCCTCTCGAAAAAGCCCACTCTCTTCTGATTGGCTGATTGTCTGATCCTCCTGAGGCCAGGTGAGTAAATATGAATATGATCCTCAGCCAGGACAAAAACACATTTCCACACTTTGTGTTTTGGAAAAAAAACTGGGCCATATTTTATGGAAAATGAAGAAAATGACAGAGTTACAGTTTCATTTTCAGGTTAAAAACTACATTTTATAGCAGGCAGCAGTTATTCAACTTACACATACACCTGTATATATGTGTACAGGTGAGTGTGAAGGGGTTATGGTTAGGCTAACCCAACCCGAACTGACAAAAGGCGACGCTGAGTGACGCCTAGACGGCACAGCTCACCCAAAAAACCCTGCAAACATGATGATGGAGGAAAAGATGGCTGCACAAACCACTTTGCTGGGGGGTAAAGCTAATGAAAGTTTATTTCTTGAAAGACCAAGGGATGTAAAATGATGATGCTGATGTCAAAAATGCAGAACTAACCCAGTTAGAACCACAAAGAGACCCGTTAAATTAATGTGTCAGAGGCAGAAGTTGAACCGTCCTCTGCTCAGTTGCACATTGCAATGATACTGCAGGTCCATCATCAGTGCGACAGTTTGCTTTGAACAGGAGAAGATCCTCTAAAAACTGAGAGCTGCCCCCTACCTGTGGGGAGGTGAAACAGTGAAAGCCAAACACAGCTGATCTTTACTGAACTGATGACATCATGGGTCCTCTTGCAGAGTTCATGTGTTGGTGTGATGCATGGAGGATTTTGGGAGATGGAGTTTGGTTTAATCACCTGAGTTTCTGAGGGTCTCATCCAATGAAAAAAACGGCTTGGATTCATGGCAGATTTCTCATTTCTCTCTTTGTTCAACGTCGGATTGAGCTTCAAACAATTATTAACCAAATTAAACTTGAGTCATTCATGCTGATCTTGATATTTTGTGATTTTATTTCCTCCATCTGGACTAAAATCGTCTTTTTAAAAAAAAAAAAAAAACACTGTGTGACTGTGTGATTATATAAAATAAACATGAAAACACTAATGTACAGCTGAAATCTCAGCCATTCAAATGTGATCACTGATCAATGATCCAACAACAACAAACTGAATTAAAACATGCAGCCGTTTTATTGCATTTTTTCATCTGGAGTTTATACACAACTTTACAATAATAATCTTTTTTTCTCTATGTCACACATCTGCATCATCTTTAGATCGAAGAAATAAAACATGTCAGCGAGGACGGATGAATGATCCACACCATGAAACAGCCCTCAGAAATGTAAACCACTCACACCAGTTAGAACCAGTTCAGACTTCAGGCTCCGGCTCCTCATGAAACCTCCGTCTCCTTCCTGAGTTCTCAGTAAAAACCTACAAACTAGTGATCTGCTAAACAAAGTTGCACCACTAAAGCTCAAAGAAAAGTTTCATCTTAAGACTTTAGTGATGCATCACAGACAAAATAACTTCAAAAATATTTCAGAAGAAAAGAAAAATGGTTGCTAATGTTGGTTTTTGTTATTTTCACTCTCATACATGGAAAAAACTCTGTTTAGGAGCAAAGTGCTGCTGTCCTTCAAACCTTAAGTGACATTGTTGGATCTGCTCAGTAAAAAGTCTTTGAAATCTTTCAGACTAATCGAGTTTTAGCTCTGATATGTCGACATGTTAGCTTCGTCAGTTTGGTTACAGCTGCAGTCATGTGACCTGCTTACAGGAACCTCCAAAGAGCTGGTCTGAGAGCTGCAACCAAAGATCAGCTGCATGACGACATCATCATGTTTTTGTCTCTTCTGGTTGGTTCAAACATCTGATCAGCGGTACGATCAAAACCCAGATCCGGAGAGCAGTTGTCCCAAAATCCTGAAACCTGCTTCTCCTGAAAATTTGACTGATTACAAGTTCTGATGAGCTGCAGCTTGTTGGAACATTTAATGCTGATCAGGAAGAAGCAATCTGCTGCCCGTGAAAATCTGAAAGTCTGGAGTTTCTGTGACAAACAGCTGTTAGTTTTGCTGTTTTAGCCGATGACGAAAGCTGTGATGAATGAATGAAGTCAAGCTGTGATGAATGAATGAAGTCAAGCAGCAACAGATGAAATGAAGCCAGCAGTCGATGAACCTGTTGAACCTTCAGCCAACTAGTGAAGACATTACAGCAGGTAGGAGGAGGAGGGAGCAAACACCTGTGCAGGTATGAGCAGGAGAAACATGAAGCTGAACAATATTTCTGTTTTTACACCTGATCAATAACAATAAATAAACCTCCTGTCAATCACAATCATTTCCATTCACTGCTAGAATTTGTGCTAAACAAACAACTGGGTCTGTGAGCTGATTGATCGATTGATTGACTGATTGATAAATGATCTGTTCGCTGATTGCAAGACGCAAAATAAAACATTTGATTTCATTGGTCCTATTTTAGTGCCCACAGAAACGCCCAGTGATCCGATGAACTGATGAGGAAGCTTCTGTCTCTTTATAAATATAAACTCTTCACTTAAATAATTATCATTTACGTCGATGTGATTAGTCGTCAGCTGCTCTGACTCCGCCCACACACTGAGCCAATCACAGCGCAGGAATCTCGGCGTCAGCAGCTCTTCAACGTTGTGCTGCAGAGAGAGAAACAGAGACACGAGTCACTGATGATGTCACCGCATGACTCATGATGTCATAGAGTGAGAAGGGATTTTATGTTTGCTCGGCAAAAATCTGGGTTTTCAAACAAGAATAAAACTTTCGGAGCAGAGTTCAGACTTGGCTCCTCCTCCTCTGATCAACAACTACGTTTTCTTTCTCATCTGAAACACAAATTAAATCGCACCAGCCGTGACCGGCCGAACACACGTTTTCACTTACAGTCCAGTTTATGGAAAGTGCAAGTTGATTTTAATTTCATGACAATTCAGTGATCGATTTTCTGGGATCGTCGCAGAGCTGCAGCCTCTAAAGGCAGAACGACGAGCGAGGTGACCTGGTCGTCTGTGTTTAGTCTCCATGTTTCTGGCCTGATGTTACACACCTCCACCCGACGGTTGGTGCACACAAACATCAGCCACAGAAGGACGACGTCCTCATGAGTCGGACGTTTCTACTCAACACAAACTTAAACCATGAAGATTTTCCTGATTGTCACTTGAAGAAACTTGATGCTGAGTTTTTGAAACACTGTGATATTCTTAAGGATGACTGATGTGTGTGTATGAGTGTAAGTGTGTGTGTGTGTGTGTGTGTGTGTGTGTGTGTGTGTGTGTGTGTGTGTGTGTGTGTGTGAGTGTAAATGTGTGTGTGTTTGATAAATGTGTAGCTGTTCTTCTCCTTGTTTTTAAAGTTACATAAAAATATCCTGACCTTTAAATTCACATCACTGGCTTCATTTAAACTGATGTTACATTTGTCAGCAAATATTTGCTTCTTTTCACTTTCAGAATAAATGAATAAATAAAGAATAAATTCAACCAAACCTGCAGTTTTTATTCACCGACTGTGTGATTCTGGATTTTATCGGCAGCTTCAGGTATTTTTCCAAAAATCACCATCACAGTTTGAACCTCTTATCCACACTTTTAATTATCTGAGTTCATTATTTTAGTTTCAGTCTCATTAGATCTGATTTGTATCCAAAGTTCAATAATATTCTATCGTTGCTGACAACGTCAAAACAGCTGTTGAGACTCGTTTACCAAAAATCTGTTTGCAGGTGAGAAAATCTGACTGCGGTTTGAAGCCGCTGAGCAAGGCAGCGCCTCGACTCTCCGGCCAAACCGCCACAGTTGGAGAATGAAGGTTTAAATGAAACGACGATGATTCAAAGAGAAGTTTGACAGTTTTTTAATAGATTTAAACATCAGAAAAAAAATAAAACAAGTACACAGATCGACTCTCAGACGGATTCTTTCAGCTTTTTTTTTTTTTGTCCGTGTTTTTCCGTTATTATGTCCCAACAGTTTTCAGTTCAGGATCTCTGATCTGCAAACAGACGGTAAAAAGAGTCTGAGAGCTGAAACTACAAACAGCAGAGAGGGAAAGCTACCTTCACCTTCACCTTCATCATCATCATCATCATCATCATCATCATCAGCGGCAGCGGCGGCGTCGTGAGAGCAGCGGTCCTGTCTAACAGTCAGTGTGTCCTACCTGTCCGTCTGTCAGTCTAAAGGAGATGAACTGAGGCTTCAGGGTCTCAAACACAGAACCAGCGAGAAAAACATCACTGAACTTCAAAATAAAAGTCTGTGTGAAACAACAGCAGTGGTGTTTCCTCTAATCAATGACCCAATGATCAATACGTTTGATATCTGATCAGTCTGATGGATCCAACATGAGCAGCTGATCTGAAAGGAAACAAACATCATCAGAGATCCTGTTGCTTCAGTAGCACTGTTGCCACGGTAACTGCTGACTTCATGTGACTCTTTACATTTGCACCAATCAGAACAATCGGACTCGATCACATGATGACACTAAAC
Source organism: Acanthurus tractus (assembly GCA_029783725.1). Taxonomy (NCBI): domain Eukaryota; kingdom Metazoa; phylum Chordata; class Actinopteri; order Acanthuriformes; family Acanthuridae; genus Acanthurus; species Acanthurus tractus. Next base: position 23,961,325 of record JAQNCA010000006.1, on the reverse strand, counting down.
TCGGACCCTGTTTGGGGCCCCGGGCCTCAGTTTGGACAGTTTGATATTTCACAGTTTCAATTGACTAGAAAGATAATAAAAAAGAACTGTTTCAGTTTGTGGGCGTTTCTCAGCGAGTCGCAGCGTTTCACCGCCGCACCCGACAACCAAAGAGGGAAACGAAGAGCTCTGCAACAGCCAATCAGAACAAACACAGCAATTCAAATCAGGAGGGAGAAACTGATGCGATCAATCAGTGTGATCAGTCAAACATCAAAGAAGCAACTCTGTGCAGAACAGCTGAGCATTGTCAGCTGAGTGTCGCTGCGTGCGTCACCGACTGCTGATACGACGTCGACGTGTGACATCATCATCACGATCAGGTCGTTTAATCACATGACGCAGCTCTCAGCCAATCAGGTCGATACTTTTTAGAAAATCTAAACGTAGTGATAAAGACTGCTGGCGAGGCGAGTGGAAACGCTGCGGCTGATTGACAGCTGCCTCAAACTGAGGACATCGATGGAGACGGGCGGGGACAACCACAGACATAAGCCCCGCCCATGACTCCTCTGAACCCTGACATGTAACTCTGAAGCTCCGCCCTCTTCCAAACAGGAAGATAATACAAACAGACGACATCCACCTGTCTGTGTCGGGGGGGGGGGGGCAGCGGTGGCTGATGCTACGTTTCAAACTGCGTGAGCAGCGCTCGAACTTCGGGAGTCAGCTGTTTGGCAGCACTGGCGGCCTCGGCTATCGCGCGGCGGTACGGCCCCTTCCTCTTCCTGTCGAAGCGAGACTGGAAGCTCTCAAGGAAGGGCGACAGCTGGCTGAGCGGCAGGAAGGAGGTGGTGGGGGAGCCGAACCAGGAGACGCGCGCCTCCTGCCGCACCGCCAGCCCCGTGTCACCGCGGCGCGACACCGTGATGCCGAGCACGCGGGCCGGCCACCAGGGGAAGCCGTAGATCTTCGCCCAGACGATGTCACCGACACACACGGTTCGACCGTCGGGGAGCAAACACTTGGACACCAACTTGGAGAAGACGGAGGAGGAGGAGGAGGACGAGGAGGACGAGGAGGAGGAGGAAGACTTACGACGCCTCTTCAGCTCACCTCCCTCCTCCTCGTCTGCACCGGCTCTGGGAGGAGGCGTGACGGAGAAGGAGGAGGAGGAACACCGAGGCCCTAAAAAGGAGGAGGACGAGGATAAAGGGGGAGCCGAGGCAGGGGGGGTGGAGGAGGGCATGTGAGGGGGGGGGTCAAAGGTCTCGGAGGAGCTGCAATCTGAGTACGAGGAGTCCAGGGAGGAGGGGTGAGGAGGCTCTCCCCCCTCCCTC
>JAQNCA010000006.1:23908038-23920852 GCA_029783725.1 Acanthurus tractus | reverse complement strand
TGTGTGTGTGTGTGTGTCTCACCCCCCTCGCTCGTCCGGCCCCACCCTGCGATGACACACTTCCTTCCTGCTGTGAAACTTTGGCCTTGTGGCGGCAAACAGAGCGGCTGGACGAATTCTGAAACCGAACACACGAGTTCTTTTATTGCAACAACAATCACTAATTAATCTGATTTGGACTTTTGTTTGTCTAAACAAGATTTAAATTACTTGACATGATCTCAAAAGATTTAGTTTTAGACCAGAAAATTACAAAAACGAAACCAGTTTCTGGAGCTAAAGTGTCTCTGTTGTGTTTTTAGGCCACATTTCGTGTCTTCGTTGCTCAGCAGTTTTCAAACCAGTCAGTAGAACTTTTGTTTTGGTAAACTCTTCACCAATCAGCATTGTGCTCCTCTGCTCTTTGTGATATTGACTGTTATCATCTTCTTATCATAAACACCAAAAAGTTGTGTTTTTGAAGCAGGAGATGAAAAGTTTAATAATTAAAGAGAGTTTGAATCCCTCCCCCCCAGTCCCAGAATACCAGGCTGGGCAGGCAAACACGCTCCACCCACAGGTGTGGTTTCTGCTTCATCCACCCTGCACGCATGGCTGTCATCCCATCTGCACTCTCATGGTGTTTGTGGTGTTTGAAACCTGCAGTTTGTGTCCGAGGCTCAGCTGGAAGAATCAGGGTGAGATGCTGTGATTGTTCTGTGTGTCACTGACCAGTGAAGTTCACTGGTTGATCCAGATGCATCAAGGCTACGTCAGCTTCTTTGGTTTGTCTGTTGTAACGAGGGCTGATGATGATGCGATCGATTCTTCGGCTCTGTACGTCCGGAGAGCTCATGACACTTTGGGAGTGAAGACCGAGGACGGCCAACCAGTTTTGGAGGTGAGAGGTCTTTCTGTGGAAACAAAAACATGTTGGCTTCAGGAAGTCCAAGCCATGAAAACATCACAGTTGTCTGACGCTTGATAGCATGGTTTCTCTGTGAGGCATCATCAGTGACAGACAGCTGAGCTGGTGAAGATCTTCTGGAGAGGACAGGCCTCCTCCAAGCTGTGGATGAAGATTTACATCCTCCCTGTCTCACCCATAGACACAATGTGCAGCAGTCAGCAACCAATCTCTGCCAATCAGAGAGGCTCCACACGCATGTCGAGCCGTCCACTGCAGAGACACCATCCATGGCCACGCCCCCTGCACAGCATCAGCCCCGCCCACCACTCTGACTGCACCTGAAAGGTAGGAACAGACTGTTAGACAGAGAAGAAGGAGAGGACGCATTCAAACTGACAGGAGTTGTCCCTCCTCTACCTCCACCAGGTGTCCTCTCTGCCCATTGGTCCGTCTCTCTGGTGGCATTAGTGATTTGTCGAACGCCGCAGGCTGAAACACAGACAGGTTTTGTCATTTGTCACATGCAGAGGAACGTCCACCTTTGAACCGTGTTTAAAATGAACTAAAGAGTCTGATTGTTCTCACGTTGGTTGTCACATGTCAGAGAAACCACTTTCCCGCTGCTGCAGGTTTCACTGCGAAAAACAAAGCAACCGTTAACAGTTTTCCTGTTTTCCACTTCGGTCTCCTTTAACTTTGGTTCTGCTTTTTATCTCTCCCTTGTTCTGGTTTCCTGTCTAGTTTCAGCTCTGAATCTGGTTCTAATTATAGTTACAGTTCGATTCTGGTCTTCAGCACCTTCAGAGTTTCCATCTGGTTATAATCTGAGTCCTGTACTAGTTCTTCTTTTTGTTCTGGTTTTGGTCGTAGTTCTGGCACACGGTTCTAGACAGGTTCCTGTCAGTGTTTGGAGACGGACCCTCAGCTACTGAGTTCTGACTTGTGATGATTCGAAGTCCAGTTTTACTTGCTGCCTGGCTCTAATTTCAGTTCTGGTTTAACCCAGCCGCTCAGGTGGCAGCTCGAATCTTGACTCAGTTTCTGGTAGGAGGCTTCTGCTTGTTGAAGATGTTCCTCTATCGCCACCTGCTTGTTCATGTGGGAACTGACCTAGAGACCTAACAATGTTGGATCTGTATAAATCGATTAAATTCAGCTTCTGATTCTGGCTCTAGCTGTGACCTCTCTGATCTTAAGTAGACCAACCAGACCCCGAGCTTTAGGCTGAAGGTGCTCTGTGTTTGTTTCTAGCCCTGCCTCTAGTTCTGGTCTCAGGTACCCGAAACTGGTTTCCAGTGTTCCATTGCCAGTGACTGTGATGTTGGTGAATGGTGCATCTTGTTGCAGAGCAGGCAGCAGTGTGGCCTCCCCAGACCTGCAGAGAGCCCAGAACAAAAACAAGACAGGAGTCTGAAACTTGAGTATTTCTTTATGTTTCCTTCCAGGACCTCGTTGAGACAGACAGGTGAGACTCACCTGTACCCCAGATACCGACAGGTGAAGGCAGAGAGCTGAGAATCCCAGGTGTCAGCACACACCGTCAACAGAGAGGAAGCAACTTTGAACTGGAGACGACTGGAACCATTAACCTGCATCACAACTGTAACATACACACACGAACACACACTCGTCTTTAATGTAAAAGGACTGAATACAGTTTGATGATAATAAACCTAATGCAGGAATGTAAAGTGTATTAGAACTTAAAGTACTGTTACTTAAATTTTGAAAAATAGAAGTAAAACTGGTCTCCAAGAAAACTGATGTTCAGTTCAGATGAAACTTGGCTGCTCTGCATGAATCTGATTATCGGTTGTTCTCAGACAAACACTCAGAGTGTCAAACACCAAAACAAAAGGCTCCCACAGAGGCTGCAGGTGTTATGAAGCCACATGAATCAAAGAGCCCAACATCTCCTACAGCAAACCAGCCAGCACACTGCAGACCAGGAGAAACACCCTCATCGATTTTCTGCCCGGCGACAAAGTTTCTGAGCTCCACCGGAGAAAAATGTAATTTGTAGTGAGGTACAAACACCACAAGATGGCAGTCGCTACATTTTATGTACATTTTTGTTTTACGACACGTTTCAGCCGATATTTACAAAACAAGCTTTAAGAGGACGGAGCTCGTCCACCAAGATTCACATCTGTGATATCAGTATTGATCTCTTTCATTTAAGCTCCAACTGATCAGCTTACCACAGTCGGCTTCATCAGAACCGTCAGGACAGTCGACCACGCCGTCACACTGACTGCTGCCATGAACACAACTTCCTGTGTGACACTGAAACTGGCCGTCTGCACACGGAGCTGTTGGCATCAGCACGAAACACCAGTGCAAAAATCAATGAGTAATAACAACATATAAAATCTGAATACTTGTGAGTTCTGTCTTTTCTTTCCCATTGAAATGCAAATCACTGCCTGGCCTCTGACCCTGAGCTCACCTGGTGACCCCAGGTTGACCCCAGAGGTGAAGTTTGCCTTGAATCCTCGGCCAAAATCTGAGGCGTCTGTATAGAGCCACACTGTCATCTGATTGGATGTTGAGAACAAGTCGGCGGGGATTTCGCTGCCAGTGAAGGTGGCTGGAAACAAAGCCAATCAGTAACCATGTAAGCTGAAGCAGAATAAACTGATAAAAAGTTAAACTAACACACATATATGATGAGAGAGAAGCTGAAAAGGATTCTGGGTAAAGCACATCCTCACCTAGTAAGGTGGAGTTTGGCCCCGCCCCATCCCGCACCTCCACAACGTCATAGGCAGCTTCAGTGTCAAAGTCCAAGAAGTGCAGCTGGATATTCTGACCCTCGCTGGTGTGGAGAATCCACATACCTGCAGCAGCAGAGGATCATGGGTAATCACAGCCAAACAGGATACAGGTGAGCCGGACATCGGGTACAAATGGAAGCCATTTTCAGGTCAAATCAGGGGGGGGTTTAAAAAACATGGTGTTAAAAGAGACACATCACCTCCCTCTTCTTCTGGTTAAAGGCTGACTGCTGTAAAGGGATTTTCATTGAAGATCTGACTGACGACAGGAGACGCAGATTCACTCACGCTCCTTCGTTTCTGACTCGACTGAGTCTGATTTGTTCTGCTGTTCAGTGAAACACAAACTGTTCACTTTTCACAGCCAGAACAAATCAGCACATGAGCAACCTGAACAAAAGGTGACTGAAGAAAGAGATGGAGGAAGAGACAACTCAGTTCTTCTGACTGATGGAAGAGGGTGGCGTTCTCCGCCTCTCGCCCACTGAGCTCCGCCTCCATCACTGGAGGAGGTGACAGTCTTAGCGTGCCAGTATGGCAGCCATTGACTCTGTGGGTTTGTCCTGGTGAAACACTCCTCTTGTCAGCTTCTCAGATCTTCTTACTCTCCTCCTGCAGGTGTTGGGACAGTGACAGCCCTGCAGTCATCTCCGGACCTTCTCTGTTAGTCTGGTTTAAGTGCAGGCCCTCACAGACCTCCTGCAGTGGGATTATGGATTCGGCTTCCACATAAACTGCAGCTGCTCTTTGAAGAGTTTATTAAATTACACTCAGCTGACAGCAGTGAGATGGAAACACTCATGTGAGTGAAGTAAAGACACAACAAAAAAAGAAAGGCCTGGACTGATTGTTGCACTCACACTCAAGGTCCTTCCAATAGGATTGTGGGTAATCTGGGGAGCTGAAAGTGGAGTTTGGTTCCCAGAGGTCAAAGGGTCCTCCACAGTCAGCTGGACCAATCAGAGCAAACAGAGCAGAGTCCACGTTAAAGGTGTCGTACAATTCAAAATGTAAACACTGAACTTTAAATCCAGATTGAAGTTTTTCAGAACTGAGTATTTTTGAACATCAGTCGTTTTTACACAAGAAGCATTTTCAAACGTCTGAATTCAACATGTGCGATTTGATAATGAGCTCAAAAACAGAGATAAAACAATATGATTCTATGGACCGTGGTCTGTGTGTTACCTGGTCTTGGGGGCGGGGGGGGCGTGGTCGTAAGCACTACATTGGTTGGTTCGGGGGGCGCAGGCCCACAGGGTTCAGAGGTCAAGCTGATGTCATCAAGAGCGATGTCGTTCTCCATGCCTGTGTCCTTCAGAGCTTCAAACACGACCTGCAGGGTCAGAGGTCCCACATCACACTGAGCAGTGACACTTTAAACTTATCACTGAAAGTTCGACCGACTTCCTGTGTGACGTCACTGACCGTGGTCTCTGCTGTCAGGTTCAGGGTCACCTGACCGTAGTTCCAGTTGTCACCATAGTCACCATCTTTCTGAAACACCACGGTGACGTCAGGTGATGTAGAAGGTTGGAGCAGCAGGACTGTGAGCTGATGGACGTCCACCCCAAACATGTGATACCTGCAGTCACATGACTTCCTGCTTCACGTCTGTCTTTGACATGTTTTTATGTTCATGTTTGTTCAGCTGTTCAAATGTTTCCTGGCTGGTTTGTTTACAGTTTTTTATTTTCTCTCCTGTTGTCAAGTTTGACTTTGTTTACCGTCGTCTTGTTTACATTTTCATTTCTTTGCTGCTCTTAAACACTTTTTTTGTCTTGTGAGTCGTGAACAGGTTCATCTGTCTGTCGTTTCCTGTTCACACATTTACTAATTCATGCAAACTTGCTAACATGTTTGTGTTTCCTGGTTGTCCTGTTTTGTGACTGTCTGTTTTTTCAGGTGTTTACCAGAAGCTCAGACACATCGGCTCAGTGCGAGGACTCAGAGGGAGGCTGAGGATCCTGAAGCTCCTCAGCCCTTGGCCACGACTAAAAGGTGTGACGATGTAGAAACCTGAGTGACACATAATCTGATTAACATTACTCACATTGATACTATTGATACAACTTTTACTTAAAAATAATTTCAATCATTTTATCACAGAATCGTCACAGTTTGATCAGTTCTATCTTACTTTGTTCTTCTTTCTTTGTTTTGTGTTTATTACTTCCTGGCTCCTGCTGCTTTCTGTGTGAAACCACATCGTGGTCGGCCTGAACTCACCTGAGATGTTGCCCAGCGTGTGATCACTACTCGGGCCAGTCAGTGCAGGAAATGTGGGGCCGCTGGTTCGAATCCAGTCTCCATTATCGGCCTGCAGCTGCCTCCAGAAACACATGTTCCGCTCAAAGGAACAGGACAGCTTCTCCTCATCTGAACACACACACACACACACACAGAGGTCAGGTACATGAACACACAGACTCAAGAGTTTAACAGATCTCTTTGGTACCTGAGAGGCTGGAGATGTTGGTGACAGTGTAGGTGGCGTTGAACCCTGACAGATTGTAGGCGTCATCAGATGTAAACTCTGCTGTTGATTGGTCAGACAGCAGCCACACGGTTCCAGGAAGGTTGAAGCCTGAGAGATCAGCTGTTTGCCAAGAAAAGGGTGATTTAAAAAGATCGAATCTGTCACAGCACAGAACCGCTAAACACACACTGTGCTGAACTGTCGTCCTCTGTGAGTGTGTGTGTGTGTGTGCGCGCGTGTGTGTAGGTGTGTGTGTGTTCACCTGTCAGAACTTTGTCTTTTCCAACTCCTTCATAAAGTTTGAGACTGTCGTAGTCTTGTTCTATATCAAACTGCAGGAAGTTGATTTGAACAGAAAGTCCTGGACTGACGCTGAAAACACAAACAGTCAAATGTCATGTGATCAAAAATGATTCTGTTTGAACTTCAAAACAACTTCCTGTTTGATCCTTAAAACTTTTATTGTGAAAGTTTCTGTCCTGTAATGAGCTTTAATTTGAAGAGAACTAGAAGGTTTTTAACAGTCACTTTAATTCAGTCACAGTTTAATCACAGCGGCATCTGGTGGACATCAGAGAAAGTGCAGCAGTGTGTGTGTGTGTGTGTGTGTGTGTGTGTGGATGTGTGTCTCTGTGTGGATGTGTGTGTGTGTGTGTAACTGTGTGGATGTGTGTGTGTGTGCGTGTGCTTGTGTACGTGAATGTGTACGTGTGTGTGTTTGTGTGTGTGTGTGTGTGTGTGTGTGTGTTTGTGTGCATGCGTGTGTGTTTGTGCGTGTGTGCATGTGTGTGTGTGTGTGTGTGGGTGCGTGTGTGTGTGTGTGAGTGTGTGTGTGTGTGTGTGGACCTGATGATCCAGCGGCAGAAGCTGTTGCTGTCGTACGTCTCCGTGTTGACGGACGAACTGAACGAACCGCTCGGTCCTCTCAGCACGAACTGCCCGTCACATGTGGTTGCTATGGAGACAAGAGCAACGATGGCGGTTCGGTCAGAATTTTTTTAATTATTTAAGAATTCAAAAACTTTCTCTTAACGATTTTTCTCACATGAATCCTGTAAACGTTACTGACCGCAGCGAGCGGCGTCCTCATCAGAGGCATCGGGACAGTCATCAACTCCGTCACAGAACCGATCGATCAGAACACACATGGATCGATCAGCACACAGCGTCTGATTGGCAGAACATGTGACTGAGGACACACAAGAAAAGCACCGATCACCTGAGAACTGCTAAACTAAGTTCCCTTTGTCAGTTCACTTTGTTTGATGACTGTCAGCTTCAGAAAAAAGGTCCCTGTCTTCATAAAATACACAAAACCAACAATTAACAAACTACATGAATTAATAAAAGAACAAAACATCAACAAGCCAAATGTAAATGTTAATAGATGGCTGCAACTCAACATTTGAAATAAAATTAGTTTGTTTTTTTAAGAAATGTTTTACATAAAAGAACTTTGTGTTTGAGCATAAATAAATTTGATAACATTAATAAATAATTATGGAAAGACTTTTCTCACCTGTTGCAGGTGGTGGAGTTGTTGTTGTCCTTGTGGCTGTTAAAGGTGTCGTACAATTCAAAATGTAAACACTGAACTTTAAATCCAGATTGAAATTTTTCAGAACTGAATATTTGTGAACAGCAGTAGTATTTACACAAGAAGCATTTTCAAACCTCTGAATTCAACAAGTATGTCGATATGACAATGAGCTCAAAAACTGAAAGATAAAACAATATGATTCTATGGACCGTGGTCTGTGTGTTACCTGGTCTGGGGGGCGGGGGGGGCGTGGTCGTAAGCACGACGTTGGTTGGTTCGGGGGGCGCAGGCCCAGGTTCCTGAGAGGCTGGAGGTTTTGGTGACACTGTGGCATTAAACGCCTTAAATAAATAAATTTGATGAAATTAATAAATAATTATGGAAAGACTTTTCTCACCTGTTGCAGGTGGTGGAGTTGTGTCCTCTTGTTTCTCTGCAGGAAAAGTTATTTCAGTTACTCCCTTTAATTAGTCAGTTATTCAGTTTCTGTTGTTTTCAGTTTGGTTTGGTGCCTATAAGTTTAAATAATCAGTGTATTTATAGTTTGGTCCTGACCGGCTCTGTGTGTGAAGTGTCTTGAGACAACTTTGATGGGAATTGACACTTTCTAAATAAAATTGAAGTGAATGGAATTGAAGTGAACCCACTGTGACCTCACTGTGACCTCACTGTGACCCCAGTGTGACCTCACTGTGACCTCACTGTGAACCCACTGTGACCCCACTGTGACCTCACTGTGACCTCACTGTGAACCCACTGTGATCCTACTGTGACCCCACTGTGACCTCACTGTGACCTCACTGTGAACCCACTGTGACCTCACTCTAACCTGTGTCACCTGTTAACTGGATGCTGTTTCTGTCAATCACCAATTCGGTGACCCCGGCCTCTTGGAGCCCCGCCCCCAACTGTTGCTCCGCCTCTTTGCCATCGACAAGCTCACTGAACTCAAGGTCAAAGTTCACCACCACACTGCCTGGACTAAAAACACACACCAATAAAGATTAGTTCCTGATCAGTCATTCGAATAATCAATCAGCTCATGTAAATCAAACAGGAACTTCTGCCAGAAGCTGCTGCTCATTATCATGCTGTATCATTGATTAGTAATGATGTCATCGATCAGATCTCAGATATCTGACCTGAAGTATAAAACCTGACAGGATGTGAAGAGATGCCTGAGCTCACCATGACTGAATGCCGTAGACACCTGTTGACCAATCAGAGGACAAACTGTGATCATGTGACTTTAAAGAGAAACCGGATTCCTGCAGAAAACTGTTACACCACTCAAACCTGCTAAAGCCAATCAGATCAGTATTGATCAAACTTAACAGACAATGGAGTTTCACGCCTTTGAATCCTGAGTTTGTACTTGACATGTGAGCTCCAGAGTTCGTGCTGTTGGTTCTTTGTACGTCATCATGTTTGTGCTCAGAGTTCTGCAGCATTTTTTAAGTTTGATTGACGGATCAGAGGCGAAAACGAAGCAAGCAGCAATCTCACAATGAGAAAGACACTGTGGAGTTTGGAGCAGGTGAAAGGCTGGGACACCACCTCCACCTCCACCTCCACCCACGCCTTTCATACCGTTCGATGTATCCAGCTCTCATACAACAGCCTGGACCACATCAGATCCAGGATCCTGTTTCAGAGGGATGGTCTCACCCACTTACGTCCTGATGAAGGAGGCACATCAGCACCTTGGTCCTCTGACGGCTGCAGACGTTCAGAGAGAATCCACAGAGACACAGAGAGTGTGTGTGTCGTGTCTCGAGTGTGTGTGACAGCAGCACAGAGCAGGAAGCAGCCCTGCAGAGCGGGACGGTCCAGCCAGCAGCCTGCAGAAACCCGCCTGCTCAGGACAAAAGCGGTTACCAACAATGAGAGTTCGAGTCGCCTGGACATTGAACTGCTGCAATCAGGAGGCTCCAGAGCCGTGAGTCCGAATGACTGTTCCCCTGAATCCCATCAGTCTTCTAACACTTGACACTAGAGTTATAACCCTCCGCACAGTTGTGATGGGAAAAGTATCTCACAGCACAGATAAGCAAAGTCAATGCCACAATCAAAAGTGAGACTAGTGTGAATTCTACATTGTTTGTAGCTGGAGGAACTTCACAGTGTTTCGCTCACTTGGCGACTTCATTAACAGTTTAAGTATCAGAAGAGAAACAAACTGTTTGTGCTGATAGAAAATATTTTCTGCCAAATCAAACAAATAACTAAGAGATACAATGATCAATAGCCTTGTCCCTTGCTGTCTTTCAAAATAAAAGTCAGAGATGTGACCAGTTGTTCAAGGTTAAAACTGTTTGTGATTTTCAAAATAAAAGCCTGTGAGCTCACCAGGTGTTGGACATCAAAGGCCAGAGCTTTAAACTGCAGACTGCTGGAGTTCGTCAGCTGCTGAGAGAAAACTGCTCCCTCTGTGATCACCATGCGGCCGCTGAGCAGCGACGGCTCGGCCGCTCCTGGACACACAAACACACAAACAAAACAACAACATGCTGATCAATAACATCTGCTGTCACCGTGGGGGGGGGGCACTTCCATGATGCCGAATCAGGGGAAAGCCTGTGAAATTCACCCTCCCTCCTCATCAAGGCAGTCTTCTCTGCTGGTGTGATGCCTTCAGGTGGGAACCCCCCCCCCGATGAAGCTGGTTTTGCTCAGTGAGCTTGATTGCCCCCCCCCCCAAATTTGAGTCTCTGTTCACCTTCAGGCTTCAGGCTGATCCAGGAAACTACACTCAGGCTGATACAACAGACCAGAAGAAGGGCCGAGATGACGCTGAGAAGAGCCTCCAAAGACGACAGAACGCGAGCCATCCTGCAACACATCCATCAAAACTATCAATCACTGCATCGATCCATTGATCAGCAATTAATCTGTCCTGATTCAAGCTGATCACAGCTCATATGAAACCTGACTGACCTGACTCACATTCATGTCTCTGATCCCTTCAGAGTTCAAAACCTCAAACAGACTCACCTGTTTACCTGCCGCAGACTTGCTTCCTTTACTTCAGTGTTTTTCTTTCACCTGTTCTCGGAGCATTTGTCTTCTTGGACTCTGAATTCCGTCTGTTATCAGCTTTTATTGAGCTTGAAATGATTAATGACTGAATATAAAGACAGAAGCTGATAATCAAAACAGTACCTGATAATCAGTCCGAGGACAGAAACTGCTGACACACTGAAGATACGAAGAAACGTGCGATTTTTCTGCTCAAAAGTTAAATTCTCATGATGTTCAGGTGACACATTTTTTCTTTAGATTTTTCTGGTTCAATTAAAAACTTCTCCAGGCCTTAAAGACGAGCAGTCAGTGAAAGACTTCAGCTGTCAATCAAACACAGATGAGGTAATTAATCCAATAAATCAATAACTTAGCTCTTTAAACAATACTGACAAAACAGCTCACCTACACAAACATCTGCCTGAAGAATTTCTGTTTTATCAAAATCTAAAGTCCAGCAGCAGTAAACCTGATGGTAATCTACTGACTCTGCACAGGCCCCGCCTCCTGTGTACTCACCTGACAGGTGACATGCAAAGGGCTCCATCCACACATCATAAAATGGATTATTTCCCTCCATTTTACAGCTCCATTTAATGGAGCCATTAAGTTAACGAGGTATTAATACTTATAATAGAAATTAAGCACTTCAAGTGTTTTACAGCCACATAATCAGACTGTTTCCACTTCCTATCTGTTCAACAGCAGGTGTGTGCATCTGTTTACTGTCACGTTACAGTTATCAGACATTAAACCTTCATAATATTCTGATTACAAATGAAAACAACATGTTCGCTCCTCCTGTTCAGAAGGAGCTTGTAAAAATGTCTCATAGAAGTAATTAAGAAGAAAATCTCAGTCTGTTGGTATGAATTTATTTGAAACTAAAACTACAGAAGAAAACCATACTGCTGGTCCATTGCAGAATAAAAGTCTGGATTAATATAAATTTTCAAAAATCATTTTACAGGTTGTTTACAAACTAAAACAAACAGCTAAATGTTGCTGAAATCAGTCGGATGTTTTTATGTTATAAAGACAAAAGCACTTAAAATCTCAGTTTAGATATTCTGCTCAAAACTTTTAAACTGAAATTTGACTCACTGAGGTCACTTCCTTTGTAGAATTTACTACAGTTACATTTGTGTTACACATGATGGTTCACGGAGCAGACTGATAGTTTCAGAAAAATGAGAACAAAGAGAATAAAAACGATCAATAATTGGCACAACATTGCATTTAAAAACAACACAGTTATTTGAACAGAATTAGTTTTTTGGAACATTTCTGCTGATTGATAAAACTTTCATCTTTAGTTTCTTTATTACAGACAGAAGAAACAACATGAAACTGATGACTGGATGTGATGATCAGGACAGCTGGTAGATGTTCCTCATCATTGGCTGTTTCTCCTCCTCGTCATCGCCATCATCGCCATGGCACTCTGAAATAGAGGAGGAGGGGCCAGATTTATGGGGGTTAACTGTCTCCTAGCAACAGCTGATGTCATCCTGGTTGATTACCTCTCTGGCCTCGCTCTTCTTCTTCTGCCCTCTTCCGTACGTTCATTCCTTTGACCTCCTCTTCTTCTTCTTCTTTGCATTCATGGATGTTTCTGTACAGCTAATGACAGCAAGAGAAGCAACATGATGCATTCAGGTACCAAGCGTTTGAACCTGCCAGACGAGGTCGAGGGCACGGTTTTGCAGGATACAACCTACCTGGCTGCTGTGATATGGTGATGTGTCACTAGTGGAGGGGAGGAGCCTGCTCATGAGCTGACCAATCATTTTAAAGGTTGGTCTGTCAGTGGGCTCCAATCTCCAGCAGAGCTTCATCAGCTCATACCTGAGAGGACAGGTGTGTGTCAGAGTCAGAGTAACCTCATTAGTATCACAGGTGATCTGAAGTGTCCTCACATTTCTGCTGGAGCGAAGTCTGGCTGATTCATGTGGCGGCCATCTTTGATCATCTTGTAGAAGTTGGTATCCACGGCAACATTTGGGTAAGGACTCTTACCTGTACAGGTGTACACACACACACACACACACACACACTCACTCAGAATGTCCCAGAATGCATTGCTGTCTGAGGATCCTGTCAGTGAG
>JAQNCA010000006.1:23872415-23883550 GCA_029783725.1 Acanthurus tractus | reverse complement strand
GTGTTAAGTCCTCATTTACTCCTGATTTCATCCTTAATTTTTCTTGTCTTTCCTCTTTTTACCTCTTTGGCACCACCCCATCTGACTGTGCCCCCCCCCCGCCCCCCTTCAATAGCCTGTCTATTGATTCGTCAAAGGATCTGTCCATCTGGTTGGACAGTCTGTCCTCAACTATTCGTAGTGCTCTTTCCTGCAGCCAGGTGGCGCTGCGTCTCTGGGAGAACCCAGACAACAACGTGTGTGGTGACTGTGGCTCGGCCAATCCTGAGTGGGCATCAGTCAACCTGCTGCTGGTCATCTGTCAGGCCTGTGCAGGTATGAGCCAACAGATGACTCAGCTGGTGGTCATGTGATGTTTGCAACCTGCAACCCCGCCTCCTAGAAATCCTGTTTTATATCAGTTTTTTAAATGATGTCCATGAGCACCTGAACCATGTCCAGAGGCACTTTGTGTTTGAGTAAAAGACACATAATGGTCATCTTGAAAGTTTTTTGGTTAGAGGCTGGGGCATGTGATGAGGGCACAAATGTTTTAGGCAGTGACATCCCGGGGTTTCTGTCACTAACTCAACAAAAACACGAGGTAATATTCATGACAGGTTAACTTCGTCTGTTTTCAGGTCAGCATCGAGGTCTAGGCAGCAGCCTGTCAAAGGTACGCAGTCTGAAGATGGACAACAAGGTCTGGACTGAACCACTCATACAGGTGAGAGGGGACTGAACCATTCAAACAGGAGAGGGGGGGAACAACTGAACCATTCATGCATGATTTGAACCTTTCCCCCCACCCAGCTGTTTGTTCTCCATGGTAACCGGCTGGCAAATCAGGTGTGGGCTCCAGCAGTGCCGGCAGCTGAGCAGCTTCGTCCAGAGTCTTCTGAGGAGGAGAGGTCAAAGTTCATCCAGGACAAATACAGAAGGGGGCGCTACAGACGTGTCCACACGCTGATCTCCTCACCATCTTCAATGAATCAGGTCTGACTCAGTTAGACTCAAACATGACGCTGCAAATTACATGTTCAAACTCTGACTCTGACCAATAAAAAACATAAAAGACAAAAAAGTCTAAAAATGCTTTTACATCTGACAAAACTTCAGTGATGTCAAGCCATGTTTTCAAAGCATGTTTGAATATATATGATCACACTTATATGTGTGTGTGTCTGTCTGAATAATGTGACCACATTCGTCACCACACATGCAGGGTTATTTCACACTGTGAGATAAAAGTTCCTGCTGAGCACTAACGGTGATCTGAAATCACAGAAATGTGACTCTAGAAGGTGCAAGAAATAACTTTTATGAGTAAGTAGAAAATTATAAAGTTTGATTATCATCGGTACCTTGGTGACCTGAACCATCTCGTCATGGTGACTGAGCTCTCCATCATGAAAACACAGCAATCAGTATATGAAGTTATAAGTTATATTGTGCAAACTGCTTCATTAACAATACTGTGCTGTGCAACGCTTCATTCGAGGTCAATAGAAAGAGTTACTGCAGCTTATGTTTGCACCTTGTACATGTTCTCACATGGTTGAAAAATCAGGATATATGCGAATAAATCATAGACATTTCTGACATTTTTTGACGTCCATGTTTTTTTAATATAAACTTAACTGAAAAGGGTTTTATGGTGGCAGCATCTAGTGGCCATTAAAGAAAGTACAGTTTAGAGTTTTGGGAGATAAACATGGCCAATCAGAGATGGAGTCACATTTAAACAAAACTAACATTGGCTGTTCAGGTGTGTGATGACACATGATGTGTGTGTGTGTGCGTTTCAGAGGCTGCGTCAGGTGGTCTGTGGAGACGACATCCAGGAAACCATGTCTCTGATCTGCTCAGGAGCAAAGGTCTGCTGGCTTTACACTCCTCTCTCTGAAGACTCTCATTAAGACCAATAACTGATCAATTCACACACACACACACACACACACACACACACACACACACACACAGGTGTATGGAAATCTGGTCAAAAATGAGCTGGAGGAAGTGAGGGGGTCAGGAGACAACAGATGTGTTACGCAGAAGTGTTTATTGTAGACGCCAAGGAGACCAATGTGAAGGAAACATCAGCAGGTGATCATGAGTGTTGCCATGACGCCGTCCATGCGTGTGTGAGGTGTTTTTAAGTCTTTGTGTCCTCACATCATCAGTCCTAAACTACGGATCCAAAGAAGGTCGAGCTGCGCACCTTCTGATTAAAACAGAGGGAGTGTGTGACACACACACCAACTTTGATCTGCTGAAGTCCAGAGAAGTAAAGAGGCAAATGAAGGGTGAAAAGGGGGGGGTCAGAGGAATTCCTTCACACTTTACACACTTTTTTTATTTTTTATTGATGTGAATGCTAACAACTTCCTGTCTAAGTGATGTTACCTGTGTGCAGGTGTCTCGGGTAGACCCTCAAAGCCCCTCCCCCATCCTGCTGGCTGAGAGGGCAGGTCAGGCTCTGCAGAGTGAGCTGCTCCGACTCAACGAGTACACAGGTAACACACATGCACACGTGAACACACACAGACACACTCACACACACACAGGTAACACAGGTAACACACATGCACACGCAAACACACACAGACACAGGTGACACTGATCTGTTATTTCTTCTGTCTTTCTTTAGAGGTCCCGCCTTACCTGCCACAGTCAGCCAGTTGGAGACCTAACCCCGCCCCCTCAGGTAAGAAGAATCACCTGGATGAATTTATCATGAGCTGAAAACTGTCGACCAAGGATCACAAACAGAATATGAGAACAACAGTCTGTGTGAAGCCTGTGAAGACACACTGTTTTCCTCATGACCGTGTACTCGCACACACACACACAGACACACACTCTTTTACATCTGTCTTTGTGAGGACACTCATCAACACAGTGCATTTCCTAACCCTAAAACCAAGTTCGAAGCATCAAATAACCCTTTAAAGAGCAGAAAAAGTAAGAACTAGCCAAAATGTTAAAAACTGGTCCTGGTGCTCACGAAGCAGCAAGTCCATACACACACACACACACACACACACACACACACACACACACACACACACACAGACAGAGAAAGCAGCATTTGTGAGGAAGTTTTTATTTTAGCTTTTTGACTTGTTTTTTTTCCTTCCACTCTTCTTTTCAGTTCTTCAGTTCAATCTGTTCTTCTCATTTCCCCCCTAAAAGCCTCCTGCAGACAAATGTTGCAAACTAGTTTCCATACAAACACTAAAAGCACCAGCTGTCTTTGATTGATCATATTTTGTAGCAAAGAGACATTATTTCGAGTATGACTGCACTCATAAAACTGTTTAAAGTAGGAAGCGATTAAATTTTGATCAAAGTCAAAAGTTAAAGTCATTTTTTTTTCTGTGTGCACAGGTGAGGAAGAGGAGGAGCTCCATGGTAAGCTGGAGGAAGATCGTTTTCTTTTCTCCTTAGAAAATGACTCAGCAGCATGTGACGTCCTCGACCTGCGAGAAGTTCTGTCTGTGTTCCTCAAAGACGGGTAAATACCACTGATACTGCAATACTACTGACACTACTGCAATGCTACAGACACTATCCATAATATAATAATAATATTACAAACAGTAGTAGTAGTACTCCATTCCCCATCAGTGTGTTTGTGTGTTTGCAGGCCAGCTCATGAGTTTGAGTTGGTGACGTTGAGCGATAAGCTGATATGTGCTGCCGACCACCAGGAGGCGCTGCTGAATCACCTGGTTCACATACTGAAGGTAAACCTGATTGCAAATGTCATCAGACTTCATTTGGAAAACACATGAATAAAAATTACCAAAGAAATTTCTGGAGTTATTTTTGAGCACATTTTTTAATTTCTTTTGTTAAATTATTAATGTGGTGAAGTTTGATATCACAGAATATAAAAAGCTGTTTGTAAAAAGATCAAAAATCCCAAAACAACAGAGTTGTGTTGAGTCACCAACGTGTCCTCGATGTCAATCAATCCATTAATTTCATCTGTAAGTTTTGTTTGTCTTGTTGCATTAAAAGTTGAACTCAAACTGAATAAACTGCTGAAATCCAGGAAGAGCTGAGGAGTTTCAAATTAAAAGGCTTCATATGTTTCAGGAAAGCACAGAGACAAACACACCAACATTCTGGATTCCGTTTTAGGTTGATATTCAGGTTCTGGTTTAGTTTTTTCAGTGAAGGTCCTCACAAGTATTTAATGTAAGCATATTGATCATGAATATAATGTGACTTACTGTCTACAGGTGATTCTTCCAGGAGGTGTATCTTATGCAGAAGTGGGCGGAGCTTCAGCTGTCAGCAAAGTGTCTGTTGTTGAAGTGGGCGGAGCCTTGAGTCAATCTGAAGCCTGGTTGTTGCTTTGGGAGGATGGAGTCAGTGTCCATCCTGTTCACAGACACACACAACAAGCTCTGAGGATGGAACTGAGCACGCTCAGTCACCACGGTAACACCAGAGGTTTTCTTATTCTCACCTCTGAAGTCTTTATTTTCCTCTGGCTCCATCTGCTGGAACATGTTGGAGTTGAAGAACTCCGTAAAGTTCTTTGTTCTGCTGATGATGAGGTCACCTACCGATGATAATCTGAGGTGTTTTACTTTATTGTTGTAAACACTCGGTAAAACTCGACGTACTGTAGACGGGTGAAGAGTCCAGACGGAGTCCCTCAGGGCTCCAGTCAAGGCTGTCGAAACTCTAATTGTTTTACTATGAAGATTACACACATCTGTCCGCAGATGTTAAACATGTGATCAGATCCTTTTCATGTGTCTGAAAACATGAGTCTCACTCAAAGGGCCATTTCAGTTTAAACACTTCTTCATGTTCATATTAACCCCTGTGTAGTGACGCCATCTGCTGGTGTATTTCAATGAATGAAAGTGGTTCCTACATTTACTTGCTTACGCTGGTGCAGCAGTTTGCACTGCCACCTCACACAGGTTCTGGACTCAAACCTGCTGGTCCAGCATGAGTCTGTGAGGAGTCTGCATGTATAAGTGCCTCTCTCAGAAGAGAGTTAACTGGTTTAACTGGTGTGAGAGAACAAACTGGAATCAAACCAGAGTTTAAGACAAAACAAAACTTCTGATGCTACAGTGAATAAATAATGAGGTGATTGTCACATTTGGTTTCAATCTACTTTTCAGAAATGGATCCATCTGAAAACATCATCACCATGGTGACTGCAGACAGGTGTGCAAAGTACACACACACATGAACATCTGTGATCCCATTAAATAAGCCATAAAATAGCAGAAAAAATTAACCTTTTTTTCTCACTTCACTTGATTGGCTGAGCTCATGGCAGGAAGTTGTGACATCACAGGTTGCATCTTGTTGTTTTTCATCAGGAGTGTGTCGTTACGATTTGAGGAGCAGCACAGCTGCCAGTCCTGGTTTAACCACCTCAAAAAAGCTCTGGCCAATGAGAAGGCAGCTCCACAGCGCCCTCCTTCAGCCAATCACAGCTCATCTCGTCAGTCTCTGTACCCGGTGATGGACTTGGGATCAAAGGGTTCAGTTCCACCAGCCATCGAACGCTGCATTTCCCACATCACAACCTACGGTCAGTTTATGAGCACTAAGTTACACCAGACTGTCTGTCTGTCTGTCTGTCACCAGACTGTCTGTCTGTGTTTGACCCTGTCTGTCTCTCAGGTCTAAAGGTGGAGGGCTTGTATCGACGCTGTGGCCTTGCAGTCAAAGTCACCCAGCTAGTAGCGGCTTTAATGACATCACCTAGCTCCGCCCCTCTGGAGAGTGATGAGCAGGGTGTGTTGGATGCTGGCTCCGCCCTCAAACAATATGTCCGCCGGCAGCAGAGTTTGATCCCAGCCCAAGAGCAACAGCAGTGGCTGCAAGCTGCAGGTTAGTACAAGTGCATGTAGTTCTGCTGCCTGTGGTGCAGCTCAGTACAAATACTTTCAGGTCAGAGCAGATCAATGGTACTACCATCTAAATTACAATACTACTGTGTGCAGTACTATGAGTATCAGTAGTAAAAGTATCTGCAGGTCAATTTTTTTTCAGGCTTAATACTCTACAATAATTGTTGACTACAGCTGTATAACTGCAGTAATATCTGTGTACCTGCTGTGCTAACATCAGAGACTGTAGCTGAGGAATCTGCAGTATCAGCTGTCGTAATACTGCAGTATACGCTGTAGTAATACTGCAGTAGTTCCCACTCTAAAAGTGTATTTTCTGTCCCAGTGATTTCTGATGAACGATGCAGATTTTCAGCCTACCGACGATTGCTACGGCAACTTCCTGATGACAACCGAGCAACACTGAACGCGCTGTTTGGACACTTTTACATGTAAACACACACACACACTCACACAAACATGGAGAGTTTTGTGCCTGCAGTACCGCTCTGTGTCCATTAGATGAAGTCAGTGAGCTGAGGTTTACTGTCATGGTTTAGAGACTTCAAAGGCTTGAATATGTTGAAATGTACAATTACACGCATATCACACACACACACACACACACACATACACACACACACACTGCTGAGGACAGTTTTGTTTCAGTTAAAACAGTTAAATTATGACAAAAAACAAGAAGTTATTTGGGGTAAATAGCACTTGATAAAATGTCGCTGTGCCTCAAACGTTTCATCATGAAACTTCAATCCATCAAATTTATGGAAACATTGATGTTTCTGGCGAGTCGAGTTCTCCTGAGGAGCCAAACAGACTCACCGCTCTGCCGTTCGTCCACACAAAATAAATCAGTTAAATTGTCATTTAAACCAAAAGAAATGAAAGTGGTGTCAGTAAAAGAGATGGAAGCAGCTGAAGAAGGGACAGAGAGTTAAAGTGTGTCAGCAGTCCACTTCACACTTTGTTAGATCTGATCTGACTCCAGGTGTGTTTCCTCACAGGGTCCAGGTGTTCTCTCAGGTGAACAAAATGTCAGCCCAGAACCTGGCCGTGGTCCTGGTCCCGACTCTGTTTCAGATGATGAACCAGGACCTGCTCAGACTCATCAGAGAGTTTATCGTTCATCACACACTGCTGTTCCTGGTAAATATGTCACACAACATGAACACGTCGTTTACCTGTGACTCGACTCAGCAGGAAGCAGGAAACTCCCAGAACATGTGATCGATATGTTTTCTGTCACATCGTTAACAATCAGCCAGTGTCTCAGGTGTCTCCTCCACCTGTGTGTGTCAGATTGTGTGTGTGTGTTAGTGTGTGTGTGTGAGTGAGTGTGTTTTCTCCTTAAAAGCAGAGATATTTGATTAAAATGGTTGGAAGAACTCATTCACATGTCTAAGCCTGAAGTGATGTGTTTCCCTGCAGACGCCTGAGGAGAAGAAGAAGGAGGAGGAGGAGATCACTGTCTTCTGAGGAAGACGAGGAGGAAAGAAGAACTGATTGCTGTCAGTTCACAATATTTTAACACTGTTCTTTCAAAATTTTGTGAGCAAATGAAGTTCAAATAGTTTAACAAACTGTTTCTAACCTTTAGCTGCATTGGGGTTTGGGGGGTGGGGGGGTTGATGTTCATGTGAAAGGAAAATTTGTCGTCATGATTAAATATTAACTGATGAAAAAAGTAACTGTAACTAAAAGCAACTTTGAATCTCTGTGGCTTGTTAGTGTTTCTGCAGTGACGGCGCCCCCTGCTGTTGGGTCATGTGTTTACTGTGATTACATGAGTTCTTTCAGCGTCATGTCAGGTTGTGGGCTTTGTTTCACTTACAGGCTTTATTTCTGTATTTCCTCACACAAACTGAATAAAAGTCGTCAACATTTAAACCAAAATGTTGAAAATCAGGACTAAAAATAATGTTTTTGATTCACCTTTTATTCACTCAGCCAGTAAAAACAGTTTAACAGACTGTACAAACACACATTGACATAACTTTCTCTGCCATCCCAGAAACAATAATTCAACTGTGATTACAGTTTCCTTATTTTCTATCATCATATTGTGACAAAAGCCTTTTTTACAGCATAGCTCCACCAACCAGAGCAGAGCACACCTAAACACACCTGTGTCAGTGTGTAGGAGCTCTACGAAGGATCTTCAAACAAATCAGTACAAGAGAAAATAACTGATGATCATTTAGAGCACAGTAAAAGAAATCAAATGAAAGAAATTCAATAAAGATTTAACTGTACAAAGAATGCACAAACTTTTGCACATTTTGTCTCTTATTTCAGCTGGTGTGGCTCCATCTCATACACACGACTTAAAAAGAGTTGCTTACAGATGGTATGAACAGAAACAGCAACTCCAGATGAAAACTCTTTGAACATTCATCTTACAAAACATGAACCTATCATTTAATTCACTAAAAACATCATTCAGTTCACTAAAAATTAGACTTTTATTGTAAAAAGCTGAGGGAATAAAACCTGGAAACTGAGGAAGTCGATAATAAAATTTGTCACAAGTTCAACTCGGTAATATTCGTTTCTTAACCGACAAAGTCAACAGCCTCGATCACCTCACAGGATGGCTCCCTGATCACTTTCAAGCTCCTAAACCGACCACTGAATCAACTCCTGTGTACAAAAGGCACATTTTCTTCATCTGATTCTGTGGCAGCAGAATGAGGGAAGCATGATGTGAAGAGCGCACAAACTGAATCCCAGGCCCATGAAAAAAAGGGCTTCATTCGTGTCTGTGTCGTTTCTCTTGATGTCTCATTAATTCCAGCCTGACAGTGCTGGTTTCCTGCAGCTTCGGTACAGAAGGTCCTAGCTGTCTGGAACATCTTAGAGTCGTAGGGTTTTCCTCCGTTAGCTGCTACCACGTCGTTGATTTTGTTTATCAAGTTCTGAACTTGCCGTTTGCTTTTTCGTCCTTTGTTGTCAAACACACAGTATCTTCCACCACACTTAGAGACCAGTTCTGACACAAAGGTGCTGGACTGGATCTTCTGCTCAATGGACTGACCTTCCAGCTCATCTCCATGAGTAAAAATGACCATGGTGTACTTCATAGCATCACTGCCAAACAGTGCACATAGAGCATCAAGCGGGATAGTGTCTTTTTTGTACATCCTGCCAATCTTCACCACAATGATGAAAGCATGTGGTCCTTCACAGACCTGCACTACTGACTTCATGATCTCAACATACAAGGCTTGAGGCGTCTGAAACTCATCTGTGAGTCCTGGAGTGTCCACCACTGTGATCCTGCAATCTTCCACCTCTTCTGATTTACAGACAGTCTCTGTACTGACTCCATCAAAGTCAGAGTCTGACTTAAAATGATCTGGCCCCAAGATGGTGTTTCCTGTTGAACTCTTGCCTCCTCCAGGCAAACCGAGCAGCACGATCCTTAGTTCCTTCAGCCTGGACGCATCTCCAGAATAAGCAGCTGAAGAAAAAAAAAAAGACAAACCAAAAAGTTTGAGTTGATCTTTTCATATTTACTTACTGAGTCTAGCTTTCCTGCAGAGTTCTTGTAGTAATGAGCAACAAAAGCAAAATGGAGTCTGGACTGGTGACTGAAGAGACACCAGTTAACCTTCAGGGCACTGCTGAGGTACCTTCGACGAGACACAATCACCAATATGAATGTTGGTATCCTCCGCTTTTGCAAATATGTTGAAACCTCACTTTTTAATTTACAATGTAATGTTGTTACAACACTGTGGCTAAGGTCTAGTTAGGTTTAGGCACAAAAACCATCTGATCAGTGTAGAGAGAAGATCACGTTTCACCTTAACTTACTTTGTTAAGTCACCACAAATATGGCTCGGAAACGTCCAGATATCCTTTGAAAATACCTGTTCATGTTGACACAATGTCACCTGCCTTGTCTAGTTGCATAGCTGTCATGTGAAAAAGTCACTTTCATATTTCAGCCCGGACCACTATAGTCAAAAGAATACATGCTATTTCTCATTTCCATTTGCAGCAAATTGAATTTGGTGGTCTGTTCTTGTAGCTCACTGCCCTTCCATGAGCATACATGGGAAGCAGCAGAAACCCCCCATGGGGCACAGAACATGATACTTATTAAACAGAATTAATTAACATCCATATTCAGCAGAAAAGTACAATGGCAATGTCTGTTTGGGGCAACTGGGCTGTGCAGCAATGACTTGTTAGGCAAAATGAAAAGCTTCGGCTTCAGTCTACATGTGGTTTTTTTTAGCAAGATTAAACATTATGTTTGGTTTTCTTTCTGTTTTAAATTGTTGTTATGGTCTGTCACCTGCTGAGGTTTAATTGTCAGGGTGTTTTCTTTATTTTTTAAACTGATTAAAAGACCTGAAACAACAACAAAAAAGTGTACCATCGTAGAAAACTGCTCTGACGGATGAAACCGGCCCTCAGGGGTCTTTTGCCTGGACTACAAAAAGTTTTCAGTGTGGTGGTTAAGACTACGATTACACATGATAACATGATACCTGGAAATTCTTGATCACAGGCTTCAAGGTTTTTGAACTTCTTCAGCAGCTCTTTGACTTGTTCCTGTCCTCCACTTTCATTATTGAACAGATGAATCTTCCCAGTAAAAACATTTAAAACAATATCAGGAAGTGGACCTTCTTCATCTTCAAAGATAAAATCATCTAGTGACATTTTTCTTAAGGAGTCACCATTTGTGAAAAGCAGAAGACTCTTTCCCAATGCATTTACATCTCTCAGGACTGTGATAGCTGCATTTAGAGCTTTCGCTTGTTCATCTGTGAATCGTCCAACACTGACAACCGCCAAAAAGAGAGAAGGTCTGGAGGACTGCAGGACACTCTGACAGTAGATTTTAATTAGTTCTTCATTGCCTAATATTCCCGGAGTGTCTATCACTGAGATCTGAACCCCAAAAACCTTTTCAGTTGCTTCAGAGATTTTTGTCGTCACCGATTTGAAGGAGGGCCTTGACTCAAATGCTTGGCATCCCAAGATGGTGTTTCCTGAAGCACTTTTTCCAGCTCCAGTGTTTCCCAGAAGGATAATGGTAAGACCTGAGTCTGCAACCAGATCCATGTTCAAGCAACAGAAAACCTGCTGGAAGCAACACAAGAAGACTTTTTAAACTCAATAACACAGTCCATGCAACAAAAGAGATTTTTTTGACAATAAGCTGAACACTGTTTGTGTCATGGACTCTGCTGGAGCTTCTTAGCCCTACCCTCCTGCTGCTCCTCCTGCTCACACCCCTCTTCTCATCCT
>JAQNCA010000006.1:23603025-23618038 GCA_029783725.1 Acanthurus tractus | reverse complement strand
CTTAACTTTATTCTCACATTCTTCTTTCTGTCTCAAAGAAACAAACTCCTTTTTATCCTTACCTTTCTCACACACTCACACACACACACACTGTTCTCCCTCCTACCCCTCGCGGTTGCCTGACTTCCTGCCTCCCTGCAGCCTGAAAGCCGAGCCAAATCAATTAGTCTGCAGAAATTACAGCGCAATAAATAACGAGGGCCAGTCGGCAGCAGCGGAGACGGGCGGAGGAGAAACCGGAGTTATGGGGCCCCTCCTGTCTCCATGTGCAGCTCAGGATGCCGAGGCCTCTAACAATATCCCAATATAATCTTTTTATTTGCTCCTCTGCATGAAATTTACAGAATGACTAAATTATTTTGGAGTTTGTAGTCAGAGGAGAGAAAACAACATTTCTCCTTACTCTATGCTGTTAATCAAATGTTTTCACAAAATAAATCTTTCTCAGTATTACAGACTGAGCAGAAGAAATAATTTCATAATAAACTTTAAATGCTTATTAACATCTGTCTGTGTTTTGGCCCTGTGGGGTAACTGTAGACGACTGGAGGAGGGTGTCTACAGTTTCGGGGGGGTGTTGCGTCGTCTGTGACCTTAAGCTGTCCTCTGATGTTACCTGATACGATCTGTTGCAGACTGTCTCGGTCTAAGCATCCCTATCTACACACACACACACTCACGCACAGACACACACACACACACTCACACACATATATAAATTTTCAAATGATTTCTTTATTATAAAAAGCATAACAGAGTTGGCAGAATCCATAATTTCTTCAGTAATATGAGGGTTTAAGCTTAACTAATACTGTTATTATTACATTTAAAGTTGTAAAAAAAACACCATAAACAGTTTGAACATTTATGACTTTTTAAGGTTGAAATTTTTCCAAAGAAATATTTCAAATTTCAGATTTTTGAACAGCTGCTTCAAATCTATGTATGATTTTTCTTGTTCACCACATAGAGTCAAATCAAGTTAAAGGAGACTTGTGGGAATAGCAATACAGCAAAACTGTAACACTGTCGTATATTTAATTTATTGAGACAAAAGAGTTCAAAGATATGGAAGATTATTAGCGACAAAGACATGAACAAGTAAATCTTTGAGTGAAAAAACACAGAACTTATGAGATCAGAATCACATTTGTGTGCAAAAAAGGAATAAATTGTGAGAACAGCACGTTAGATGTTTGCTTCTACTTTCAAAATAAAGTTTGAAGATGGAAGTTTTTAACAATGAGATAATAAAAAAGAAGAAAAATGTGCAGATGTGCTTTTGAATGTGAACTTGCAGTCACAGTTTGTTATTTCCTCTCTCAAGCTTTTTGATGTCAATATTTTATACAAACACTGTTAAAGTTTATATCTGGAGTCCCGCAGTTGAGCAAAACACTGCAAAACAAACACAACTTTCCACATTTTTTAAGTACGTTAAAGTTTAAACGTGGTCATAACAAACATTTCTGGAAAAAAACCCAGTGTCAGGATTGAGAAATGAGTAGGTTGATTACTTTCACCAATTGCACAACAGTAGAAAACCACTGCAAAACACTAATGTCACATGTCCTCTCTCCTCCATGTGCTCACATGGCATCACTGTACTGTGATCCAGTGGTGCATATTTTAAACATATTTGCATTTCACTGATCCACCACAAACCACACAATTAAAGGCCTCTGAGTGTTTGGTTCGTGCGAGCTGCCTGGTCAGTAGTTTAGGAGTTTTTAAAGCTGTTTCTGCTGACACCGGTGTGGATCCACGAGGCTGCCGCTGGTGTTATGGCTGCCCCTCTGTGTGATAAGCCGCCCTCATGTTGTCCCAGTGTTAACTCAACATCCTGTGTCCACACTCTCTTCCTGGCCTTATCACTCACTGTGTGTGTAGACAGAATCACAAATACTTCCGCAGGTCAGTAGATAAAAGTAGAGCAACAAACATCGCGTTGGACCCTACACACACTCCTGCACACACACACAGCAGCCCCTGAATGTGTGTGTGTGTGTGTGTGTGGGCTAATGGTTCAGGGTTCAGTGTGCTGTAGCAAAGAGGTTAAACTTTAAACATTGCTAAACAGAGGAGTTGCTCTATATCTAGTTCACCCCCCATTCCTGTTTATTAGCTGACGAATGACAAAAAGTTCAATGAAGTCAGTGAGGTTTTGTCCCACATGAAGCAGATTTTTCAGGAGTTTGATACACTGATCATAGATGGTTCTGCTGATCTGTACCTGCAAAAATACTACAAAAGACTATAAACTACTAGAAAATTCACTATCCAAACTTATAGCTGTTGGTGAACCCTGGGTGTGGACCTGCACAACACAAGGACACACTCTACTTTCAGGGTAACACTGTATGTTGTCTTTGTACCAAGCAATTTTAAAATCTGTTGCAATCTGCATTATATTGAACCATTTCGGTGAGGCTAGCTATATTTTCTAAAGAAAACACTCAGTCTAGCGGGTGTATGACTACAAATAATTGGAAGTTTTTAAACATAAAAGCTTCTAATTTTGGTTGGACAAAAGGATCTTTGACTGGCATTAGCGTTGTTGGCTAAAATGTTTGCTGGCAGCTTGTGTTAGCCACAGCATGCTAGATGATCAATTGTAGCATTGTGAGTTAGTTGTAAAGTTTTTTCTCTAGCTAACTTTTAAATGACTGAATACATTGAGTTACTATAAATGGGAACCTTATAAACTGCTCTTAAATGTGCATATGATTGCTATATATATGATGATATGCAGAATTTGGCTAAAGCTGCTTGTTGTCCAAGGCAAAAAGTCAATTTTTCACCAGTTGTCGATCTAGCATTATGTAAAGAGCATTGGTCTTATACTTAAGTTAATAGTTGGCTAGTCCAAGCACTGAAGTACAATATATAAATACATTTTTTTCACCAGATATTCCATTTTTTTCACTTTTTACAAGAGTAATCTAAAGATAAGAGCTAATTGGTGTTTTTTTGCAAGACTAGCCAGCTTATGCTAGTATAATCAGCAAGGCTGGCTATGTAGCATGTAAACTTCCCCCAAAAAAACTTAACAGCAGGACCGAGGCCCTGTTTGGTCCTGAAGAGATTTTTGTCTAACACAACCTTCACCAAACACAATAATTAAACCAGCTAATGATGTGTTTTGGTGCTAGTAAACATACATCTGTAGCCAGTAAGCTAGTTAGCCTGGAATGCTAATATTAGCAGTGGATGTTGTTTGATCTGTTCCTCACATTTTTGCTCTCATGCTTTAAGGGCAAAAATGAAGACAAAAACTCTTCAAACTAAACTTTAAAGGACTTTTTTAGTTTAATTAAATGAATCGGCTTTAAAGAACCTTTCATGTTTTTTTATATTTCTTTCTGCCTTTCTTTTATAAGTCTAATGAAGCTTTCTTTCTTTCTCATCTGTTTTTGTCTCTCTACTCTTAATCCTATTGTGAGTTTATAGCTGCCAGATTACAAGGAACTCTTTGGAGTTAGTTTGATACCATTTTTGGCACGACAAACCTTAAATATTTAGGCTGTTTGAGATGAAAGTCTATTGCTGTAGGAATTTATACAATTTTATAAAGATGGCGAGTTTAGAAGGAGGAGACAGATATTGTCAGCAGTACAGTTTATTTTGCCTCTGACTCCAACATTTTTCTTGCCTTTTTAAGGATTAAAAACGTCTTGTCTCAATGCCTTCATAACAAATATGATCCTTTGATTATTGAAATTTGCCAAGGGATGATAAGTGCTGTTGATTTAACAAATATGGGCCAGAATGTACTGAAAATGTATCTGGAATATGTTTTGCTCTCTTTCAAAGCTTACAGTAACAGTCTTATGGGAATGAGGATGTAGGTTTAAACCCTCAAACAGTCTGTTCACGGTAACCATGACCTGCTCAAACTCTGGGCTTTTCCTTCCTTGTTTGGTTTATTTTTGCAGTTGAAGATATATAAGCTAACATTATACCAAAAAAAGGCACCGAGCCTTAAACTGAAGATCTCTGACGTTTCAAGGATGAACATGAAGCTGGAAAAATCAACCACAAACACGTTAGAATAAAAGAAAGCGGAGTGGTTCAGGAAAAGAAATATCAACTAATCTTTTGCCATTAACTGAAAGTAAATATGCCTCTTTCCATTCAACCACGATGGGATGGTCATGTCAGTCAACTAGATGTTTTCAGGCCTGTTTTTGAGTAGTTTTATGCCAGTGTTGTTTGGTTTGGTGTTAAAAAAGAAATACAAGGCCAAACCAGAAAAGAGAGCTTCCCAGGCTTTTTAAAACAGCCTATATAAGTACATGCACGCTATAGTTTAGCCAACTTAACTGCTCAACAGCACCAAGAAGCATCTTTTGAGACAGAAAATCTGAAGTCTTAGGAGCAACAGTTAATTTGGCGGAATGGTACCTGACCTGATTTACAGGTCAAATAAACTCCAAAAAGAAAAAGCTGGTCCCTTTCTGACTTATAATAATTAAGGCTTTACACAAATACCCCACCGCACATGTGTCTGTGTCACAAAATGCCAATTAGACTAGCCTAGCTTAACAAAAAAGAGTAAGAAAAAGGTAGAAACAGCTGGTTCAGCACTTCCCAACATCTGTCTACCCTCTCATGTAAAATCAGCTGAAGTGTCCAGTTATATATTGTAAAATTGTTTAAATAAAAATCTAAAAGTTATGACGCACAAAAATACAAAACCTCTTATTAAACTTTTCCTCTGAAGTGTCGACAGCTTCCTGATGCGTTGGCATGGCAACCATTGAAGCAGAAAACCTGCATCATCGTATATTTCTGCTGACTCTTCACAAAATGACAGACAAACTTCACATGACCTCAGTTTTTCCTTTTTTCTGATACTAGGTCAGTAGAGCTAACACACACACACACACACACACACACACTTTATATCTGGAGTTAGGCAACTGCAACAGATTGAACACACTGTACTGTGGAGATAAGAGGTCACTGTGTGTTTATTACACAAGCAAAACTTAAACTTAAAGTAGGGTTTACTTTGAACTGATTGGTTCTGTTGAAAATGCACCATAATGAAATAACAGTGTCTGCAAGTGGCAACATTGGACCCAAACTTCACGAAAACCTAAACAAATAAAATGGGTCCGTTGAGAGTTTTCCCATAAACAGGCAAAAGTTATATTTACTTTCTGTGTTTCTCACCATCTTGCTAGTCATTGAGGTCTAACAAACACGTCTAATGCATTTCCTCCCTTTTAAAACATTTACAAAGTGTAATTTGTAACAATGTACTTAAAATTCCACAAAGTTCACCATCTTACTGCTTTTGTCTTTGTCTCCATTTCTTTATTTTCCTGTGAATCTCTAAGCATTTTTCCACACAGAGCTAGAAAATGTCGAGATTGCTGGTTTTGTTACTGTTTGTTACTGTTTTGTTTTGTTTTAGCACAGCTTGAAAACCATCTCCCTGGTTGCTTGAATTACCATGTTGAAACTTACCTCGATGTGATCAAGGCAACCACACTGACAGGTGTTGCCTTGGTTTATATTTATTTAGAGCTGTGTCACACATATCTGTTTTGCAGAAACATACACTGTCACCAACTGTTTGTGGCGACTGGACTGACTCAAAATGCCCATTTTGAGTATTTGAAGTATTGCTGAAGTAGAATTTATTGCTACAACATGCTTGTTATAGTGTTTGGATAGTTTTTGTGTTTCCTTATGTGCAGAGATATTTTGCAAAACCACAACTGCATGGAAATTTGTGCAACAGTCGTTGTGTTAAACATGTTTAATGTAGTGTAACACTGCCAGGTTGGTTAAAGTCATGCACTATAACTTTTTAGATGCAGAGTTTCCCCTGTTTTAAACAGCAACTCCGAGGGGTTCTGAGCAAATTGGGATTTTTGTCTGCAGAAATAGTGCAGAGAGTTAAAATAAAAGGTTAAACACACACCTGCAGTCACAAATCCCAGACTGAGATTTTTATCAGGTCGAGCAGGAGGAGGAGGAGAGAGGCTCTCTGGGAGATCAGGATTTATTGTACATGTGAGATAAGACACACATACATGAAGAGACCACACACCATGTACACAGGAGACAACACACACATGCTCTGACACATAACCATGTGCACAGACACAGTGAAGTAGCATGCAAAGACACACACACACACTCACACACTTCAAAAGGCTGGGCTCACTGGGGTCACTGCTGCCCTCTCCTCCCTCCTCTTGACCTTTAACCTCCATCTCTTCATTCTTCCGTCTCGCCGTCTCTCAGACCATCTCTGTCTTTTATCTTTCTCACATTTGTGTCCCTCCCAACTCTGCTTGATATTTTGCCTTTATCTCCGTCTGTTGCTGTGTCTGAGTCTAGTTTAAACTCTGGTCTCTTAGTTTTAGTCGTCGTAATTTATGTCGTCAGAAACATTTTATTCACTAAGTCAATATCTGAGCTTTGAGAACTCAAATGAAGTCAAACTGGTTAAGTAATGTGACATCAGATGATCAAAAAGGTGGAGAACAAGATCTGAAAAACTTTGATTGTGGGTTTCATACTAACACTACTATGCAACGTTACTCGCCAAATCCCAGTATGTGATATCTAATAACAAAATAGATTTGCAACAAATAAAAAGATTGTTCTCATGTTCTTAATCCAACAGGAGTTTCCATCCATCCATCCTGTCATTTTCTGCTGCTCTACCTGGACTTGGTCACAGTGGCAGCAGGCTAAACAAGCTTATCCACCCGTCGTCCTGCCCAGGTGACATTTTCCAGCTCCTCCTCGGGAATCACACAGTGTTCACAAGGCAAAATGAGAAATATAACCTCTCAAGCATATTCTGGGTCCTTCCTGGGGTTTCCTTACTGCTGGACGTCCCTGAGAAAGGTGTCCAGAAGGCATCTTGATCACATGACCAAACCTCCTCAACCAGTTCCTGACGTGTCCTCTTTGAAAAATACTACATCTTGCTTGAAACCACCAAAAGTCCAAAACACAGTGCCAAATTCCAGTGCTTGACATACCACTAAATAAGCCTTTTGAAAAGTTTTATGTAAACTTGTGCAGCAGAGGAGTTGTGAGAAACAGCAGGTGAGACCTTCCTGACATTACTTCACATTATGGACCTACATGTCAAGCTGATCGTTTGGTTAAACTCCTGTCAGGTGGTGGGTTTAAAACAGAAATTTAAAAAACATTTTGCATTTTACAGTTTGTATTTACCTAAATATAAAGGGAACAGCCACACTAACGCCTCAAAACTACTCTGTTCACAATTTGTTTACAAGCAGCCTGGAGAATTTTTCAGCTAATTATCCACAAAAGCCAGGTCTCAAATCCTGAGTTTCCATCTGTCTTGAGCAGATTAAAGAAATAATCCCAGGTAAACTAGATAAGTTTAAGACCATCCACTATTACTCCTTAAGCCTGACGAAGGACAAGTCAACTTGACAAAAGAGGGGAAGGAGCCAATAAAAAGTGATGAGAACAATAACAACCTGCCGAGAATCAAGATATTTTCAGCTTCTACTGAGTCTGGTTGTTCTCAAACCTCACAGGCTAAACCTCTATTTTATAACACAAAGAGACAGAGACAAAGACGCAGAGCTGCTTATTTTAAATTATACTTTATTTCATATAAAAACAAAACAATAAACAAATAAATTAGATATTTCTAAAATAATTCTCTTGAGGAAATGTTTAAAAATGTTGTGATTGTTTACAGTTTGTATCCGGGAGAAGAGCACAAAACTGGAATGTAAAGATGAGAAATGTGTCTGAATGTAAATGAAGAGAAGAGCTTCATTCCAAAATGAGATGTCTGTCAGTGACGCCAGCTGTTTCAAGATGATTGGCAGCTTAAAATGCAAACAAATGAAGAGCGAAGACACATGAATCCTTTCTGCGACAACATAAAGGACAGATTTTACATTCTAACAGATGACTGGATGAAGCATTTAGAGCATTTTAGAATGAAACTCTCCATTTTTCTTTCAGCTTTCAAACATTTGAAATAAAGAAAAGGACCACAGAGAAATGGTGAAATACAGCCAAATAAAACTGGTTTCAGGAGGCCATGAGTTTGGTCACAAAACCCAAATTTTTTACCGAATTCTGTTTAGTTTTGGTGAATGTTTAAATGCAAATTAGCACAGTTGAACAATAGCAGAGTGTGTCCTGATCTAAAACTTTTAGGTGATCACACCGTTCGATATCTTTTGTGGGAGTCTGATCCAACACAACTGTCAATGGTTGTTTTCTCCATCTCAATTGTTTTGCCTGTGGTCAGATTTCGGGAGGTGGATCAGGACTCAATTGGCATTTTTAACCCCACAGGGGAATTTTCTGCAGCTGGTCCTGGTGGCAGCGGTGAATCTGAATTAAGATTTGTAATTTAAAAGATGGTGGCTATGGGGATAAAGATAGGGGGCATTTGGGAGAGAAGAGGAGACATTAACATAATAAGAGCCTCTTCATTTGCACACAAGCCCAAGATATCCCCCCCAACACTCCCTCTGGTCCGTAGTCACACCCATTAAGCCTGCAAAGCCTTCATTGTCCAGCCAGGCTGCGGACCTGAGGACCCCTCGCCAACAGATTGGGTTGGGTGAAGGGTTACAGCCACACAAAGGAGGGACCCTCCCCCTTCTCCTCTATTTGAAATCAATCACACTGGCTTTCACATTCAGTGTCCCCCCCACCCAGCAGTGACAGTGGGCTTGGGCCAGCTCCCCAACAGAGTCCCCATGCTAAATCGTCAGTCCCCCTTTTCAGGACGAGTCCCACCCCGGACACACTGTCTCTGACGAAGCCATCATGTAAAAGACTGAACGAGTGAAGCTGTTGTTGGAGGAAGACCACGTAATGTCGTCTCAAAGTTTACATGGTTGTTTCTGCATGTAAATGAGTCTGTCACGTGACCTTTAGGTCTTTAAAAACTTGTTTTATAAATAAAAAAAAAAACGTATTACAGCTTGTTAATTTTAAAACATTTTGATGGTTTTCGTCCAACAACAGCAAACAGACCTTGGCTTCTTCTGCTATTTGACCACAAAGTATTGCAATTTACTACCAATGGGAGGTTTCATTCCAAAATTTCCCAACTTGAAGCCATTTTTTAAATGATTTGACCACACAGATTTGAGGTTTGAGTTGTTGATGTGAAATTAAGTTGGTCAAAACACAAATACAGACATTTTTTCATAATCTTTCCCAAAAGTTACTGATGTAAACAGAATTTTAACAGCATCTAATGATTCTTGAGTGACTCCATTGTGTGTTTTGTTTTATAATTCACATTTAGGAGATCACCGAAGATTAAATTTGGAGGTATTTTGGAATGAAACCTGAACATGAAGACATTGTGACAGCCGTGACAGGTTTGGCACTTAAAACTTGATTAAATTCCTCTCTCTTTTTGCTTCCAATAACCTTCATTTTTGTGTCACTCAGAATAATTTATAAAAGGCAATCGTCTTTCTGTTGTTGATATGTACATACAATATTTTAATATTCTAATATATTCACAGGAAATCATAAATTCAGGCACTTTGCTGCCACTACAGCAACTTCTTAGCACAAGAGATCCTGAGATTTAAGACCGTTTTTATCTTTTTAAATAAGCAACACAAAAGTAAAATAATCTTATATAAAGAGATTTATATTTAACAATCAGTTTCTTCTTTTTTTATCATAGCAAAATAAATCTTTTTTTTCGTTGTTGTTGAAATGTCTTTATCACCGAGGTTTCAAGCCCTGGTTTGGGGTTGAGTTTTGTGTGAGGAGGTCATTGTCCAGCGCCTCTTTGAGGAAGAGTTGATAAAAAAAAACATTATGAGGCATTTGAGTACCAGGGTCTCTTCTGTTGTGTTTAGTGCCGCAGTTTTCCAACTTTACAACTGTTCTTAGGCACAGTGCCAGAGCCAACCGTCCAAAGTACCACGTTTTGTTGTCCTCATTCCTTCTGTTAGTTCTTTCCGCCGACAATAAAATGTTTTCTTCCAAACCTTCACCATGTAATGAAGCCCACCGACCTCAGTGCTCCACGTGCATACATGTGTGTCTGTAAATGTGTTTATAAAAGCCCACTTATATCTAAAGACTTTGACTGGAGCCATAATGGAGGTCCGGTGGAAAACTTAATGAGAACAAAAAACTTTAACTTAACTATAAAAATGCAGCTGTGGACCTCCAATATGGCCTCCAGTGGACGCGTTCCATTACAAAGTGTTTCCTCTTTGAAACGTTGCGTTCATGTCCGTGTATGTTTGGGTGCCTTCAGTCGGGAGTCTATCGGAGCGCCGTCTTCATGTCTATCCGGGAGCGCACATCCTGGTATCCCAGGAGGCAAGGGTCCGTGGACAAGGCATCGTGGGTAAAAACGGAGTCGTTGTCAGAGGAGCAGGAGCTGGATGTGTCTTCACATGACGGGGAATACTGTTCGAAGGGCGTCGACAGGTCCAAGTACTAAGGGGACAAAGGAAGTTCAGACATTAGAGAAATGCGGGTGTCTCAGAGGGAAACTAACCAACATGAATGTTTGTCAAATTGGAAATAAAGAGGAATGGAAATTAAATTTGGCGAGCTTTAAGAGGCTGTCGGATCGCTGTTGAGCACAATGGTGTCCACTGCAAAACGAATGCAGATGGAAAGAATTGCTGCCATCGCAGATTCAGACCACCGCATCGGTTCTGGAGACCAACAGTTTTGAATAAGTCGAATTAAAGCCAAGAAATTTCTTTGTTTGAGTAAGAACCAACAAATTAATCACATAAACTGACCTATCTGTAGGCTGTGGTGCATTGAATATATTTGGTGAAAAAAAAAGGCTGTTTTGAAATTTCAGCAAATTGGACACTGCAGCCAAACACAGTTTGATTTTGTTTTTGTTGTTTGAGGTTTATAAACTCTGCATTCTGCTCTCGATGCTGAAGACATCTGGACGGCAGATTGTGGTGGAGAGGAAGAAAATGTGTGCATATCTTCATGAGTGAATACGTTAGCTTGTATATATGAGTCGGTGGACAAACGTGTGTGTTTGAGTTTGTTTGAAAACCCACCTCGTCAGAGATGGACAGCAGCACTCGGTCCAGCTCCTCCACCAGCTGTTTGAAGGTCGGCCTCTGGGTGGGCACGGCATGCCAGCACTCACGCATCATCATGTAGCTATGGAGACAAAAAACCAAACACAAACAAAAATGATTTCTACGATCTAGACAATCTTTACAGCTTTGCAGCAGATGTGACTCTGCAGAGATACGATGAGTGGTTTAAGTTTACGGCTACTGTAAGGCAATTATATCTTAAAATAAACATAAGAAAGCAGGGAAACTAAGGGACGCTTTAAGAAAAGACTTCCTGCTTACAGTTCATGTGTGCAGTTGGAGGGTTTGTCCATGCGGTGTCCTTCCTTTAGCAGCTTAAAGAGCTCCTCCACGGGGATGCCAGGGTACGGTGAGCCACCCAGTGTGAAGATCTCCCACATCAGCACGCCAAACGACCACCTGAGCACAAACAAAGGGAGAGCAAAGACAAATATTTATGATCAGGATGCATATTTACTTAGGTGGTAAATGGTTGTGTACAAGGATGTTAGTCTAACAAAGATAATAAGGTAAAAGAGCTCAGTCACAGCTAAAAGGTTCTGACGAAACAAGACAGGAAAGGAAAATTAATTGACTGGCCATCACAAAAAACATGTCAAAGATCATCGTGAGCAGTTTTGGTCTTTTCTACAAAATAGTTAATGTTTCTCAGTTTTAAATAAGAGAAGCCGGACTTACACATCGCTCTGGTGTGTGTAGACTCTGTCAAACAAGGCCTCTGGTGCCATCCACTTCACCGGCAGCCGTCCCTGCAGAGCAGACACAAACATGTTTGGACTCCAGCTTCATTCACCACAGCTTTCATCTGAGCACATTTTCCTGTCTGTCTCACTGTTAAAGTGTTTTTCTACTAAATTCAAACTCTCTGCACTTGGTCCTTTCTCCCTCAAAGTCCTCCCCCTCTTCCCTCCTGGTCTCCCCTCTCTTTTCTAATTAAGTTCCATTAAGCCAGCTGCCAATCAGAGGAAAACATCAGACATCTGTCTTGAGGAGTATTAAAACTGTGAAAGGAGCCAGGCAGGAGGAACCTGGTTTAGGAGCAGACATGTTTACAAGCAGGGCTGCAGAAGTAGTTTTTTTTTTTTTTTTTTTTACAAACATCCAGCTTGCACTTTAAACTTTTGGCAATCCAAATAGCCAGACATGAAGATACTGTGTGATTAAAAAATATCAACATACTTCTTTGACCCGTGAAGGAAAAATGTTAATGTCATTTAAAGATTTATAGAAAGGATTAACCTCTCAAATGACTTAAACAATTTCCCCTCATGGGTCAATCAATATGTTCAGTATGTTTACAACATCTGATCTTCTACTTGATTAATATCTTTACTTACAGAAATAGACAATGAATTTATGGCTCTTGGATTCATAACAAATCAATAAGTCACATTAATATTGCCCTGAAAATCACCAGAGTATCCCCTGATAGCTGAACACTGTACTCTTTGCTTTAACTTTCTTTAGCAGCAGCTATGAGTTTGTTAGCTTAGTTAGCTCTGCAGTTAGTGGCCCAACTGGATGACCAATCCAAACCAGAGCTCGAAGCTGGATCAGTTTTGTCATTACTGTGGACAATGAGGAGGAAGTGAAGAAAGTGAATCAAGTGAATAATGATGTAATTGTTCGAACAGTTTTGGTGAGTTTTATACCCCTTTGTTTCTTTAGATTTGTTTTTCACATTGAGCTTACAAGGCAGGACAGGCAAGGCTAGCTGGTTAGCATGCTAACCTACGTAGATTTCAAGGCAGTGCAGTGTATATACCTCTTTGATTTAAGATCAGAACTGTTATTTATTTTACACACTGGTCCTCCAACAACTGCAAAACAGAGTTCACTGCTGGATTGTATCAAGAGCTGCAAAAAAAACTAAAAAATATGCCGCTAAAAAAAATGTCACTCACGTTGGTGGTTTTCTTGTAGTAGTCGATCTGGTGGACTCCTCTTGCTAGGCCAAAGTCAGCTATCTTCATCACATTGTCCTCCGTCACCAAAACATTTCTAGCTGCCAAATCTCTGTGGATGCACTGCAGAGAGAAAGGAGAGAGAATTAAAGACTGACACAAAACCCTAAAGTGAGCTTAAGACCAACTGCTGGGTCCCTAGATTAGAAGATTAGCATAAAGTTTTAATGGTCCTTGTTTTTGGGCTCAGATTTAATGTCTCATTTAGAAAGTAGGCTAAATGCATTGTTTTTACGTTGCCTCTTTTTTTTTTTATTAATGTTTTTTACACAGCCCTACGTTTCGCAATGGTGTAAATTTACAGTTTTGGCTGGACAAGAAGTTTGAACTAAGCTTCATTGTCGATTGGCCTTTTGAATTTGGACTTGTGTGTTCCAAACCGTGGTTTGGAGCGATCATGTAAAAACAAGGAGGTAGGGGAGGTAGAAATGATTCACAGCAGATTTTCTCCATAAATGAAAAGGCTCAGGAGTCTAAAGTCAACACACAGTGCCTCATTTCAGGGAACGCAACAACATTAAAATGTCTTTATATAGAAACCTGGGAGTTTAAAGTAAAAACAGCCCTTTAGGAGGAAAAAAGAAAGGCACTGTTTGCCCTCATTGAATGGATGTCATTAAGTTTATTTTGGTTTTCATTCGAAATAGACGTGGGATTTGCGGGGACGTACAAAATGAACCAGTCTTGGTTTGTGGGTCTCCCCATAATGGAGGGTTAGTTTCAGGCTCCTACATTCTTAGGAGGCCGTAGATTCAGAAACCCGATGCCTACACCCAGACGACAGCTCTGCTGCCTGTTTGCTAACAGATTTATGGCAGCGCTTAAAAGGACAAAGCCTCGCGACTAAGGGATGGACAGATGGATGGAGAAGAGCAAACAGGACTGAAGCTGCAGCAGCTTTCTGCTTAGGAATGCCTGTCTGAAACACCGGCTGGCAGACAAAGAGACATGTTGATAAGAGGAGCACAGACAGTGCATGCTGGGTAAATGAAAGGAATGGAAACATGGGGGGCGGGGCTGGGAAGAGGAGAAAGACAGAAAGGGACAGACAGAAGCACAGAGGATGGCAGGAGAGACAGGGGACTGGAAAGAGTAAAAGGAAAAGGCTGGTGCTGCCAGACCAATCTGGACCAAACTTATTCATCTGAGGGCCAAAGAGCTAAAATCCAAAAGCAGCAAATTACACGAGGACTCAATTCCAATCACAACTCCCCTTATGTCAACACCAAACATTTTAGTGTAATGAGGTCTGATGATACAAAAGCATCCCTGGGGGGCAAAGGCTCACTGTATAAAAGTCAAACTAACAGTAAAAAATGAAAGGATCTTCAATTTCCATCCCATTTAAACTTCAGTTATTAAAACAGACGACCGATCCATAAATCAAACCATTTACAAACTGAATCTTAGTTTTCCAACAAGCTTCTTCTTGTTGCCACTTGCATTTATTAACCTCTTCCAGAAAAAGATTTACAGCCACCAGAGACTTCACCAGCTTCTCAGATTCTTCTTCTGTACAAGCTATTTCCTCTCTTTTAAGTGAACATACCCTTTTAGAGGCGAGGTACTCCATCCCTCTGGCAACCTGGTAGGCACAGGACAGCAGGTCTTTGAAGGTGAGCTGCTCTTCAGGCACCTTGGTCACATCAAAGGTGTAGTCCATGCCTGGAGGTCGCCGGGCCCGCAGGTACTCCCTCAGACTGCCTTTGGATGCATACTCCACCAGTACATACAGAGGGCCTGGGGAGGGAACGCAAACAAGATGAATGACAGGGTTGTTTCTATTGTTGTTTTGGCCTGCAGGCTTGGGACCACCATAGTCGATACACTCACTAAATTAGTGTGGTTTGTTGTGATTTACAATAAAAAGGGGGTTTGGAAGGAAGGTAAAGGAAAGGCATTGTTTTCTCTTCCAAATAAAGGGTGTTCATGTCATAATTAGTGTTAACTAGTAGGAAG
>JAQNCA010000006.1:23515385-23530134 GCA_029783725.1 Acanthurus tractus | reverse complement strand
GAATAGTAGTCATTGTAAATAACGGATGGACGCAGACGAGACATAGCTCAACAAGTGTAGCTCTGTCAATGACAAACGAAAGAAGAAAAGGAAAAGGTCCAACAACCCAGTGGGTTTTAAACTGTGAGGAGAGTTGGAGATCCATGACTGTGTTCAACAACATTTTAGTTAGAAGTTCATAATTGTTGGCCTCCTCGTCTGTGTGGTTTAAGTTGAAGTTGCGTCAAAAGTCACACTTCTTCTTGGAGCCATAACTCTAAAAATCTAAGCACACAGACCTGGTAACACATGTTCGGATTTAGCATCCCATGCTCCCTGTAGATATAATATTGTTTTGGATGTTCTTATTTTTTCTCTAAATCATCTTTGAAAAATATAAAAAGGCACGCCCATGGCTGCAGTACTTGCATGGGAATCAGTGCATTTTTAAGTTTTCCTTTGTGTCACAATAACTCAGTGATAGTCATTTGTACGTTCATGGGTGCATTCAAAACTGGACTTTAACACATAACTGGACATACTTTTTTGGGAGCCAATTTGTTGAGCACAGGCTAAAAAAAGCCCCTGAAGTTCATCGGAACTGTAGTCCCAAAACTTTGAGCATGACCATCTCCCAGAAGAAGACAAAAAATAATGAGAGAAGTGAAAAAATCCACTTAAATTTACTATTTATGTGTTACACTGTCAATATATATTGACAGTATAAAAGCACAGGATGTCCCATTGTTATGGTTCTTATATTTCTGGTACAGTTGCGCTCTTTTCTGTCTGTTTATGCACAAGTATTATCATGTATTAACTATTTTAATCAGAGTCAGTCACTTTGTTTTGTCCACAGTGTCAAACTTTGACCCCAGACTTTCTCTAATAAGAGGCTGACTCACAAGTTAGCATCAAATAGGGTTTTTCCACTGCGAGAACATAATGACTTCAGTATGATGGGCTTTTCTCCTGTGCTTGCAGCTCCACCTCAGCACTGCAAACTGTTGGCTAATTGGTTTGTTTACAATTGAAAGAGGAGACTGTGAACAGGAGAAAGTCTGTCTGTCACAAACATCTAAAACCTCCAAGATGGGAATAATATTGACACATGCAACGTGTCTTAATCTGATTCTACTTTATTAGTAAGGCCTTATCCAATACAGATCCAGAGAGGATTTGCTGTTTATTTGACCCACGTCGAATTCAGGATATGGTCATATTCTGAGTATTAGCAGGAAGTTAGTCCACATGTAAACTCACTTGTGACAGTGAACCAGCATGTAAAATACCTACACTCTGAAACTTGAGCAGCTAAATAGAAATTAGCCATCATAAACTCAAGTATTTACAGCTGGACGTTTTCTTACTTGATTATTAATGTGTCTTCTGCAAAAAAGACCCATAGGATCATCAGTTAGGTCATTTAGAGCCAAAAAACAAAACAATTATTGGATTTTGATGACATTTGCCTACATTGACTCAAAGGTCACATAATCATCCATTGAGTTTACAAATTCACATTTTTTATGTCAAAGCCACAACGTGTATTAAACCCATGTTAACAGGTTGTTAGGATGCTATCAGTTGGACTCTAATCGAGCCTCATGTGTAGAAACGACAGCTCGTGCTTTTTACAGGTATTTCCCTTATCAACAATATGAGATTGCCAGGCAACCAGCGGTGACGGCAGGACATAGTTACAGCATGCAACCGCCCGTTAAACTTTGACGTGCCGTGTTTACATATCTGTTTTTGTAACAAAGTAATAAACAATATAATGTGTTAATTTAACATTTAAAGTGCCAGTCTGAGGTGAACTTTGTGTGCACTTTGCTGATTTGAATCTTTTCTGTCAGTTCGCTGATTATGTAATCTGTTAACTTTTTTTTTTCAGAAGTGCTTTCAGTTTGTCGCCAGTTCTGTCACATTAAGCTCAGTGCAGAAAACTGGGACTGTACATGCATTGTTTGGAAGGTTAATGTGTCAGCAGTCGGCTTTTTATTGGTGATTCAGTGCAGGCAGTTCAGTTTAAAGTTCTGTTGTTAAAGATTCATTTGCACATGTACTTGACACCTCTAGAAGCTTGCTGTTTCCCCCCTGCTTCCTGTTTTAGCACTAAGCTGAGCTAATTGTCTCCTAGCTGCAGATTTGTTGTTAAAAGACAGGTATGAGAGTTGCACTGCCTTTCCAATCTAACTCTCGGCAAGCCGGGGTTTCATCATAGCAGCAGCCAGTATTAGCCCTCTGGCCAGTGCTGCTACATGCCTGTCATAACTCAGGCCTGCTCATGTACCCGGTCAGTCCGCCCAACCTGCTTCTGTGAGCACTTACTCCCATTTACACAAAGATACTGTAGCTAGCAGTGCTACAAGGTTGTGGTATTTATTTTTACCGCAGTTTGTGTTGTGGTTTGAAGAGAAAATAAGATAAGATGTCAGGAAAAGCCTGTGGAGAGGATTGTTGGTCATAAACCGAAAGCTTTGGTACATTATGGACAGAACATTGAATGAAACAAATGAAATCTTGCTGTTTTGCAAACCCCAAAATGTGATAAAATGTTAGATTTGGAAGTATGCACTGTTATGCAGGATTTTAAGCTAGCAGTTTGTGGTTTTTCTGACCTTGTTCTTTCTCTTCTGTGTTTTCTGTACCGTTAATTCAAGGGAAGTATAAATGAAGACATAGTTGGAGCATGGATGTTCATTTTCCTCCTTTCAGAGTAGTATATGGGTTATAGAATTTCAAGTTATAGCTTAACAGCTTTCAAGGCCTTGTCAAGGCCTTCATTTACAGCTGAATGCAGACTGTTAGTAAGAGATTCCTTGTGCTCAGATTGTCCTGAATAAATAAGTTAGCTACCTTAGACTTCTTTTATGTTATTGAGGCATTCATTTTAAAATTAGTTCACATTTCCTGCCACAACAGTTCAAGTAAAGTAAAAGCTGTCAGATCAAGTAAGGTCAAACAAATCTACCTAAACCACAAAACTACTCTCATTTTCATACGTCTCATTGCAGTTTTTCTTCCCCGTTGTTATGTTGTCGACAGCAGAACAGCCTCAAGAAAAAGCCTTTGCCGCCTGTGAAGTTTTTAGAGGGTGAAGTTATTTGGGCAAAGTTCAGCCGAAGACCATGGTGGCCCTGTGAGGTGATCGTTGACCCCGAGCAGGGAATCTATCACAGAGTGAAAGGTGGGCCTGTTGAGCACTGTTGATTTACTGTTACTGCCTTAACTAATACACGGAATATTTTTGCTTTCAATTGTTTGATTTGCCCTATGGATTGCATTTGTTGTTATTTAAATGATATATCTAGCTGAAAGTAGCCACTCTGTCAAAAATCTCAAAAAATTTAATTAACAATACATGAAAAAAAAGATAATAATATTGTTGAAAATAATAATTTAGAACAAAAATAGGACACATGTTGAAAAACATGCTCAAAAATGCATAGTAGTTATGTTTCTCCAATATGGCTTATTGGCGGGCCAAATGATAAGTAGGTCACATTACCAGGCTGAAAAACCGTCATGCTAGAAGAGCTTTCCA
Source organism: Acanthurus tractus (assembly GCA_029783725.1). Taxonomy (NCBI): domain Eukaryota; kingdom Metazoa; phylum Chordata; class Actinopteri; order Acanthuriformes; family Acanthuridae; genus Acanthurus; species Acanthurus tractus. The sequence continues at coordinate 23,526,605 of JAQNCA010000006.1, read as the reverse complement.
AACATTATTAAATTAGATGATAACTTAGGAGTGTAATTATGTTTTCTAATAAACTACATTATACTTTCAACCAGGATCGCGTCCTTTATCATTGTCGATCTCAAATAAAGCAGAAGCAGTTATTCAGAGCAACTTGCATCTTTGAACATGTAAACCAATTGTGCTGTTTTTGGCTGTAGATTTCTGCAGTTACAAGTTCAAAGTCATTTAAACAGTTTTCCCTGAATTTTCCTAAAATCTTTGCAGGTTGAAGTTAAAGTAGCAAATCTTGTTCTAACTGTTGTGTTCAGGTTTCAGTTTTACTCTTTTGGTTTTTTTTTTTTACTTCTTCTGTGCAATCGATCATGAACGTTTAAGAAAGATGCACACTCAAAATTCTAAAACTAGTTTGCACATTTAATTATAGTAATGGAATGAGAGAGTTTGGTTTCTTGCATAGTAAATCTCCCTTTGCTCAGTTGATACACTTGTGTGGTTCCTGTGCAAGATGATGTAGTTTTAATTTATTTCCCATAAGACTGAGGCTGATGTCCATTGTTGTCGTAGAGCCCAGTGACCGGTTCTGTCGGCTCTATCATGTCAGGACCTTTGGGGAACCTGTGGAGCTCACCTGGGTGGAGGAAAAAGCAACCCACTCTTTCCATGGAGGCTTTGAATTTGAACAGCTCACCCTGCTTCGCCGAAGGGGAAAGCAAAGGGAGCAGAACTACAAATACACTGTAATTACTATTTTGTGAATGATCAGTCACTACATGAACGCCCTGATGGAAAGTTGGTCTGAATCAATAGTGTCGCATCATGTTTGACACTGATGGAAAGTTTGTGGATCATAAACACTACGTGGGTTATTTCTCTCTGCAAAGTACTTGTTAAGAAATTACTTCAGTTACAGTGGTGATCATGAACAAATTCTTCTGTAAACTGATATTTATTTCATGCAGAGATTGATCAGTGTTTGTCTCATTCTTCTGCAGATTGCAAAGCGTTTTCAGAACTCTTGGAAATCAAGCGTGGCAGAAGCTGAATCTGTTGTCGCTGAGAGATCCAAAATGGCTTCCACCATTCCTTTATCCATAGACAATGACACCCCTGACAATTCTACACCAGAGAGTGTTAACAAGACCCATTCGTTGTTTCCTCCCTGTTCCTCGCCCACCCTTTCTGAGACATCGCACATGATCAATGGATCCATTTTATCCCCAGTAACTTCATCCCCAACAACTCCAGCAAAGCCAAGCACTTTAAAGAAATCTTCTGGCAAGAGAAAATCAAGTAAATCGTTAAAAGAAATCAAACACTCTAAAACGAAATTGCGTAATAGCCCTAATCAATCAGACAGAGACAATGAAGAGTGTCCATATTCTGACCTCGACTCGGTCCCTAAAATTTTGTGTCCTAAAGCACTTGAACGCCAGTCTAAGCTAGTTTCGGCTCAGCCATCAGTTGCAGTTGTCAAAGAGGCAAAGAAGCAGCCAGAGATTCAGAGTGGTCTTTGGTTCAGTAAATCAGGCAAAGAGAGACGACCTAAAACAACCAATCCCATGCCAGACCGCAGTCTCTTTAGTAAGGTTTCCTGTAAGAAGAAGAACTCATCCATTGTAAGTAAAAAGGCACTGGTTCCTGGTGCCTCCTCCTCCTCCAGTGGTGGATCTAGTGACCAGTCAGGGTTGTCAGACAAGCATAAGACTCAAGGACCTGCTGAAACAGTTCTGGGATCTGAACAGTCTGGACACGTTAAGTGTAAAAACACGTTGGTTGCGAATAGGGGTTTTGGTACATCTGAGAGTCCTGCTGACCCTTCAGGATTGTCAGACAAGCAGAAGTCTCTGGGCTCTGTTGAGACTGATGTGACGTCTGACAAGTGTGGATATTCACAGCATGGACAGACAGTCAACAGTGCAAACGACAGTCTGACTGACACAGTGTCAGACCAGTTAGGCAGCTCAGATGTTGAAAAGACATCAAAGCCCAGCACGAAAGTCTCTCTCGATGACCAATCCAGGTTTTCAGAGAGTGTAAAGAGTGCCGGCCGTGCTGAACAAGCTGATGCAAAAGCTAATAAAAAGGTTCATGTTATTGATAGGATTTCTGACCACACAGATGAAAAAGACAGTAACACTCCAGTATCCAGTTTAAATGTTGACACTACTGATCCATTAGCAAGGCTAAAAAAGCAAACAAGTCTAGTCTCTAAATGTAGGCTCCCTTTTGTCAAATTAATTCGCAAGGACATAAAAGGTAAGAAGTTTCTAAGCTCCAGCGGAACCGTTAGTCCTGCCGACCATCCTGGATGTCCAAAAAAATCACTAGAAGCTAGTGTATCTAAAATGTCTTCTAAGCAATCAGATTGCACGGACAGCAAGGCAAGTGTCTCTGTAGATCAGGTAGTCAGGCCAGAATCAAGAAAAATCTCAGTGAAGAAGTTGAAAGCGAGTGGTGGGTCTGGTATTCTTTGTCTCTCGTCAGAATCATCACAAAAGAAAAGTGTTGTTGCCTCCGGTGTTGCAAACGTGTCGGATAAATTATGTAGCTCAGAAACAGAGAGGACATCAGTTTTAAGTGTAAACCCAAGCAATGTGACTTACTCATCGTCTAACCAATCAGACAAGTCAGAGGATGAGAAGACTTCTGCCTCAAATGTAACAAGCATGTCTTTGGAGCAAAACATTACAACTGCTGCTAGTAAAGTTTGTAAAACAACTCCTCAGCCTTCTCACTGGCATGGGAATTCATCATGTAGGAATGTTCATGTGCCTGAAAGCGTATCTCCTGAGAAAACCAAGAAAGTTGTCAACAAATCAAAGCAGCTGCCAGATAAAGTGAATGAAGTTGTGCTACAAGAGCAGCCTGCCCACCTCCCAGCCAGCAATCGGCTGATGACCAGAGCCCTGAAAGCCATGCAGGAAGCGGAACAGAAGAAGCGTGAAAAAGCCAAAAAGGACGCCGAGCAGAAAATGCTCGTAAATCCATGCAGAAAAGCTGAAGAGCTTGTCTGTCACTCCGCATGCAACTCCTCTTGGTATCCTGAGGCAAAGCGTGACTGTTGCACTAAAACAAAATCTCGTAAATCTTGTTGTAATGACAGCGGTGATTATGATCAGGACACTCTATCCAGCTGTAGCAACCCCGCTTTGATGTTTTATGATTCGGGTGATTTTGAAGCTGATGTCAAGAGTGAAGATGAAGACCTCTCAATATCCTCAACACCACCGATGGACTTCATACCTCTTACTTCAAGGGTAAAGGCAAAGAAGGAAGATAATTCCTCGAAGATATGCACCTCATCATCACCGTCCTCTCCATTTTCTTTTATGAATGCCTTCAAAAACGTGGAGGAGGTATCCTTCCAGTCCCTGACTAATGAAAGCACTGGTAAACCCATCTCTTTCAAAGCAGATACAAATTACAAGTTCAGCACTTTTCTAATGATGCTAAAGGACTTGCATGACACTAGAGAGAGGGAGGGAACCCCCTTAGAACTGGAAATTGGGCCACCAAGTGCACATGTTAAGGAGGAACCTTTAGTGATGCCTGGGGAGGCTACACCTGCAGGTCAAGATCAACAAGTCGAACATGTTGGGAACAAATCAAGTCCAGACAAAATCAAGATCACCCACAGTGACAGCAGCTCAAGTCGGACGTCCAAGAGGTCCTACAACAGGAGGGCCATCTCTGCAGGGGTGAAAAAGAAAGTCAACCGTAAAGTGCCTTGTCGTCCTTCCAGGTCTGGACCTGGTTTTCCAGGACTGGATTCCTTGCCAGCTATGGACTCCTCATCAGAAGTGGAGTCCAGAGTTCAGTCCCTGTTGGGTATACAGACTAGCAAATGGGAGAGGCAGGCAGGAGGTGGTGAAGAAGTGGTTGGAAAGGGGGAGGAGGAGGAGGAGAGGTGGAGCAGAGATGATAAGAATCTACAGAACATGGTGCCTTTGGAGCCAAGGGGGTGCAACACTACGCTGTGTCTGGAACAGCCAAACGGCCTTGTTGCAGAGTGCACTGAGACAAACAAGAGCTTAATGAGAAACACTGGAGAAGACGACAAGGATCCACCAGGTAAGGACAGCCAAGGTTAGCGTCTGACTGGGACTTTTAAGTTGCAATTAGACTCAAATCCCCCACAATTCTACACAAACTTGCACCAAGAAGTAATAAATATTGATCAATTCTAGCAGATACGGACTAGAAATTAGCCAATTAGAGCTGGAGCCATTAAATACCCATGACTTCTGTAAAGTCACACCTTGGAATGAAACCAGATTGTACTCGCTCCCATTAAGAAAAAAAGCCAGATGCTAGTGGGTGTTAATGGGTTTGTGGTTCAGTTTGAAGAGGGTTTAAAATACATGTTAGTCAATTGACAAAGGGCTGTGTAGTTCAGAATAGTGAGTGTACCTTGTATGATAAGACACTGGGAATTTTCATTTCTATTCCTCCATGTAGCACACTGTAAACACAAGACATTAAAAAAGCTAGCATCTTTTTATCGAAATCTGTTACAGCACATAAACGTATAAGAAAACCAAGCAAGAGGCTGATTGAATGGACTGAAGAGTATGATCAGATTTTCTCTTCGAGGAAGAAAACCAAAAAGCCTCTCCAGTTGATTGGAAAGGTAAAAATCATACAAAGTAAGATCTGTTTTACCTTTTTGATTATTTTTATCTATGTATATTTAGATTTTTACTTTGTAATTTATGCTTAATATGTTGACATGCATCTACGCATGAAACTTGTGCCACTGATTGACAATGCATTCACATTATTTGTTCTCTCAGGCCACTCAGTCCGTAACCCCCGTGTCCGAACTCCCGGGATCAGACAAGGACGCGCATGACCACCCATCCTTGAACCTACTTCCTGAAATACAGACACCACCTCCTGAGGAAATTCCTACAACAGCGCCGGTTGAACTACAAATTCCATGCACTGAAAACACATCTTCCCAAGATGCACCTGTGCTTTCCATCGACACACTAACCCCTCCCCCCGAAGCTGATCCCTCACTGTCAGAGGTCCTCGTCAAAGACACCGGTAAGACAGTGTGTGTGTTTCTTTATTTGCAGCTTAACTATATTCAAAGTTACAAAGACAGTCTGGAAAAAAAGTATTGTGTTAGCCAAAGTAAAGTATTTTTGAAAAGTACACAAAGAATCAAACAGCCTGGAAGAGTTTTAGCGAGATTTTGTATGCGGACTCCAAGACCCTGCTACCATTCAGTAACAACAGCATTAATGACGTTTGCAACGGAAGTTAGGTAGATATTTTGCCCAGTATATGTTGTAGTTGTCTTGTTCCGGGAGTGTCCCATGGTCCCATTTTTTTTCGTAAAACTTTAATAAACCATTCTGATAACGGGGATGAGACTTTGCTTACAACGTTTGATTCACAGGGAATGCTCCTGTGCTGGGAAGGAAGCGAAAGAGGAAACCCACTCAGAAGATCCTGGAGTACTGCCTGGAAGCAGAGGCCTCAACGGGCCAGAAGAAGAAGGTACAACATGAACTTGCACTGTGTACATTCATCCATGTGTGTGTGTGTGTATTTATACTCCCAGGTACAAGTTTACAATCCGATGCAGTCCGATACACAGGCACTAAAATAAATAAATCTTTGTTAATATCAACATTAACACAACATTTAAAGCTTTCCAAAGATAATATTTATTTAAGAGTGAGTGGGTAAGCTAAGAGCTTTGACTTTAGCTGTTGGTGCTCAGAAGATTCTTGAGCACATTTTAAAGTATTATAGCACATTAAAGTTTCTGTAATGCCAGAAATACATATATCAGAAAGTGTCAGAGAGTATGAGAGAAGCACAATTAAATTGTTTATTCTTACATTTGTTTGGCTGGAAAATGATGCTTAACATGAGGTAAACCCTCTGAAAGTCTTTTTGCTTACTGCCCTTAAAAATAACTGTGACTGGGTGGAAGTTAATTTATTTAAAGGAACTATGAATGATTCAGCTGACAATACTCTTGTTATTCCTGAATTGAAACAGTGCCAAGTCTTATTAGTTAGATTAAAGTAGTTAATGGTTATTTGTCTGGCACATTTCAGAAAATATGTGCATCACTGGCAAATAGAAAAAAGTACTAAAGAAAAGTGACCACAGAACTTAAGGACAGTTACCAATATATAAAACTGTGTCAAGATAATATATCGGGACAGAGGATGTTTGGCAAATAAATTATAGGTTATATAGTCAATGCTACCTTTCATGAACTTGCATGAGCTTTGTGAACTTGTAAATCAGTCAGTCTGTGGCTGCAGCAACAATAAAAAATTGGCACAAAACTATATCCTATCACTTGTATACAAATAACATGTATGTATATAATGTTTCTGTTGTCACAGGTCAAAATACTGAAGAACAATTTAACTCCTGCTCCTCAGTCAGGTCAGTGATTCATCTCGCAGCAGCATATATTATCCTATAGTGCAATTTATTGTAATTATGCAATAATATATGAGTCATTCTAATACACTCCAGTGTTTTTGTGAGGTGAACGATCTGAAATAAGGCAAACTGAAGTCATGTGTCCCTCTTAATAAAAAAATGAAATTAAAATAATGTGCCTTTCTTACACACAGATTCAGCGCCTTCTCCTCCTTTAAAATTAAAAACTAAGCAGCTTGCAGCATCCAGCTCCACACCATCTACCACAGAGATCCCCGCCCGTGCACCCACACCCCCCATTCAGACAGACCCCCCTCCAAGTTCCCCTGCTGCCCCCAGCCCAGCGACTGCCCCACCCGAACCCGCCCAGGTGGAGACAGCATCAGCAGATGATGATGCTCCTGAAACTGAAGAAGATAAAGCTCAAGAGGTCAAAAAGGACACAGAATCAGAGGTCAGCCATCTTTACTTTTCTCACAGATTTGTTCTTTTCCTGCTCAATCTGTATGCGGTTACATGTAAACAATTCAGTGAATATATTACAGCAGTAAATCAGTCTTCAGTGAGCCAAGTCTTGCAAACTAATCCTAGCTTTAGTAACTGTGGATTTCCATACAGTGCTTTTCGATACCTCTTGGTTTTACTCTGAAAAGAAGAGTTTACATTGGGGAAAGTGAGAAATGAGGACACTGATTTATTGCTCTACGATCTTTCCTTTGTCTCTTAAGAGCGACCCGTCCAGTTTGGATCACAGTTTCTCCTCCATAAAGGATGACTTGTCACTGTGTGATGACCCACTTTTACCTTCCCGGAAGATCATAGGCGACCGCGGAGGTCCTGCCTCCATGAAGGAGAACATATGTCAGGTGAGGTTCCTCCAAGGGTTCAGTTTAACTGATGGAGAAGAGACTTGTGCCATTTACTACCTTGCAATAGGTAAACCAATAGTTGGAGCGTTTACTGCATTCTGGATTCAGGTTTTCTGCCCCATTTTAATAACGAAATTCTCATTGGTATCTAATTTTTTGTTCCAGGTGTGTGAGAAGACAGGTGAGCTGCTGCTCTGTGAGGGGCAGTGCTGTGGGGCTTTTCACCTGGCCTGCATCTCTCTAGCCGAGGCCCCGAAAGGGAAGTTTGTCTGTCCGGAGTGCAAATCAGGTACGTCTGTGTTTGAGCTTCACAGGTATTCCTGGAAATAAAAATCTGCAGTGAATCAAAGTGTGGCGAAAAGTCTGTGTAACTCATCATATTTTAATTTCCTATTTTATTTGCACTATTAAACATATTTAGGGTATTGAGTTTACGTGTTGTCTTTTTCTCTCAGGTATCCACACTTGCTTTGTCTGCAAAAAACGCAGTGAGGATGTGCGCCGCTGTATGATTCCTGTGTGTGGGAAGTTTTACCACGGCGAGTGTATTGCAAACTTTGCTCCGACTGCCCCTGTGAACCGAGGCTTCCGCTGCTCGATCCACGTCTGTCTCACCTGCTTCATCGCCAATCCCAACAGCTCATCCATCTCCAAAGGTAAACCAGCGGATGCTCTGAACCTCTGTTGTTAAGTGTGCTCCCTTAATGCTCTGACTGCATTTCCTGTCTTGTGTTTTTCTGCAGGTCGTCTGGTACGGTGTGTTCGCTGCCCTGTAGCCTATCATGCTACAGACCTCTGCATGGCAGCGGGCTGCGTTGTCCTCTCCAACAACAGCATCGTATGTCCCAATCACTTCACTCCTCGCCGTGGGGTCAAGAACCACGAACATGTCAACGTCAGCTGGTGCTTCGTCTGCACTGAAGGTAAAGTACAGTTTCAGGAACCTGAGGAGTAATTTCGGCTTGAACTTGGCAGATTGTCTGAAGAACCCCGGCCTCAGTTCAACTGAACAGATAATACATTTACAGCCCAAATCTCAGAAAAAACAAGTAACTTAAAGCAAACATTGTAAAAACATGATATCTAATGTCTGTAAGGTAAAGCCAGTACTAGCAGCAGTGAGGCTAACTTAGCTTAGCAGCAGCAGGAATCAGATGCCAGACATCCAACGGAGATGGAAATTTTACTGGTTCTGACAAAGAGCTAGTTACATTACTCCATTAACCCCTGTAAAACATCTATTGAAAAATATTAAAACAAAACACTGAGCTTCAGAAATGCTGGTAGACAGATTTTGTTATTGTTTGACAGAGCCCGGCTAGCACTCCTGTTTTAAGTCCTTATGCTAAGCTATGCTAATTAGCTGCTGGGATAGCTATATTTGTACATACAGTCCTGGTAGTGGTATCAGTTTTTTATCTAACTCTCCTAATCAATGAACTAAAAGAGGCTAAACAGGTTCTGCACAGATGTGATAAAATGGTAATAATTTTACTGGAGCGCACACCAACAAACTAGCTGACCGTCACATGTACACACTAAAATGCTTTTCCTCCTCCTGTGCTCCAGGGGGCAGTCTGCTGTGCTGTGAATCCTGTCCTGCCGCGTTCCACCGGGAGTGTCTGAACATGGACATGCCAAAGGGCAGCTGGTACTGCAACGACTGCAAGGCTGGGAAGAAACCTCGCTACAAGGACATCCTCTGGGTGAAGGTTGGGCGCTACAGGTGGGTGGCGAGCAGGGGACGGTGTTCATGGTTCATGTGTGTGCTTCTGAACAAAATGAAACAACTGTTAAATATACTGCCTTTTAATCTGGTACAACATTGGATAATTGTAGTAACTTTGGTGATCTAGTGCCATCAAAAGGTTAATCGTAAACCATTTATCTATCAGTTTTGTGTCACTACAGTCCTTTAATTGTGTTCTCACCTCTTGCTCGCTAAAGGTGGTGGCCAGCAGAGGTCAGCCATCCCAAAACAATCCCAGAGAACATCCAGCGGATGAGGCACGACGTTGGGGAGTTTCCTGTTCACTTCTTTGGCTCAAACGACTACCTGTGGACCTACCAGGCGAGGGTCTTCCCTTACATGGATGTGGATGCCAACAGCAAAGAAAAGATGGGGAAAGGTGTCGATGCCACCTACAAGAAAGGTTTGAGGGAGTTCAGTGAAAATGGCTTTCAGATACTGAATGTCACAAGGTTTCATCAGTTTTCCCCTGCTTTTATGACTTGACAAGCTGAGTTTTGTGAATGTTTATCTCTCTCCTCAGCTTTGGAGGAGGCAGCTGCACGATTTCGTGAGCTGCAGGCTGAGAAGGAGCTTCGGCAGCTTCAAGAGGACAGGAAGAACGACAGGAAGCCTCCTCCATACAAACACATAAAGGTCAGAGAGGAGATGTCCTGAGTTAGCCTGACATATGCTAATGTTTGCTGCTTCCATTAGAGCAGGAATGCTTTTAAATCATTTCTTCTGGAAAAAAGAGAGAGAGAGCTCATGTTACATTCAACCTCTCTGACTCATTCAGGTGAATCGACCAATTGGAAAGGTTCAGATCTTCACAGCCGACCTATCAGAGATCCCACGCTGTAACTGTAAGGCGACAGACGAGAGCCCGTGTGGGATGGACTCGGAGTGCATCAACCGCATGCTGCTGTACGAATGTCACCCGCAGGTACGGAAATCCCTCCATCACCTATGTGCAAACAACGTGGTCTTTGCTTTTTGTGTTGTGATACATCCGGTTCTATCTTCTTCATCCCACATCGTAAAGTTTTACCCTCTGAATGTGCAGGTTTGCCCAGCAGGGGAGCGGTGCCTCAACCAGGCGTTCACCAAGCGTCAGTACAGTCAGGTGGAGATCTTCAGGACGTTGTCTCGAGGCTGGGGGCTCCGCTGTGTCCACGACATCAAGAAGGTAACACCACCATCATCAACACTGCTGCACCACAGCTTTGAACTGCTGCTGCTGCTGCTGTTATGAGTCCTTTTTCTGAACCTCCTGAGCCACAGATCTGATTTCAGGAGGCCTGTTAACCGTCCAGCTGAACAACAAGTGTTTTTTCTCAGGGTCAGTTTGTGAGCGAGTACGTCGGTGAGGTCATTGACGAGGAGGAGTGCAGGTCCAGGATCAGACACGCCCAGGAGAACGACATCTGCAACTTCTACATGTTGACTTTGGACAAGGTACAGCCAGTTAAATGTTTGAATCTGTAGAAAACCTTAATCGTATGAGGCAAAGTGTGAATGGTTTTTGAATTTTTGGGAAAAGGATGAAGGAGATCTAATAAACATTCACACTCGGCCTCATGTGACGACTCTGGCGTTTTGTCTCTTATCAGAAACAGACCTTTTGGAAATCCACACGTTTTCAGCATAACCTTGAGAAAAAGAAATATTTAAACTTGTGATCTTATAAACATAATCGCGCTCGTCGTCCTCAGCTTCTGCAGCTCTGCAACAAAATAAAACTTTCTTTGAGTTGCCTCAGTTGAATGAAAATCCCACCTGTGCATAAACATGTCAGACAGACAAAACATTTCTGACTCAACTGAACTCTAGAAGACGAAGCTTTGTCTCAGTCGAGCTGTCAGAGTTTCTCATAGGACTCTCTGTGTGTGTGTGTGTGTGTGTCAGGATCGAATCATCGATGCTGGGCCGAAGGGGAACGAGGCACGCTTCATGAATCACTGCTGTCAGCCGAACTGTGAGACGCAGAAGTGGACGGTGAGCGGAGACACCCGGGTTGGACTGTTCGCCCTCGTCGACATCCCTGCAGGTACGTCTGATGATGTAACGGCTGTCAAATCGAGTGTGTGTCCCTTGTAGTTGCAGCTGTTTCTTCACGTGTGTGTGTGTGTGTGTGTGTGTGTGTTTAGGCACAGAGCTTACCTTCAACTACAACCTGGAGTGTTTGGGAAACGGGAAGACGGTGTGTAAATGTGGAGCATC
>JAQNCA010000006.1:23460960-23471459 GCA_029783725.1 Acanthurus tractus | reverse complement strand
AAACTTTTCTTGACTAACAAACTGATATACACATATTAAGTTTCTGTGGACTGAAAAATGTCACAATAAGGAGACAGTACAAACATTAAAATTCAACAATGACATGACATCTTTAGCATATATTTTCTTCTTAATTCAGTTCATTAATCCTTATTTTTTCTGTTATTCTACTGATAATTTTAGTATGGCGTTATTGCCTCTTTGCACGTCACCGTCCACAGTGAAGCTGTGACAAATAGATAACTAAATAGGCTACTCGGCATCCTGTATTTAAAAACTTACTCCTATGATGTCACTTTTTCTAAAATTCCTTTTCTCTATGTCATACCAGATTTCCCTATTAAATATGTAGTGTACATTTTAACTTACTATATTATAGCTACTTGTTAGTTTCCTCTAGATTTCCTTCACTGTTTTATAATAAAACACACCTACAGAATAACATCAGTAATAGTAATCAGTTATCAGTTACATCAATAATATCTTAGTAAAAATACACCAGAACATAAGCTATCAGTTCTTGAAACATCACAATTGAGCGACTGAATTGAACCTTTCACAAGATTAAATGATTGGGCCATTATTACGAATACATTAATTAAAGTGCAAGTGTATTTCCTAATGTTTTGACTGTTGAGGATTGGAGGAGGTGGAGAAAAAATTACTGTTTGTTACTTGAATCTGTAACAATGTCCTCATTTTACATGTACAGGCTTTATGTACTACTACCACTAACCGCAATTATCAGATAAATGCAGTGGACAGAGAAATACAGTAAAATGAAGATAATTATTAAATTAAGTACATGTACAAGTATAAGTACAAGTTCTTCAGAGTTGTTTTTTCGTGCAGAACAAAGCTTAAGTAGATGTACTAAGTCACTTTCAAACACTTACCTTTTAGAGGTATTTATGTCAGTTCAAATGAAGCACTTTTGTCTGTGGACACAGTAAAGAATATGCTAAAGGACAACTGCTGCTTAAACTTAGACAAACACTCAGTATTGTGGTTACAGTTTCAAAGTAATCTCATTTTATCCACAACTTTGTTCAAATTTATCAATAAAATGTTGTCCTGGACACATTTATGCTCATCGGTGATGGTTTATCATCCACCTAGAAGCTCAACTAGAGTTAATATGATGCTTTAGCACACAAACGGAAGATTTCTTATCTGATATGCTGCTTTTTTTACCTTCACTGGTCCGGCTGCCTTCATTCTTCTCCAGTTTCAGATAGTAGCAACAGTACAAGCGGTGCTTCCTCTTTTAACAGCTCGCCACATCCGTCTCACTCAAGACAAAGACAACCTCCCTGAAACACACATCTACAGTCTTCGTGTGATTTGAAGTGGGAACAAACACATCACTCTGAACCACTGCTTTTACTGGTATTTTCATTTAGGACTCGAGCTTCAGTGATGGTTTTAAACAACCTGAGTTCCTCTTCAGGTGTTGTTATCCGTCCCTTTTCCTCCCTGTTCAGCCAAAACAGAACAACTAGTTAGCTTATATATTTGGTCAAAAGTCAGCAAAGCCAACTATGTGTTGATATGTTTTACCATGAGAAATATCTTACCATAGACATAACATTAAAATTCACATGAAGTGGAAAAAAAAGTAAAAAAAAAGTGATGGAAAAAAAGATGCAGTGATTGCAGCTAGCTAGTTAAAGCTAACTGCTAAGCCAAATTTTAGCTTAACTCAGTTTATCTATTTATATGGTTTAACTCAATGTTAACTAAATAATATTTTTTGATACTCCAACATCTTAATTAACTTTGTTACACAGCATGAAAAGGACATTAGCTAAAATTTAAATCATGACTGGGGGGGGGGGGGGGTAACAAAACTAGCTCTTCTTAAAGCTAGCTAGCTAGCTCGGAGCTAATACAAATGGACAAGAGCGCTGAATCAAATAAAAGGACGCATTTTGTTTATTAAAGCTTTTTTTGCTGTTTATCAAGTCAGGCTACTGCCTTTGCAAGGGATGATGCTTGCATTTTATAAATTCTAAATTAGCTATCCTACAACTGTTATGTTGTTTAAGTGTATTTACGAGTCACGCTCCTAATTCCTGCCTAAATCCAATATGTTAAATATTGTGATGGTTGAGGAAGTGCCATTTTATTTTGGGTTGTGATTTAAAAAGCATTAAAAGAGTTTCGGTTCTTTTTCTCCGTTTCTAAAGCTAGTTGTGGAAACTAGTCAAAGGATAGGCCTCTTCTCACTCAATATTGATGGTAAAATGGTTTCATATATCTGATATATCTGCCAGTGTACTAGAAATATATCTAAACTTGTCCTTGGTGCAACTAATTTTTAAATTTTTTTTTGTAAAATGAGCCGTTTCATATTAGTTCTGCAACATGCTTCATTCTTTTATGTTTGAAGATACTCTTTAAACAAGTGTACATAAATAAAAATCAGACTGATGACAGGTTAATAAAACTCCTTAATGAAAGATGACCTCTAGAGTTCAAACATTTCACTGCATGTAGGGGAGGAGATTAGAGTGTGTAAATATGATAAAATTTTTGATAACACCAGGTACATATTTGATTAACGTTTAGGTAAATCTAAGCACCTGATTGGCTCTTTTGGCAGATACCCAAGATGGTATGGGATGGCAGACAGACAGTGTATTAAATGCCATGTAAACCAACACATGCAGGAGGCATAAACAGGAAACTTTTATTGTTTGAGCTGTGAGAAGAACATGACATAATGTGATGATGTGAGTCTCAGATGATTGACGGGTGATTGACAGGTGATTTGAGGGTTGGTATTGACTGTTTTACTCCTGCTCCTTGTCCTCTCCGTGGGTAATAACGTAACACAGGTTCTTGTAATCCAAGTTTCCGGCAACATCCAGGGGAAAATTTGTGAACATCTGGTTTACCTACAAAAAATGGGATGAGAGTAAAGTTTCAGCTCTTAGAGCAAAATGTGATAATCATCATGATAAAGTAAATAATGAAATATATAGAAAAATATGTTTTAACATATTCAGACAGTGAATTGCATCTGTCTGCATTTCATGATTCAATAGAGTTCATTAAATTCACTAGACTTTAATAGATTCAAAAGAGTTGCTTTGTTGAGGGTTTGATCAGACAGCTAGCTTAGCATAGCATAGCGGAAGCAGCTCGCTTTGCAAAAATAATGTGTGAATTCACACTCTGGTTTTCAGTGTTGGGTGTTTAAAGAGATTTCCAAGTAAAACCACATACAAACACAAAGTTTGCACAGCTGTTTTAAAATGATCGGATTCTATTTAGTGTCATTTTGCAATTTTTTTGCATTTTATCATTTTGCAATTCCTAGCCATATAATACTTGAAGCCTTCTTGTGGTTTGGTGTGGTGATTTTCAACTGGTGGTAGATTTGTTATTGTCATGAGTTCTCAATATTTCCGCCTATCAAAATCACAATGTGAAGGTTGATGTGTTTTTTGACCTAGTTTGCCGTTATTGTGTGAAGTGGGCACAACATATGTGGCTGTGCTAGAAACCAGAAAACAAACCCTCTTTGTTTCTTTCTCTGAGTTTTTATTGTGTGAAAGTGAGTTACTGTGGTTTGGAATTCAGTTTCACACCTGTAATTTTGTTCACAGTTTCACTCTTAGCTTTACCCGTATCAGGATAAGTTACTGCTGCTGTTTCACATTAAAGGTAATCCCCAGGTGACCAAGTATCCAGTTAGCCGGTATATTATTGTTCATGCTAGGATGACTGTATCTTTCTGTCTTAGGAACAACAGATGACGAAATGCCTTACCTCATCTTCAGTGAACTTGTCGGCCTGAGACATAAGGTGGTATTTGATGCTGTAAAAGGAAAATTATTGTTACTTTTATTTCTCATTCTCAAACTTTAGCGGATATTTTACAGTTTAAAACATGAGCAAATTTTTATTGAGTAATAAAACATTTTCAATTTTTTTGCACATGATATAACTGATAACCTTGATGGTAAATTCTTAATCATGTAAAAAGTTACGATATTGAGACAATGTTAGCATGAAGATGTTAGCATTTTGATTCAACATGGCTATAGACTCTATGTCTTGTTGTAAAGAAAATAAAGATATGCATACTCTTCTCCTCTTAGGACGCCTTTTCCTTCAGGGTCAAAGATCTTGAATGCGTTGAGAATAGTTTCCTCTGGGTCAGTTCCTGAATGATGAAAGATGTTCACAGATACTTAGTACCAAAAAAATTATAAACAAACAACGATACATAAAATAAGGGTGAAAGTTGCCTCTAAAAACCTGGATTTTTTTAGAAGCAACAAAAATATATTGTCAACCAAGAAAATCAAAAGTACATTTTTATCACTTTTTTACATTAATTTGGTGCATGACTTAAATTTTGCATCTGTATTTTACAAACAGCCTGACTGACCTTTGAGTTTCTCGCCGAACATGGCCAGGAAGATTGTAAAGTTGATGGGGCCGGGAGCCTCCTTCATCATCTCATCCAGCTCGTCATTGCCAACATTGAGACGCCCTGCACAAAGAGCAGACAGAGTGATTGCTAATGAAAGATTAAACACTTTGCCTCTGTGCTTAGAGACATGAAACAGAAATAGTTCAGTAAGATTTAACTATAGCTGACTGCTGACTGAATGTCATCGGAGCCTCTCTAATGGGACTTTGAATTTTAAGCCAACAGTAAGCTGCAGTTAGAGGCCGTTCACCTAAAGCAGCATATGTGTCTCTCAGGTCCCCCTTGTCAATGAAGCCATCTCTGTTCTGGTCCATGATGGTGAAAGCCTGAAGCAAAGCACACACAAAGATTTTTTTTTTTGTACTTTAAGTATTTCTCACTTTAGAAAACCATAAAAGTATCTTCACATGTTAATGTGCATGTTGTCACTGGAAAAAAAAAGTAATAGCAGCTTATTCTCTTGTTAACACACCTTCAACCTTCATATTCATAAAATAGGCTGTGATTTTCCATAGGAGCTACTGCAATAACTACACATTTAAGACTGGTGGAACACTTAATGTACATAATAATAACATTAACATATTTAAAATCAAGTTTAAGTCCTACATCCAAAAATAACATTAACATATTTAAAATCAAGTTTAAGTCCTACATCCAAACTGTTTAAACATTTGAAGGTAGCTATTATAAATGAGACATAATCATGTCTACATCATTTGAATTACCTTTGTAAAGTTTTAAGTAATTAATATGGTTTTACCTTTAACAATATAAGATATGCCAATCTTCCACTTATCATTTTGCAAAAATATATTTATTTGCTTTTTCTGAGAACACAGCTTGAGTAAGGATCTTATTAGCTTAGCATAAAGATAGTAGCATGAAGTAATGGGACAAAACAACTGTGCACTGTTCTGTTCTACCTTGTATGACACAAATTAAGGTATATTTTTAGCTCTGACTTGTCAACAGAGTAAGCAACAATGTTTATCTTTTAGGACCTGTTTTTCTTTTTCAAAGATATTAATATAACTTATTTGGCTCAAATTCAGCAGTTTTCATGCACAAGAAGCTCACAGGGAGTGTGACAAACCTTAAGCAGAAATGTAACAGACTTCCATCACCGACTTGCTCAGAAAATAATAATTTATTATGTCAAATTTATAAATGCACAGCTGCAAGAAGCAGTCTCACCTCCTTGAACTCCTGGATCTGTGACTGCTCGAACATGCTGAACACATTGGAGCCTGCCTCGGTCGTCTTCTTCTTCGCCTTCTTTGGTGCCTGATGGGAAAATTTGAAAGAGATTGCTTGTAGGCCTATATGAAAGTGAATCTTATTGGCATCGTTATATGTTTATTTATTTATTTATTTAATAACCCTTTTTTTGTGGCAGCTGGTGTTAGTTACACATCCTGTTGCCGTAGCAACTGCTACACCGGCAGAGTTTCGTAGCAACAAATGGCTGCCATTTTGTCAAGCAAATGGTCTCATACATCTTTTGTCTTCTCCCAAATTGTCCTTGATAGAGAGTAATCTAAAGGTTTACTTTTTATTACAGCTGTCTTGTGATTGGTGATTTAGTTTTAGAATTTAGTTTTTTAGGTAAGCAACTCACAGCTAACCAAGCTAGCTGCTAACTGTTAGAGGCTATTGTGATGCTATCACCACATTTTAGACTACGGTTGATTTTTGGCTTACTGATGGCTTACTGTTTCCTTTATTATTTTACTAGATTAAATTCTAAATACTTAAATAAATAAATACTTTTTCTGAGGTCAATTTGTTTCTTTCAACTTGTTTTTACAATTCACTTACTGAAATTCTTGTTTGTGGAATGTTATTGTTTTCTGATTTGTCATCAAAATCACTGAATTATTGTCCAATACTATCTTCACTGTTTACAGCTTTACAATTGTCTTCGATAACCTTAGCTGTTTGCTGTTTTTATCTCAGTGCATAGTTGAACATGCATAGTTGAACATACATAGTTAGCATTGAGGAGCCAAAAGATAATGCTAGAACAAAGGCCTTTAGCATTGTCTATTCATATCTATTATTGTATCTGGCTTCAGTTCAATGGCACCAACATATGAGTCACATGAGACATGCATCACCCATTGTTCTAGCAGTGTAGTCTACATACTCTGGATCCCTATGAGAGCTACTTTAAGAAAACACATAAAAATGGTCAAGACACAAAGAAGTTATCCTTACATTTTCCTGTATGCATTCAGGCATTTCCAAAATAAATAAAATTGGGATGACAATCTTCCCATAAGCTTTACCAAGAGTTCTGGATATCTCACTGTAACCTTACAGTCACATTTTGTTTTTATTCAATAGGTTATTTAAAAAAAGGTAGCTCTTTTTATGTTAAATTTTACCAATCTCAGATATACAGTAACTTTGCATCCTGTCCTTGTGTTTGGACTGCAGAGTTTAAGGTGTCAGATGAGAACTGGACATTCTTTCAGAGTCCTTAGACAACCAATTTTAAGACAATAGACCTGCTCAAACAAGCTGAGGAGAACAGACAAATTCAGGAGGATGTGAAGGAGAAGGATGGCAGTCTTACCATGGCAAGGAGTTTCTCAGCACGTTCTGAACTTCCTGAGAGATAACCTCCAAATCGCCCTCTGCAGTTATATAGACCTGACCACATCAGCCATCTCGGCTAAGTTTAGACAATGGTGGGTGGATCAATATCCCAGGTATTCCTGCCTTATAGAGACTCAACACTTCACACCTATCTTCATCATCCATAAAACTTCTATTGTTATCCATTGTATTGACAGGGGGAGCTGTCACCACAGGGTTGGTATGGGCCATGAACAAATGCTCATACCCGAAGTTTCATTCAGGCTAATCATAGCTCACAGTGGCCTGCACATTAACTCTATAATGAAATAATATCTCTGATGGTTAAAAGAGGTTTAAAGCATTAAGGTGACCTTGTAGGCAAATAAACTGTTGAATATTATGTTGCAAGCTTTTTTTTAAAGTTTTTTCATTAACATTGTAGTTCATTTAAACTCAGTTTAAATCACAAAGCAACTTAAGAAAAAAGTATAATAATGATTAACTATTAATATACTTTACTTAAGATATCGGATAAAAACACATGTTCTGAGCCTTGAGCAACTGAAGAGAGTGATGGGATCAATCTTTTGTAAAAAACAAATAGTCCATAGAGTGAATGATTCTGGCGCACCTCAGTACATCTAACTCATGACCAAACAACCTTGAAACTTAGGGGAGAAATGTTTTGGATGACGCATGTCTTAAATTACTGCTATGTCATCTAAAGCAGGTGTATATTTTTATATCCATTTATGGTACATGTTCTCTAGGTCGATGCACAAACATGGGTGTGTTCACACTGTTATACATATAATGGGTCTTGGTCAGTCTATAGTGGCCAAGATGGACCAATGAACTGCGATGATGAGAGCAGAAATAAATAGGAAAACATATTTGTTGTAAGTAGTGAAATTTTTAAATTTCAACACAAAGGGGTAATTACAGGGGCACTAGGGTGTAGTTTGGGCATTACAGCAAAAGGGTGTATAAAAAATAACAATTTTAAGAGTGTAACTTCGATGAACAGCAAGGAAATAGACCTGCACAAAACTCAACATAAAAACAAAAAATTATCAATTTTAAACTCACACTTTTGTACAGTTTGAACAAATGAGATAAAACCTACAGTGCATATTTCCTGCTTTGAGTATAGATCAGTTGTGCACATGAACTGTCAGTCTGTCTTTCATCAGCTGGTCCTGAGATGATACAACTGCATAAAATTGCAATGCACAGCAATTTTATCCATGGCAATAAGTGTGACCTGATGTCTCTTTTTTCTTCCAATATAATTATATGACATATAACTAAAAAAACTTCCTCTCAGGTCAAACCATTTTGCACTTGATTTGATGATTTTATGGCATCACAACTGGTTTGAAGTCTGTAATGTTAAATATGTTTTATTTGGATGTTTGTGGATTTTTTCCTAATGCAAGAGCAGAGGTAGATCTAGTTTTAATACACAATAGACTTAACTGAACTTACTGTGGGAAAAAAAATTGTGTCAGACAGTTTAAGATTAATTAAAAGACATATCTGTGGGGGATATAAAACCAGTCAGATTCAGCCACTTATTCAAAATGAAGTGACAACACTTTACAAATCCGGGGCTCAATAGTTTCAGGGTCTAAGAGGCAGATAAAGCAGGGATCAACCTTAAACTGAAACATGATCGACTTTGTACCCCACTGTTCTTTAGTCCTTGGCAGCAGCCCGAGCCAACTTCCACTAGCGGTCCTTGGCTGCGTGTCGTCTCCTCCCTCTCCATCCCCGCCCACCTGTGCAATGTCGAATTTACTATCGCATAATAAAGACAAACACAACCCTTAAAAATAAAAATTTAAATACACGCGTATCAACCTTATATTGGCCCTTATGTTGGTCTCTGTGATTTATGATATTTTTAACGTTTTTCTGGAGTTTCATCTCATAGCGAATCATGTCCCCGCAGCTAAGAGCAATCTTTTGACGTGATGACGGTGTGCGCTCCTGACACGTCACAGCACGTACAACCAAAGACTGCACGGGCCCAGTCCGAACTGCTAACCTACTTATACTTTACACTAATATTTAGCACAGCTTTCATTTTTAAGCACTATTTTTCAAGGTGGAGTTTTTCCTACTTCCGCTTTCGCTCTGAAAGCGAGGTGTGTTTTCTGCGGCTGCTCGCGCGACACCGTGTGCTGCAGCTGCGTTGTTGTTGTTTGTTTTTATTGATAGACTCGCGCGCCGTGGCTCGTGATATCATCCCCTAACTGTCGAGAGTTGGCTCGCCGCGCGCATGCAGCAGAATGGCTCGAGCGGTTCCAACGGTTCTGATGGCTGCAGCAGGGATCGCCAGTCACAGTCCTTCAGCCCGCTGCCCGCCGCTACGACACGGGTGAGGAGGTTCATTCAGGAGCGACGGACGCTGCCTCTGCCCAGAGTGATGGTGGTGTTCTCGTCCGCGGGAGACACCGAGAAACCGGGCGATGCCATGTCCACCTCGGACTCTGCGGAGGACGAGCTCCGGAAGCCGTCCTCCCCAGCGCCGAATTTCGCCCTAAGCAAGCCGCTCCGCTCCGCGCTGAACACTCCGGAGCAGCAGGAGGTAGGCCGCTTTACCGGTATAATTTACAGCAAAAATCATGTTAAACTAACACACAAACCATACGCCAAGCTAATAAACACCAAACCGTACTAAGTTATCATCTCACTTTAAATATTTGAGGAACTACTACTTTAATATTCAATCAAACTGAAGATTTATTTGTCAATAATTATCAGTAGAAAAGTATGCACAATAGAAAAAGTACAAATATGCTGGCATTACTTTGAGCCACTGTCATATTCACTCTGTTAAAGTTTCTTTAGAACCATAATAATTACAGTAGTACCCTGTAAGTGATGATAACACTATCTGTGCCTGATATTGTTATTTGCAGGTGTCAGGGTTTGGTTGATCCATCTGGGCCTTGTCATGATTGCCTGTCACATGACTTGAGTTAATAGGTGGGCATGTGATATGTTCAGCCTGCTCATGGTGGATCTGCTGGTCTACAGCAGAATAATCCTCTTATTTCTATGGTCTGACAGTGAGGTGTGACTGCTCATAGGCCCCTCATAGGTACCTCCTCACACATGCTGTTCACAGGTTTTGAGTAATCTGTAAGGGTATTTAAAGAGTGTTTATCCAGTTGAATCCAGCGATACAGTCAACAGCAGCGACTTAGGTACCAGTTATTAGCTTAGAAAAAGCATTCCTCTATTAGATGAGTGTGTGAATGTGAAGTGGGTGTGACCACTGTATCAATTGCCTACTAAGTTAACTACCCTTCGAGTCCTATAAAATTTAAGAAATTAAAAGAATCCTGCACACTTTTGAACACTTATATTTTTTAATAACAAGGTTTCAGTGCACAGGGCATTATGAGGTAAGAGTTACACAGACAAATAGCACTGGTAAAAGAAATATTTATAATAT
>JAQNCA010000006.1:23421082-23431375 GCA_029783725.1 Acanthurus tractus | reverse complement strand
ACTGTTTCCAGCTGCTAAAATGCAAATATTTAATGGCTTTTTAAATTCTCCATGACAGTAACTTCAGTCTTTAAACTGAGTTATGAATTTTGCGTTGCAAAACAGGGAATGTGAAAACTTAACTTGGGCTCTGATAAATGATGAGGATTTTCCTCTAGATTCTACATTTTAACAACCAAAACAATTCATATATGGCTTGGAAAATATCTGGTAGATTATGCATCAAGGCCAACAAGTAGTTAATGAATCTTTGTACTCATTTCCTTCTTGTGGTGTCTAGTCACGCATGTGGTTTTGGGTTTATCTTGCTAAGTCATCTGCCTTTGCCTGGGTGTGTCTAAGTAAATAAAAGAAATATACTGGCACTTTCTCGTACTCTCAAATCAAAAATGTGTAAGTAAAAGCCACTTTCAGCATTTACAAATAATCCGAACAGCCTGGAACTTTTATTTTTATAGTCCATGTTTGCTGTCACGGCCTGGGGGCCATACAATGTTGCTACTTGAAATACAGGCTCATTTTTGTTTGTTTGTTGGTTTTATTTTTAATTTACTGTCAATATCTTTATTAAAAGAAAGAGGAAAAGTCCTGAGTGTAATATAAGAAATGCTTTTTAATGAGATGCAAGCTACTCGTTAGCTGCCTGCTTTGTTTGGTGGCTCACTCAGTAGGTAAAAGTGTAAGATGAGACATATCTGCAAGTTACATGAGGAGAAACTTTAGCAGGAAAGCTGATATGTGTTTGTGTTCAGTGTCTGTGGTTCTTGAGTTGAAGAGCAGGCTGCTGTCTGACTAAAACTGAGAAAATACAAGACATGTAAAGCTCAAAGCAGATATGTATGAATGTAGCAGACAAACACATGCAATTTAATCTCAGTTGGGAGTATTGAATATAGTCACACTGGAGGTTCAAACATGCACTCTGACCTGTTATTGCTTTGACAACGTTCTCAGAGACTTCAGGGATTTCTTCATCCATAGACACACACAACATCTGGATGGTCACCCAGTGTAGGGCCCTGCAACAGACAGAATCAACAGAGTAAAATTAAAGGGTTTTTTTTTTCACTCGTTAGATTCACTTCCCCTCTGGGTGACAAACAACTGTCAGCTGTGACTGTACACTGAAATGTAAGAAAAAAAAAAACACTGCTAAAAATGGCAACTGCAGAGCAAATGTACCCAGACCGAGCACAGCATGTAACAGCTGCAAATATAATGTTATTGTAATTATTTTTACAAATACATCACTGGCTGCTTTAAATCAAAGGAGGCCCACCTTATCCTCTTCTGTGTGGCCAAGTCCTTCTTCTCATCGTCAGTGGTTTCTGGACAGAAAACACTCTTGTACAGACGAGTCATAATGTACTTTTCCACCTGGTCCATCACCTGCTCCACAGACTCTGAAGAACCTGGAGAAAAAAAGATAAATTTATCACAATACATCATTCAGAGCACATGAGCTACAGTGGAGCCAGATGGAAACTTCTGCTTGTGCTTCCATCTTGGGGTTTTCTACAAGTTTAACTGGGATTTCAGGGGATTTCAGGGGGACTGAGGATGAGATCTCTGAACCAACCTTTAAAGTGACTCATTAAGCGGTCAGCCATGTTCTGGTAGAAATCCTGAACACACTCGGACAGCTCGTCAGCACTCAGATCCTATCAAGACCAAAAGTTTGGAGGTTATTGAGCGCTGACTAGAATACTGATCAGATGATTAAAACACTTGAGAGTTTAAACTTTAATTATTTAGACAAGATGGAAAAATCAGACCTTCTTGCTTGACATGTTCAAAATGAAGGCGCGGCATTGCTTATGAATCTCCCGTCCCGGCTTCTGGAGGTTTTTCAAGAAGTCCACAAAGTCCTTGGACACTTGGTCCGTATCGAAGCTGGCATGGCGACTGATGGACGGACTGGGTGTCTTGCCTTCTTGGGATTCTGATGGAGAATCACATTTTGAAAAAATTATACTTAATACTGAAAAATAGTACTTTTGAGCCCTTTTCTTCCCCTTCAGTCTATGTTTACATGTGTTTAAATTCAGGCAGACAACAAGACAAGATGTACCATGACAATCGGTAAGCATTGAAGGAGTTATATTCCTCAATCTGGACACAATCAGGCTTGCTGTTTCCTGCTCTTACCCCAGCCTTTGTGATGGAGTGAGAGCTTAGTTGGTCTTTTTAACATACCTTTCTTGGGAGCAGTGCGCGACGAAGGGCTGAAGAACTTCTTTACGGTGGTCACTTTCCGTGTCTTCTCGTTGGTCTTCTTCTCTTCAAACTTGGAGAAAGGTCCTAGAGATGCATGTCCTGGGTGTGGTTGCGGCGCTGTGGACTGAGAGTGTGACTGTGTCTGCGCTCCATGACTGCTGGCATATGCTGCCTCCTCCTCTCGCTGCAGTCTAGTGCCAAGGACATTTCACAGAGGAAACACCAGTAATCAGCAGGAAAATATTATGATCAGCAATCACATCCAAATGAAACAGTATAATGTACTGCAACACATAACAAGGGCATCTGGGGTTTTGTTCAACCCAGGATGTGAAGGTGTTGGTAATGATGCAGCAGAGAGTCTTACTTCTCTGCCAAGGCCCAGTCGTCCTGGATCTGTTTCTGCCGCACCCGCTGGTACTCCTCCCTCCAGCACTTGGAACACAGGCCCTGCCACGCTGCGTTGCCGTAGTAACCGCATCCCTTTTTGCACAGCAGGTCTGACTGGTCCACATGTATCCCCCGTCGCTCCGTCCGCTGACTCATGATGCTGGACAACCTGAAATGAAAAATTCATCATTGAATTTATTAGTTTATTTGTATGCGACGCTGCACTCATCTCGACACTGCGGCAAGCACAGTTTTTATTACATTTTCAGATTATTACAGTTCATAGGTGCCGTGTCTGATTCATTTTGAACTTGTATTCTGCCAGTTTTAAATGAATTGGTTTTACATCATGTCTAGGCTCGAAGAGGAAAGTAGTTGGGACATTTCTAACACAAGAAATGCTTTTATCATAGAGTGCTGGCTGCTGCTGATTTGGTCAGAAACCACCTGTCTATCAGCAACAATATTTGTGTTGCATCATTTTTTTTAATAAACATGATATTTATGCCTGGCTGCATGTCTCACCAGGTGAAACCTTTAACATCAGTCATTACACTTTGAAAGAGTGTAAGTTAAAGGATCATTCCATTAAGTTTACAGACCTCCCCTTGGCTTTAGGTAGCTTAATAGTAAATCTGAACTTTTTTTTTGGCTGTCTCACTTCATTGTAAGCATTTACCAGCTAAAGAGCTACACATTTCCCTCAAGACTTAGTGTAGACCAAAACACAGCTAAGAGAGAGTAGCTATTGAACTGACATATAGCACATGGAAACAGGACTAAAAACCGAAATGTGCAGCTGCCAGAAAGGTGCTGGTTGAGTGAACAGGTAGATAAGCGAGTGAAAAGCAAGCAGGCATAAAAAAATGCAAGCCCACTGTCCCCAAGTGGCAAAAAAGTAATTCCAGGCTTAAGGTAGTAAAATTAAATACATTTTGATATGGCTGCCCTGTATAAAGCAGTGTCTCATTCCAAGCCCTTCTGTAAAAGTCTTATTGGTTCTTATGATAGAATTTTGCTGATTATTACATTACAACATAGTAATTGACTGGTTAGATCAATTGTAATTGCAACTAAGCCAACCTGGGGCTTTACCCCCCCCAGGATCTGAGATTAATTTACAAAGACTGTTAGAGTCTGTTAAAGGAATTCAAGACATTTGGCACCCTGAAGGGGAAATAGTTCACACATGGATGGGTAGGTGATCACATATGAGGACAAACCCAACACAAAGTGTCTAAGCTAGGTGTAATAATTTCACATTAAGACGATCAGCCCCACTGCCTCTTATAAAGGTCTCTTAACCAACAGTGGAAGGATAAAGACGGTTCTTACAAACATAATCCCTTACAATGTGGTAATGGTAAACACTTTATCGCCAGGAGGTTTCGTAGGTGTTTCTTTTAGCTGACATCTGGGAAGGCCTTAACACAATTATTCACATAATTATAATACTAAATAAACAATTCAATCAGTCGTCCAGCTCTGTCTTAAGTATTTAACCTTCAAATTATCATTTCGTTATGTGTCATCACTTATTTATTCGGGGGTTTCCTTTAATATGTCACACGTCGGTTAGCCAAAAACAATGTATAACCGTATTTTACTCAGCTATCACAAATCAATGCGTAAGTTAATATGTTGATGTACAGAGTTTTATGTCTTATGAACACGCCGTGTACGTACCGTGATGCTCCGGTGCCTGTCTGTTATGTTTTCACCGATCACACAGGGGGACAAACCTCCTGTTGGTTTCTGATGAGTGAGACGAAAAGCTTGCCGGGTGAAGACAACTACGTCGACAACTACGTCGGCTTACGTACAACCCGGAAGTACGGCAACAACATAACTGCACTGTGACTGGAATGATTTCTTTAATGTACGATCTCAAAGTGGGATAATTATTGTTGTTTAGTTTGTCATTGTGTCAAACATGGAGGGCTGTTGTGTCAAGAAATGTTGTTTCATGTTCAGATCAGGTCCGTTTACTTCCGGATCGGAGACATGTTTTTTAGGATTAGTTAATTACGTCATGTGGAACCGGATATTTAGCGCAAATGTCATGTGACGCGACCAAGCACAATGTAGAGCTCAATTCTCAGACATTTCAATGATTATTGGTTGATCGATCGTGATATATAAGATCTTTATTCTAATATATATACGTTTATATTTACTTGAAGAGTTACATATTCACTATTAGCCTTACATTGTTTCGTGCATTTTTGGTTGTAAATTAATTTAAATTTATATTAATACTGTAACATACAGGCTGTGTTATAAGAATAATTATTATAATTTCCCTTTTTGATAGTTTAAGCTCCCAAGCAATCTAGAAGGTATTTTCAATAAGTCCAACATTTAGCAGCTGCAACATTAAAGTAATGTAAACATTAATGCATCAACAATTATAATCCAATAACATAGAAATTAGTCCGAAATTAGTCATTCGGCTCAAAGAGGAACTTTTAATAGGAGCCACCAATTACAGCAACAAATAGGCTACAGTAGATTTATTTTTCTGCCTCAATTTTTTTTTTTTGTATGTAAATATTTTTTAAAAGAAAGGAGACAATACTGGAGCAGCCATAGAAATCGGGGTTATTCCTGAACATTATTGGATGAACTCACTATCTTTTGGAAGTCATCGGAAGTTAGCTGACTGCACCCTTATTGACATTAAGGTTAATGTTCAGCAGTTGTGTCTAAGTGCCAATCTGATTGCAGCTTTATTAATCAGCTACGCTCATACTGACCATTTTTATAATAAGCAGCCTGTGGAGGTCATGTCTGTAGCAATAATTAATGATAATAATTAATAGATGATATTTTTTTCCTGCTAGCTGGCAAAACACCAGCAAAATGGCTGTCACACTTTAAACTATTGATTTTTCATGAAACAGCATTTATGCCTTTGAGCAACACTACAGATAAATCCTGCACGTTTAACCTTTGGCAGGAAAGAAAACATGCAATGAACAGGAAAAGATAAATGTTTGTGAACACCTTGTTTTGACTTTGTAGGCATTTCTAGTCACTTGACCACATCTATAATTTGATGAGTCCATAAGAGGCAAACATGTTGGTGCTAAATTATGTTAAAACATTTTTAATTATGTCTACCACAATATTTATCTGATACTTGTCAGAATTCGTGAGGAACTGTGTGTATCTTTGTAAATTGACCCAACAGATTTGACTACTTGTCTATCCTAATAAACCTGGAATTACTATGTAACAGTCTTTCAATCACTTTACAAATCAGAGGCTGTCACACAGTAATTCATGCATCACTCCTACTGCAGTATGATGATATTTAATCAGTTGCACAATGGCCCTACTAGTTTGAAAATAAATATGTTTTACCTGATTAATTAGGTTTCTGCAGTAAATCTTAAGTGTAGAGAAAGATGATGGTTTTGGTTAAAAAAAAAAAAAGAGCTTGATTAGGGTTAGAAGACCATCATCATAACGGCATAGAGACTTTTTCTGACCTCCAGTGATTTATCTTCACTGGCTGCAGTGATGTAGAAGGCACTAATATATTTCAGAAACAGATCAAATAAAATTGATGTGTACATAAGCACTTCTGTCCACACATGTATGTCTACACACACAGCACAGAGCACAGAACTCAAGTACATGTGGGCTGATAAAGAAGAAGTGTAAGTCTAAATTAAGCTTCAGGTGTTGTCACAGGTGACACACTGAAACTGTTTATCAAAGAGGGAAATGAAAGACGGATTTATAGCTTGCTGTTGAGTTCCTCTTTAAAGGCACCAAAATATCATAAAATCCCCACAATAAGTTTCAGCTGTGCCCCTTTTCCATCCTCGCAGGAAACAAAATAAGGCTCTTGAATTAGTATCTTTGAACTGTGCTTCATGTTAACAAATGGCCACTGCTTCTGTATTTATGTTCATGAGTTCTTTGGAAGACTGGTCATGCTGATAACATCATCCTGACTGGGGCAAAAATAAACACACAGAGGGTCAGAAACACAGATAACAAGCAAAACTGTCGTATGCAAAACACACACTGGCTAGACAGACAGACAGACAGATACCGCCATGATCTTGACAGGCCGCACTTTGTGTCTTCCTTCTCCAGCCACCGTCCAGGAGCTGTTCTTTGTGGCTCGAGATGCCAGCATCATCCCGGACATCTCCATGGATCCCGTCCTCACCACCTTCCTCTCGCTGGACTCCTCGGCAGCTCTGCAGCATCAGTACGCCTTCTTACAGCGAGGCATGAGCCAGGAGCAGCAGTCTGCGTTCAGCCTCAGCCTGGCCGGAGAGCTGGGAGGCAGCAGCAGGGTCACCTATGGAGGTGTAGGGGTTGTTGCTCTGGCTCTGTCCATGCTTTTTGACCAGGTTGCCCAACAAGTGGGTAAAACCTTCAGGTTTTTTGTTTGTATTAAATTATTGAATACTTTCCCCTGCAAGGTTCAAAACGGTTAGAACATAGTGCACTTTCTTTGAAGGAAATTAAGGTCTGTTGACTTTGTTTGTCCTCTGGTTGATGTTTAATTTTAGTGAAATAATTTGACAATAATTTAGTCAGACTCACCAGATGTAGACCTTGTGTAAAAGCCTGCCATAGGGAATTGTCTCAGTCAGCATTTTGCTCCCTTTCCGCCATCCACATGTTATTGTTTTCAGAATCGCTGTCGCTGAATCCTGGGTTTAGTGCCGCCTGAGAAGAGTTTGAATGGTTTAAATAAATACAAACAAGCCAGAGCTTTCACCCATCTGTGGGCAGAATGCTAATGGATGCAGCCAGACCTTTCTTCAGTACTGTGGGGGACATTTTGCTATGACAAACTAACAGTTATTGGATGCGTTATCATGAAATTTACTGCAAACTTTAATGGCCCTTCGAAACTTTGGTGATTCCCCTCCATTGGGCTTTTTTTAAATGGTACCATCACCAGGTCAATAAGCTTATGTCCTGTGAAAACCTGCAAAACTGATGGCATTCAGCCTCATCTTGACTTTGTGTTAATTGGTATTTTGAAATGTTATATACTACCAACAAACCGTATATAGTAAACATCAGAATATTAGAAACATAATTTCTGCCAAAAAAAAGAAAAGAAAACTTAGATTTATCACTGTAAATCTGTAGAATGTTGACAGCAGCAGTTTGCTTAGAGATAAACTTGGCAGACACTAGATCTGCTCTTGCTCTTTCTAATGCACAATTCAATTATTGTGGCTACATGTATCAAGGGAATGATTTTATAAGGACACAATTCAGTACATTAATTACACAGGCTTGTACATGATTTGATACTGAAGGCCTCTGTTGAAATCCATTACAAGTTTGGCTTCACAGGCTTGTATTTTTTAGATTTTAAATCTTTTGAATTTCAATTTTCTCCCATTCCACCAGGTCCGAGCACAAGGATCAACAGAAGAGGAAACATCTGGTCAGAGATCCGAGTCCAAGAGGATTTTTGGCATCAGCAGCTCTTCAAGAATTGGTTGGATTATCCACAGCTACCTTCACCTGATCCCCGGCATCGCCAATAACCCGGAGAAGTTGGCTGAAACTACAGAGCTTTTTGATGACTTCCTGAAACTTGAGCTTCTGGACCATTATGAGAGGATGACCACCAAGAAGAGAATGAGCACAGAGTCCATGCAGCAGTGGTTGGCAGGAGCTGCATTTCATCTACACATGAGGATTCACCAGGTCAGGAGGGATACAAAAAAAAAAACCCTTAAAGTCCAAATAAAGATAAAATGCGCATGAAAAAGTCTATTTGGAAAATGTCATGTCCCCTGCAAAAACTGCATCCAATAAGGAAAAAATATATACTGATTATTGTGTGTGGTGTTGTGCAAGTTCACACTTCACACAGAGAGCTCAAAGTTCATTTCACAGAGTACTCCCTGTGACCTGTAAACTGACTTTGCTGAGTAAAATTTTTACATTTTTCTTTTATTTTGATGCTGCATTCAAGTCATTGTACACATAAGTTCTTGATTTGTATTTGCATTCTAAACAACAATAAGTCACAATTATGATAAGGAAAATATTTTTTTTTATGATTTATTATTCTCTACTGGTCAACAAAAGGCAAATTCTAATTTTAGGTTTGCATGGGAGGAAACTCTGAGGTCCTATATAAAATTAAGACATGTTAGCACAAGCCCAACCACCTCCCCTGATCATTATTCAGTGGGGTCATAACTCCAGAGAGATACTGGATTAACCTGAAAGCTCTTTTATTCTTGTTCCAACAGGTTCGTCTGAAATCAGTGCCACCAGGATCAGTTGAGTCACTGCGTCGCACTTACAAGTCAGGGTTATGTCTCCTGATACAGGATTACAGAACCTATCTGACTAGAAACCTTAAGGAGACTGGAGCCAGAAAACCCAGAACCAGGATTGCTGGCAGGCTAAGAAAAACTACCACATTCAGTATAACCAATTCAACTTGCTCAGGCAATCAGCTTTTTAATGACAGTCTG
This sequence comes from Acanthurus tractus, assembly GCA_029783725.1. Taxonomy (NCBI): domain Eukaryota; kingdom Metazoa; phylum Chordata; class Actinopteri; order Acanthuriformes; family Acanthuridae; genus Acanthurus; species Acanthurus tractus. Next base: position 23,422,289 of record JAQNCA010000006.1, on the reverse strand, counting down.
GTCAGTCCAGGTATCTCATCTGATCCGTTTAATGACACCTCCACACCCAATTCAACTGCTAATGTCTCGAGAAGTTGTAAAACAAACCGATTCAGCAAAGACTTTGGTCTCAATGTGTCAAACAGAAGTTATGAAACCACTGTGGGCAGGGAAAACAGACAGACATTTAACTCTAGTGGCTACAGCAGGGATGAGGAAGTCGGCACTTTGGGTCTGTTGGTTATTGAGCCATTAAGGAATGTGAGTCACAATGTGCGACATCATCCCTGTGAGTCTCCAGCTATTCAACAAGCCTTGGTGACTCGTATTATGGATGCCCAGGACCTGGAGAGGATCAGAAACTTCTTCCGTTACCAAGATAGAGTCTTCTACAGCCTGCTCAGGCAGAGGGAAAACTTTGAACTGAAGACAGTTAGACAGACATGAAGAGTGTAGGATTATATCATTTATATTCTCTGTCATTTTCTGTGAAAATTAGTGCTGTTTTCCTTTAACTGAGATATGAAAAGGGTTTGGTAATCAATATCCTATAATAGTTTTCATAGCATGCTTAAAGGAACTACTCAACAGTTAATTAATTATTCACTTTCAAGCAGAAATATCATCTCATTTAAAATATATAACTACAGAAATGTGAATCTCTTGTATTACTGACACCTGCAGCCTCAATGACGGAGCAATGTCATCCTCTAGTGGTGAAAGAATTTAGATCTAATGTATGTAATCAGTTATAAGTCCTTGTATGTCTTAGACCAGATCCCATTTTTAAGTAAAAGAAGAAATACTACAAGTAAATTACAAATAAAGGTTTGCATTAAAGTGTTTCATTTGTGAAAGCACAGGAATATCTTTAGCAAAAGTACTCTTTTAATGGATGAATGTATGAATTGATGAACTTGACTGTCGTTATATACAACATATATTATATATGAAATGAAATTAAGCATGGCGATTCCCGATGTAGTCATAAAAAGAAATAAAAAATATTGAAACATTCATAACTGCAGCATAATATTCAAAATAAATAAATAGATTGTTGCTCATGTATCACTCAGATGTTCCACCTCAAGCCTGTAGGTGTCAACTAATTGTCTGAAATTATTTTAAATATTTGGGTGTAGTCTGCAGGTGTACTTGTGTGTGTGTGTGTGTGTGTGTGTGTGTGTGTGTGTGTGTGTGTGTGTGTGTGTGTGTGTGTGTGTGTGTG
>JAQNCA010000006.1:23359763-23379186 GCA_029783725.1 Acanthurus tractus | reverse complement strand
TTAACTGGTGTTTATCATCAAGCTGGAGTCAATTGTTAGTGTTTATAAAAGCTACGGCCTGTTGTAAAGGTTTTTTTTATAAGAATATACCATGTTTTGGCACAGTACCTGTTTTGCATTCTAATTTTAAAAACTGACGACCTTTAACTCTTAAATAATTTGAAGTAGAAGAACAAAGCAGCAAGAGTAAAAGTGCGTTAAACTTCTGCTAAAATTCAAGACTTGATCATTTTGATGTTCTACTGTTTTTTAGGGGATTTCAAAGCAATTTTTTCCAACATACAACTTTCCTCTGAAACACTTCACACTTGCTCAGTAAAAACAAGACAAACAGGATGAAACCAGTCATGTAACTGACTGTTGTCTTTAGTGGGATTGGTTAGAATTTTCTGTTTTTTAAAAAATAGTTGTGTGATTTTATTACATGTTGTGTCTGTATATTTATTTATTTTTCATATGACAGTGCCTTGTCAATTTATCTTATTCCCACTTGCACATTTTAGGTCTCCATGCTCGGAGCTTCCTTACACACATAAGAAAACATGCAATCCTTGAAGTGTTTCACTGTTTGGCTTATTTTTTGCAAGCAGAAAACAAAAACAAGGTTGGACAAGAACACCTAAAGGAATCAGGCCAGGGTCACCTCCAAAAGCTCCAGTTTCATCTTAAAAGAAAGAACACACAGATAATATAGTACGAGGAACCTATTTCGGGCACATACACCTCACAGACTTCTATTCTCACTATAGTTAAAGATCCTTTCCATTTATGATTTATAATAATCTCCTTCACTGAAAGGTCAAGTCTCATATGTACTTGCTTAAAGTCAGATCTAAGGTGGGTGTAAAAAAAAGCCGTCAAGATTTTTTAATTATTCATTTTCATTAACAATGGATGCATTGATAATTTTTTGTATTTATTGTACACAACAAGACAAGTGTGGAAAATTAGTAAAAAAACAATAAAGACCCAGTGCATTTCATCCACCACACCTGTATTCATTTGATTGTGCTCTTCATCAGGTATTCAAGACTTTCAGTGCTGCAGCTAAAAGCCTTTGAGACAGGTCACATGATCACTTACTGATCTATATATATCACCCTGCTATAATGAACTCATTTGCTAAATCCAGACTATAACTGAAGCTGATAACACTCACCATTCATAACTACAGTTTCAGATACCTGCAGCTGAAGTTTCACTATAAATGTCTAAGTTTTGAGGTATCTTTAAGATACATTTTCACATGTGTTTAAATGTGCTACATAAATCAAGTTGAAATTATAAGGAACAAAACCAAATTGGAGATATATTTAAACGCCAGTTTTGACCGGTCATAATTTACACTGAAATAACAGAACATTTTAATATACAAAAGGTTTAGCAGTTCAGACAATCATATTTTCTTTTTTTAATTTGAGAGTCTTTCAAGCTTGTTTGGTTTGTGAAGTGCTGAATTGTTTGTTTGCAGTAGTGGAAAAAAGTATTCAGACCCTTTACTATAATAGAAGTATTAATCCCAGTTAGTAAATACTCTGCATTCCTACCTGAGTAAAAGTATTTTCAGCAAAAAATTATGGAAAATTCAATGAAAAGTTGCCAAAAAAAAAAAAACTAATAGTAAAAGAAGTCATTCTGCAGAAAATGGTTCAGTCATTGTTATTATAATCCTTGTGGCTTTTTATAGCTGTTAAATTACTATGTTTCTCTTTACTGCTGTAGCTGTGGGCTTCACCCTCATCCCTTCACTTCCTGAGTGCTATCAGTTGCTTCTGAAGAAGAGCTCTGTATGTCTTATTGTGCCTTTATGCCAGAGCAAACAAAACAAAAAAACAGGTAAAACCATCAGCAGATCAAAACATGTCTTACAGCCAATGCAGACAAAAACATGTTTTTAACAGACTGAAATGCTGCTGTATTTAACTGGAAAAGACTTGTGTTCTTGCCTGGACCAGTTTTGTGCTTGTAGCCTAATTCAGGTCAGAAATAGTTTTACTTACTCTTATATGGGACAGCAACTCTCTTACCTGCATTTTGACAACTTTCATGCACTATTTCTTTTAATACCATTTATAATATAATATATCTAAGTTTTGATCAATTACTGTATTAAACACTAAGGTATTAGTGTAGGCCACTCAAACATAACTCGTGTATTCATAGTACTAGTATTTAACTTCGTCCTTGTGAAGAAGTAGAAGAAATCTCTAAACCTATAAAGGAAAAGTTATATTTCTGAATAAGAAGGATATGAAAATATGTAATCAAAAAGCTTTCAGGCTAATAAAGATGAGCAAAGAATCTATTTTTGCCTTTGTGATGTGGCAAAATAGTTTTATAAGAAACATAAAATGATGATATTTCAGTAAAAATAGAAGTACACTGAAATTTAGTCAATTTAATTGTTTTCTATTACTGTTTGTATGTGCTGTTGTTGCTGATTTTGTTGTAGCTTTTTGTAAATAAAATGTTCTTTTGTAAAAGTCTTATTGCCGAAGGGAAATAAAAAAAAAAGATGAATAACATGATACTGCTTTTAGTCTGAACTGTAGACATAAAACAGGCCACCTTCAGAAGGTCTCAAACGTCAAACGCTGCGTGCGCGCCCGCGACATGCGTCCCCTCTGACGTCAGCGCCCTCTGATCATCTTGAAATCCCTGATAACGCGATGCGCGTTCCCGCTCGGCTCTGAATGGGGGCTCAGTCCAGCATCTGACCGCGAGTCCAGTAGTACAACCGTAGGCGCCACAGTCCCACTCATCCAGTCCGGTCCGCTGTTTTCAGACACACCGGTAGTCTACGGCTCTGCTCTTCCGGTACTACACACATTCATTCAGGTAGTCTGGCAGCGCACTGACAGTCCCCCAACTAGTTCGGTTAGTGTACTGACTCTTCTCTTCTCAGCCCCGGCAAGTTAGTGTTCTGACGGGCGGAGCTTTCTCTGTCTGTCCAGGAATGAGAAATGATGGCCGGCTCTGCAGCAGAGGAGAAAACCTTCCGACGGTTCTTGGAGCTCTTTCTCCGGGAGATGAGAATGCCTCTGCAGGAGACCGACCCGGTGCCGATGCGCCCCTTGTCGGACCTCGTGACTGAGGATGAGGTGGAGGGGGAATGCCTCGACCTGTGCCTCCAGCACCTCTACAAATAGTTAAGTTTTCCACCTTCTGTCACGGCATGTTGTTTGATATTTTTGTGTGTTTTAACGTCAGTGCATGATATGAAATGACCTCCCCCCTCATGTAGTCGCTAAATGTCCGTGTTTTTCTGAGCGTCTGTGTGTTATCGGGAGCTGTGCGTGAGGTGAGCGGGTTGCGACCCCCCCCCCCCCCCTTCCCGGCTGGGTCCACGGTAGATAAGCCGGGATGCCCAGCAGGATGCCAGCCACTTGGTCATGCCATGCTGGGTGTGTCCAACACCAAGTTTAGACAAAGTGTCTATTACTGAGGCGATATGAGGAATTAAAGCCCAAGCAGAAGTTAAACAGCCGACACTGTCTCTTCCTGACTGTAACACATCACAGGCTCATTGTTTATGTGTGCTTTGCCTCCTGTTTTATTTCATGCCACATTTTTTTTTTTTTTTTCTGTTTGCGCCAGCGGTGACAGCACAGGAGGTCTACAAAAGGTGAACCCCTGGATTTGCGTAACAGCACGACGTCATCGTGGTGTAGGAGGTGGGGGGTGGGGGGGGGGGGGAGGAGAGGAAGCCATCGCCATCACTGCTGAGCGCATCTTCGTGCGGGCTAAAAATAACCTCAATGGTTACGTTATTAGCCTCAATCGTCGGACTGGTCGTCACACTTAAAAATAATTGTAGATCACGGAAGCACGTAAAAGCTGCTCAGGACATTTTGCACATCAGTGCTGCTTCTTCTTCTAAATCCCGTTAAAAAAAAAGGGGGGGGGGGGCGGCTGCAAAGGAAAGTAGACATTAGATAAGGACACTGTTATAGTGTACTATGTCTACTTTTAATTTGGCAGGCAGTCAGGCGGTGGATTGAACTCTTCAGGATCAAGTGTTTGTGAGTGGTGGACAAACTTGATGATGAGAAATGAGTCTCGGCTGAGGAAGCTCTGCCCTGAGCTCCGCTGCCTGGCCTGGTTTCGAATCCAAAATAGGTGCAGAAACTGTGCTGGGAAGAACAGGGTGGAAGGACTCATCTAGGGCAGCGAGTGGCAAGGGGACTGCTGCTGCTGCCTGCATGCATGTACGTCTCACAAAAAAAAAAAAGAGTTTTGCCGGCCAGTTTGCAGCCAGGTCCTATAGACATATTATGAGTATGTAGGTCTCGGGAGGTGAGCAGCTCTCCAGCAGTGATGGAGAACATATGTTGGTGGCAGGATGGATCACATGCAGCCAGTAGTGCTGTCAGGTGTTTTCACTGAGCTGCAAATGTGTTCACACGCCTCTGAAACCTGTTGGAGCGGATGAGTATCAGCAAACTACGCATTCGTACTGTCTTTGTCATGATGGTCCAGGCTTGATTGGCTGGTGAACGTAAGGTCATTGAGCATCCAACGCTCAACATCTTGCACGGCTTACCCTCCCCTCCCCCTCTGACTCCACGCTGACAGCTGCACATATAAACACAAGGCTGCTCACTGTCGATGGATGAGATCAGAATACATTTGTTTGGGTTGATTCATTGCAAATGTGTGTCTCAGTTTAAATAAATATTTTAGTATCCGGCAAACTCTCATGAAAGGTGCAGTTGTTGAATATTAAATGAGGAGATGCTCACACGTTAGCTCATACAACCTGTTTAGCTTAAAGGAGTAGTTCAATAATTTTGGAAAATACATTGATTGGCTTTCTTTCGGAGTTACTGTGAGATGATCACTCCCTCGTCTGTGTGTTCAGGAAGGAGATGGAGACAGGATATGGTTAGCTTTGCTTACACAGAGATAAGGAGACTGCTTGCCCGACTCTGTCTAAAATTAAAAAACACATCCACCGGCACTTAAGTTCACTAATTAACATGTTGCATATTGTTTATCAAAGGTCCAGTGTGTGGGATTTATGAGGATCTGTTTGTGGAAAATTGCAGAAATGGAATAAAGTATTCATGGAAAAAGCCTTTTACGTCAACAGAGGGGGCGGGGCTTCTTTCACCATGTTGCACCGCCATGTTTCTACAGTAGCTTACAATGGACAAACCAAACACTGGCTCTAAAACGGGGGCTATTTTTTGCCAGTTTTGTGAACTGTAGGTTCTTCTACATGCTTGTATTGAGAGGAGGGATATTTAGTGTGATGCAATCTGCAACTTCACCACTAGATGTCACTAAATCCTCCACACTGGACCTTAAAATCACAACAGTGAAAATGTAACATCAAATTGCGGTTTTAGAAGGTGGTACGACTGTCAACTTACTGACTAACACTAGTCAATTAGTCCGTTTGTTACTTCTGTGCAGAGTCCTCGGCTAAAATGCGGGTTGCCAGTTACAGGGGGATATGACTCTGTACATTCCCACTCATATCAAACCTGGCAACCTCGCTTGTGACTACAGCTCTCTAGAAAGCTGTCGCACAGTCGCTGCGCTCGTCTGTTGTTTTTGCCAAGAGATAACTCCAGAGCAGACAGAGCCGGTCTAGCTGTTTCTCCCCTATGAGGAGTGAAAGCCGGGCCGACCTCGGTCCAACCGCGACCCGACTCCAGCTCCACACTCAAAGCACAGACTGATCTCAATCTTCCTCCCACTCTCGCAATGAAGTGTGCTTTCACTCTGGCTAAGAAATTTGTTTAAACTGTCTGCTCGGTGAGTGTGAGAGCCCCCCCCTACCACCACCTGGTGTGTCTTGCTCTTCGACCACTGAAGGAAAGCAGAAAGTCGAGCACCAATCCAGGAGTTTGAATGTGGCTGATATTTGCAGTGAGAGGATGTGGATTTGTGTGTCTTTCTTATTGCTGCTTTATATTCAATCTGTTTCTCTGTTTGCAGAAAATGCTGTCATTATATAAAAACGCTCTCCATGATGTAAATTTCATCCACTGTGCTTGTTTGTACTCTGCATAAAAAGCTCGAGTCACTTTTGCTTAATTAAAGGATCTGAGTTCTTGTTCTCAACACTAGGAAAAATATCAAAAATAGGTTTTTCGAAACAGCTTTCTGGGCTTCCTGACAACCACAAGGCTTTTGATGTTGAACAAAGCTGAAACAAGGCAGAAACATGTGATTACAGGATGACTGGGTGTTGTAATTATTTGGTGGACAGTTCTCCAAAGGCACACACTTTAGATCTGTCTGCGATTCCTAATGTCGGTGTTTGGCTTAAAGCAGAAGTTTGCACACTCATGTTAATGGAGTCCATCCAATCTGGCTTTGTGGAACGGTTAGTATCTAAAATAACTGCAGCTCACCACCTAACTCGCTTTGTGAAATATCTCCTTTGTCTCTCCTTTCTGGCCAAGGCAGCATCTTATACAGTATATTTGGCTCGGTGAAGTCTATGAATCACTCTTTGGCACCTCTCCAATGAGCAGTTTATCTTAAGAGATCCTACCAGGAGCTCGATCCTCCAGCTGCTCACAAGGTCAATTGTGACAACACTCATTTTTATGCTGTTTATGTACAGAACTGAGAGTTTTTGAGCTGAGATGTTAAAACATGATGCTACAGGACTGGCAAGAGGTTCACCAAAAATCAGGAGGGATAATCTCCTGAGGCACTTGAATGTCTCACACGCTCAGGAAAAGCATAATTTCAGCAAATGGTTAAAGAAACGACACTAATTATCTCTTTTGGTGAAACCTGTGTGAAGCAAAGGAGGAAGTGGTGTGACATTATTAAGGAGCCTGCAGAGCATCTGATGTGTGGAGAGGTGGAGGTGGATAGGTGGGTCAAAAAATGTTGAATTATAACACAGGAGATCACATTTATTCCCCTTTTCCAACCAACAACTCAAAGTTTATCTCCTCTGGAAAGGACATTGATTGTTGCTGCTGTGGTGATGAAGCTCAGTCAGTAAATACAGACTTTTTACCCCAAACTGCGATGTTTCCCTGAACGCAATCAAGCACATTAATGTGTCTAAACCAAAGAAAACCTCAACTATAGCAGTGTAAGATCAGAAGCAATGCAGTTTTTAAAACTGCGATGTCTTCCTGTCGTTATCGTTGTCAGATCAGAATATTTCTGCATCGTTCTGCAGGGCATCGACCAACAACATATTTTGTCGTTCAATTTGCAGGACTTGCTAAAATATTCACAGCTACTTGCACATCAACCCGGGCAGTTGGTGGAGAAAGCTTAGTCACTGGACATTATAATTTAAACAGACAAACACGGTGACTGACAACCACAAGAGAACACACACACAGTAAACATGGAAGAAGCTGCAGGATTTGTTTCCATCACTTTAGCAGCTGATTTCAGAGCTGTCTGCCTTTCGGAGTGTTTTAATGAGTAAAATGAGCTGTTACACTGTTCTGCTTGAGTCAAACCTGCAGACTCCTTCGCCTCGCACAGGACTTACAGGAGCACAGATCATGTATCAGCCCTCATTCAGAGCTGACACTTGATCTAATGTATCACTTATGCTCCCATTAGCATCGCCTTCAGTCGGTCGAAGCTGCTTTGTCTGTACATTTGGGCTCGCGGCTTCACAGTGAAAAAGAGCGTACGCACGACAACAGCTGATGTGACATTTCTTTGCATCCTATACATCAGTTGTCATAGTAACAACAAACCCAGACGTCCTTGCAGTCAGTAATAATGGTGTTTAGTAGTCGGTGTGAATGCAGCAGGCGGCAGGCTAGCCGTGTTTAGCGAGGCTGGCAGTTTGATAACAGAGCCTCAGACAACACCAGAGCCACTTCTTTGGATTTTTACGTGCCATTTAGCTCCTTACTTTTGCTTAATAGAGATGAGAAACATAATTTAACAACTGCAAGATTATTAAAAGATTTTGCCTTCCTGTTTATGCATTTGTAAGTAGTAGTTAAGTCTCTAAATGTTGCAAATCTTGCAAAGAAACATTTGGCTGGGCATCGTGAAATGCAATGTCCAATTTCAGAGCTAATTAGTCTTTTTATAGCTTACTTTGACAAATAAAAACATAAGCATGTTTTTCTTCAAATCTCTTTTGAATTCCAAAAATGTTTCTTAATTTTTTTTTGGCCTTCATTGAAATGACACAGTAGACAGATCACAGGAAATGACATGCAAAAAAAAAAAGGTCCCCAGTGAGAACAACTTTGCCATAGTTCATCAAGACTCTTTGGCTGAAAACAGCTGCCTGCTGTGGCTGTAAATAGTGCTGACGAGGGAGGTGACAGTGAATTAAATAGTTCAGTTTCAAGCCACAAAACCAAAAGAGTGAGCTAAAAGTGTCCGTCCTCAGACCACCAGAGCAGCTGTAGATCTGAAATCTTAAATGTTGACATCTATATCTGGCAGATCGACACATTTGCTGCAGAAGAAGGTGCAAGTACAACATGAGCATATTGACCGATGTGTTATGTCATCACATGGGTGCCTTCTCACACATCCCGCAGTTATAGAGCATCATTATCATTTATTTAAATTTATATGTTTGAGGTGATGATTATAAGTAAGATATTTACTCCCTTTTAGTTCTTTTTTAATGTCTACTAGCTCCAGAGAGAAACATCTGGCTGGTTGGTACCAAAAAGTACTTCTTCTTTCTGATTACCAATTGAGTATCATTATCTGAGTACAAATGAAATACCAATACCCATTTTTACTGCTGTAAATCCTGTGTGCTCTCCTGTTTTGAACTTGTTGGGATTATTTGTAAGGTGAGTTTAGGTCAGGCATCGCTTTTGTAATAAAAAATTGATTCAGATACTTATTGGGACAGGAATAAAAAAGTCCCTGAAAGTAGAAAGGCTGGATTTTGTAATAACACAAACATCAATCTGTACTGAGGGTGGGATGGTCCTTTCTGGCTGACAGCTGATCCTCTAAACAAGGTCAGTATCGGAAAGCTGCACCCCTTACTGGAAATGAGAGTGATGAGAGCAGGGAGACAGAAGTGAAACAGCAGAGTTAGTACAAAAAAAAACAAAACAAAAACAAAGGTCACATACGTCCTTTAAATGAAACATGGCAGTGAACAGGCTGATGCGAGTGCAGCCGGTGAGTTCTGGATGCCGGATTAAAGGGATGTCAGCCGAAGCAGGTTTTGTGCTGACACACGGGCCTCGGTTGTTCATGGATGAGAACTTTCGCTGCAGTACTTGAAGCAAACTGTTGGTGTGTGAGTGTTTGAGTGTGTATGAGTGTGTGTGTGTTTGTGTTTGCGTGGTGTCCAGCATCCTGTATGGCTGTCTACTGTAGCTGTGCCGTGAGTGTAATGATAGTTGGAGGCAGCAGCTCTGGTGATTCATTCCAACGTGTCATTAGTTTGTCTCTGGGTTGAACAGCTAATAATAGACTTTCTGCAAGAAGAGAGATCCCCTCTGTGTGAGAGTGTGTGTTAATAGGGGGTGGGTGAAGCACTTGGTGTGCTAGAACGAGTCTGGGGGTGTGGAAAGAGCGTGTGTGTTTGTGTGCTAAAGTGACGCCAGTTATGTTTTAATCCCATTTTCCTCCAGGCAGCTGGGAGTCACATCTGAAAAGAAGAGGATGCAGTTTTCTCCCTCTGAGCACTGTGATTTGGAGTGTGTGTGTGTGTGTGTGTGTGTGTGTGTGTGTGTGTGTGGACTGTGAAGGGTTTTCACTTCCAAGTATGACTTAAATCATCCCGCTGCGTGAACAAAACAAGAAAAGACGTAAAGACGAATCCATGTCGTGGGCAGAAGTAGAAAAGATGCCATTAGTGAAGTGGCATCTCTCATTCGTAAACCCGCATTTAATCTGAAGGAATTCAGTCCATTTGATCTTGTAGAACAAGTTCAAAGATGAAAAAAGGAACATCAAGCAACATTAAAAGAAAGGCTGGACTCTATAATTTGCTTGGACTTTGCTGTTATTCCACAACAACAAATTGAGACTTGGAAGGAAATGAAAAATAAAAGACACAAACTTCTGGCCCTTAAAATCAGTTTGCTTTCCTAAATCATCGTTATTATCGAACCCTCATGTTTTGGTCACATTTTGATCTTCCTGCTCACAAAAAAACCAATCAGGAGCCACAAATGACAGCATGATTTGCACTTGTGCACTGCAGAGATGCTGCCGTCGTTTCAGAAGGTGAAGCTGACCTCGCTTTAAAGAAATTTTAGATTTTCTTAACACCTCCGAAAGACCCAGAGGACAATTAGAAATAATTGTTTTTCAGCTGGCAGACCTAATGTGTGCAAAAAAGGCCTTGTGGGTTTTTGTTTTATAAAGGCTGATTTTTTCTCCCATCAGGAGCTTTCAGTGATAAATTAGCACAACAATGGTCTAAACTCTATTAGATGTTACCAAGGAAACAATTTGAGTTACTTGTGATGGCACAACACATTATTGTAGTTTTTTTTACATCACTACACCGTATCGTGAATTACCTCTGTGTATTATCTATGACCTCTGCCCCGTTATGCTGCAGCTCAGTACATTAAACACGTCATTTTGTTGTGCTGGCTGAACTGAAAAGTGTAAAAGCTTTGGCATTATGCTCAATCTGAGATTCTCTAGGAAGATATGGTCATACGGGATAATTCACGAGCAAAGCATTAACTTTTTGCTGCTGGTGCGAAGATAGCATGTTAGCTAAAAAGCTCACAAAGAGCTTTCAAAGCCAGAGGATTTTATTTTGGCATTTTTACTGACCAACACATAAGAACCTCGTTTCATGCAGCTTCTTGGGCAGTTTTGTGATTTCAAAGCCAACAAAGCACATCAGGACTGTAACTCCACTGTTTGAAGGCCAGTAACTGTGTCGAAAGTTGAATCTAAGGTTGCAGGCTGAGTTTTCTACTTGTAACACTATGATGCAGTGATTTTCAAAGTGGCTCCAAGTTTTGTTTGTATGATGCATGAACATGAGGTTCACAAACTGCCATTCATCTCGCTATTCATAGATTGACAGTTGGCGGAGGTAAAATGCCAACAAACATCGCAATGTGCCAACTCAGGCAGTGAAAAAAAGTCTGTCAGCAAGCAAACATGTATGTAAAGGATGCACAATTTAAAAAGTGATACAAGGATAAAAACGCTTTAAATATATCGATTAGACCTCAAGATGCTCACAGTGAGTTTTTCTTTAGAAACAGCAAACAAACACAAGACACTCGATGTGTAACTGCGACATCAGACAGGCAACCTTTGTTTCATGCCATCCCCCATTTCTCTCCTACATTTTCTATCACCTCTATAGTCTAATAAAGGAAAGAAAATCAATAGGCTCGAGGTGAGCCAAGGAAATTACATCGGCACTGTATAAATCTCATAAAAGACTAATGACGTCATGATTTATCCAATTAAGTTTAAATAAAATTTTAAATAAACTTGAAGCACGATTTTGTTCCTCCAAAATATAAAAAAAAAGCTTCTCAGTAGTTTGACGTCACTGTTTGTACTGACTGCTGATGAATTGATGGTGACTAGAAGAGGAGTAAGAGTGGGAGTTAAATGACCCTTGACACAAACACACACACACACAAACACACACACACACACTCGCACACACGCACACACACACACACAGAGCTGATAGATTGTAATTGAAGGGAGAGCCTCTCTAGACCTCATTAAACAGAAATGTCTCCCGCAGCTGTAAAGAACAAGAGGGGGTAGATCCGGCTTCCTCCAGCACACATGACACTCTTAAGTATGTACAAACACACATGCACGCAGGCGCACACACACACACACACACACACACACACATGCACAGACACACAATTAGAAGAGTAGGTGGTGTTATAAGAGCTGCTGGTGATGGATTTGTAAACCACAGGATAAACAACAGACTGTAAAATTGCGACATCACCAGTGACCATGTTGTCGAAGCTGCTGCAGACATGTTCAGTATGACCTCTTGACCTTTATCTTAAAACTAAAAAAAAACTGTTTTTTGTTAAATATACATTTTGCTGTCAACCCCAATGTTTCTCCTTATTGATAAGAATTGATATCTTTGATGGAATTTATCATTAAATGAATTATTGATGGCTTTTCTAGCATAAATAAAAAAGTAATAGTCACATTTGAGTTAATATACTGAATGTTTGTCACTTAAACTGACCTTGAACAAGTGCAGTTTCTGTTGATTAGAGGCCATTTTGTCCTCACTGAAATTTGTATATGAGCTGTTATTGAGTACCAGCAAGTAAGTAGTGCATAAACAGAAAAAAACACAATATTTGATGGAATAAATTAATAGTAAATAAATATACTGAACCTGATTGGACGTTACATTATTAACATGCTAGGAGTTAGACTTTTCATATATTGATAAAGAACAGGTGTGTAGTACAAATCCATGAAGTTCAAGTTGCTTTAAATATTATTTAAATAAATAAAATACATTCAAATAAGATCAAGTGTTTTGGGTTGTACTCGAGTCATGCATCAGCATCAGAACAGCACTACTACTGAGACCATTAGGTCTTTAAAAATGTAGTTTTACAGTTTTGAAAGGGGAGTTTATGGTACATTTTTAATGGATCACTGTGTTGTGCTTTTGCAACATGCATATTGGCAGAGAAACTAGTGATCCTGGTCCACGGTGCCCGCACTTTGCATTTGAGGCTCTTAAAGGCATAAAGTAAACACAGTTGTGCCTCTCTGGTTGGAAACAGCAGGTATAGTTCAGTCTGCTCTCGGTACATTACTATATATACAAGTGGTTCACAGGTTTCAAGTGCAGCTGTGCGGCTACACTTTGACACAGATGTTTAACCACAGCAAGAGGCGATTTTTATGACTTCTAGTTGGACTTTAAGCAGCAGTTTAGCGGTGTAGCTAACCTTAACTCGACCCTCGTTACACTTCAGTTTTATTAAGATGTTCAACCACATTGACATTCAGAGACCGTTGAACCATTATTAGTCGTGTCCTCTGGTTCAAGGTCGAGCTTGCTTTGTTTGGAGCAAGCAAACCCCTGAAGGGCTTTATTAATGAGGACTTCCCTCAGGCCATCCAGCAGAAGTAGGATGCTGCACAGGAGAGAGGAAATACTGCCAATACAGGAGCGTGTAGCAGCGTTAATGTCCACCTGCCCACACACTCTTATCACTCCTACACTCCAGGGACTGTATTCACACGTAGCTGGTGCATTTCAAAAAATAGTGACCATTTCATCTGTAGTACCACAGAGCAGTCTGTACATAATAAAGACTGTTTAATGAATTTAATTTGGTGCTCAAAAACACATTTTGAGCACTAAAATCACATTAAATCTGGTGACAAACAAAACAATACATACAAAGCTGATGCTGATTATTAATGGAATGCATAATAATGAATGGAAAATGGATAAAATAGTCAAAAGGGATTTATTTCCCTAAAGAAAACAGGGTGGTTTAGTGCTTTTAATCTTCCCCTTCCTTCTGCCACATAATCACAGCCCCAAATGCGTGTTTTTTTTTCTTTAAGCACATCTGCAGAAGTTGTCGTTTTTGTCCTGCTGTAAGTAAAGCTGCGTCTGTGCTGCCAGCTTGTGTAATGAAAGAAAACACATACAGTCCCACATTCGGTTTTATGAAAAGCACACTGGGGACTGTTTTCTCTCTTATGAACCGTCTCTTGTAATTTGGAGCCGGCAAACATGCTTAGTTACAGAGGAACGAGTCTCATCACTCACATCCTCCTGGAATATTAAACTTGTCTGATGTCCCACTTGTGCACCACTTCACCACCTGTCGTTATTCATGCTTCTATTGTGACCACAAAAGGGTCCTTTGTGGGAGGCTGTAGTAAAGTTATTGACAAATCAACTTGTCCCTAAAGACTGTTGTTAATAGTAAGACGACTCAAGGTTAAACGTGGGCGACTAGAAAGTTTCCTTTGTAGGAAAAGAAAAGAGAAAAGTTACTCAAATTCTGAATAAAGCCTGTATTATACGACAACTGTGAGGGTCTTTCAGGGTCGGTGTGACTATTGATACTTTTATAAGAGACAGAGTTTTTCTCTGAATAGATCCGGTGATAATTACACGGGACCAAATTTCGGTCAATCTGAAAAGACCCTCATAAAGAGAGATCACCAAAAGCAGCATCATTATTATGGAGCTGCAGTCAAAAAAGATTCAAATATCATCAAAATAGCAATCAAAAAACCTTCTTAATATCCGAGCCTGCAGGAAACAGTCAGTGCGTTTAAAAGACGTTGGAAAAAATTGATTTATTATGTTAGACTGACAAAAATATGGTCTTTTAAAATGCATGTAAACACATAGTCTGACTGAAATCTCACTAAATCGAATTTCCTTAAGTCCGACTAACACACCCAGATTTATATAACACATGGTTTGTCAATAGGGAAGAGTTAAACAAGACACTTAGGACTGATGAACTGTGAGGGCAGCCATGACAAACAGCAGGGCTATGACTATGTACTGATCTTTCACCACAGACACACACCAATGAGCCTCTTGTCGAGACGTTACCTCATCCACAGCACAGGTACCCACACAGTGACTCTCTCGAAAGGCCATAAATATACTTGTAGTGACTCTCAAAAGCTCCACATGGTTCCCTGTTTGTCCAGAGGGGAATCAGAGTCTGACAGTCGCCGCTTGTGGCTGATAAACTCCGACTAGCAGCTTTAAATCTCTTATAGACGTCGCTGTGAGGGCCAGTTTTGGAAGATTTTAAGGATGTATTTTAACCCTTAATAGTTAGAAAATGGCTGCACTTTTTGCTTGATCTTGTTGAGCTTTATATAAAAATTCTTGCTCAAATGATAAATGCAAATTGGCAATGTTCAGCTGTTGGAAGTAGAAAAGGTTGTTACAAAGACGGGTGAGAATCTGAGGAAGAAACCTGAGCTATGTTAAGTCTAAAGCAAAGGGAACGATATGCAACAAAGGTCTCCAACATGGTGGTTAACGGCAGGGCACCCAGGTTCATTAGCCCTCCACCAGCAGAATGAAGCTGTAATAATGGAGCCGGCTCTTGAGCATTTCTGACAATATGTTCCCCTTTCTGCTTTAATGAGAGCATCAAAGGTCATGGCTGAACTGGACCCAGCAGATGCTTCAATGGAAAGGTTCTGCAACGCTGTAGGAGTGTACTTTGTATATTAACATGCTGTGCAGCGATGGTTCTCAACCTTTTTAAGAGGACAGGGCCCCCCCCATATCTATTATCCAGGTCCCTTACTGCCCCACATCAAATAAAATGTAGGTTATTGCCTTCCCTGAATAGTAATGTTGATTTAATTTAACTGTACTGTTGAAATATCATCATGCCTTTCATTAGGGAGGTAAAAAAAGTCATGCACAGGGTCTGTTATCAAGTTTTTTCTTCACTTTCTGTTGTTAAAATTTCTTTCAAACTATCATTTTTTAAATTCTGCTGCTTTTAAAGACTTTATAGACAACTTCAGAATGAAAAACTCTGGTACTTAGTCATCATCTGACCTCTTCTTGCAAACCTTTGGTGCAAAATCATTCAAACACTTCGACGCCCTCCTTTAAAAAGTATTGCTCACAGCACCTCATGACGTTCTTGTAGCGCCCCCTAGGGGGTTAAGCACCACCGTAGAGGAGTGTCCTGTGTGTTACGAAAGCAAAGATCCAGACTAAAGCTGCAGTCCAGAGCTCGAAATGGATTTTTATCTGCAGTGAGCAAACGTTAGATGATTTTGTCACTTCGCAGCAGACGAATCAGACCATCCACCGAAGTCCCACACGTCCTGTCTCAGAATTAAATGACCTCCTTTCTGAGCTGAACTAGTTTCAGAGACAATGAATACAGCCCTCGTCACACTCAGTGTATATAAAACATCAGACGCGTCCGCCACTGTTGTGACAGCCGTCTCTCCCCATATAAAAAATAATTACATTGAGCAGGCAAAGCTTTAAAGGAAAGTCGCCATACGCTCCGGTACAGGAAGTGTGTTTGCATGGAATTTTTTGAAAGTCCTAGTTTTTTCACGCTACCATCTGTCTGTCCACTGGCTTTTCACTGTTTAATCAGAGCAATATGAAGCCAGGAGATTTGGTCCCTCCAGAGATATACATCCTCAGAGGCTTCTGGGAAGTAAGTGTAAGGCTTTCTAGAGCATCTCTGAAAATTGAAGCTCTGTCAGCCTCCTTTTCTCCTTAAAGGGGGGTTTTTCTGTGACGTTAAGGTGGTCTGTCTTAGGAAAACTTGGATCTTGGATAACACATGCGAAACAAAATAACATTGTAAGCTTTTAAAGAATGATCAACGCTAATTTTCAACATGTTTTGTGTTTTAACTTCATCTATTCTCAGCCTTGCATAAGCAGTTTTTTTTTTCCCAGGCCAGTCATCTCTTCAACTTCCTCTCCTCCTTTGCCTCCAAGCTCTGGGCTATCCCAGCCTTTGAAATTAGTTGCAGCAGTAATCCCTTAATCAGAGTGTCTCGCTGGGATTACCACCGAGGGCAGCCTCAGTTACTGCCCTGCACCACCACCGGCAGTTGTTGAGCCTGCAGTATTTGATTTTTCACTACATCCTCCAACTTGTACAGCCGTGAATCAATTATGGTAAACAATATGTAATAATGTGACCTTGTCTGCTGTGATAAACAGTTTATATCTTGCCTTCAGAACAGAACTGAACAGCTTCATAATGTTAGCAGATTGTGTTAACGCCATCAATTAAATAATGTGTTTAAATAATACACAGTTCACCTGTTATGATGTTGAATAATTGAAACTGTCTCTATTTGCACCACATTAAGTTTTGAATCAGGTTTCATCAGTTGAAGCTCAAGACAAAAAAGTACAAGCACTGAAAAATATCTGGGGGGGTGCAGTCTCTGTAGCTTGCTCCTCATATTAGCTTGAGGCTAACGACTCAAGGCTACATTAGCATCCAGTTGCATTGTGGGTGATGCAGGTACCAGATTTTGAAAAGGAATGAAAATCTAGTTGTTGGGTGATCCCATGATCGCATTTGTCTAGTCAACTTGTTGGATTGTAGTTAAATCTTGAAAAGACTTCTTCTGCCTCTGGATGAGTTGTTATTGCCTTGGTAATCTTTTTACTTTTAATATCATCTTGTCAAACCTTTTAATTTCGTTGTTTATAATTCAATCCCTGCAAAACTAAAGACATTCCCTTTAGCCTCATTTGTGCTTGGGGTTAAGTGCAAATTAGTGAATGCTAACACACTAAACTAAGATGGTGAACATGGTTTAAAATCAACATGTTGACATTCTTTTATGAGTTTATCTATATGTTGATGTCAGCATTTAGCTGAAAGCACTGCTTTGCCTCACTAGCCTCTTACTCTGTAAATTAACGTAGTAAATATAATAATAAACCTTTTTAAGCTCTAATGGTTGCAAACATCAGCTAAACTGGTAATTCAGCTCTGAGAGGATTGGATTGAGTTGTACTTCATGGATGCTACATTAACATGCTCAGTCATTTGTCATACACTCCTAACTGGAGTGCTAAGGCTTTCCCAGCATGCAGGAAAACACTCCATCAAAAGGTTGAGACACACTCAGAGTCTCTAAACATTTTAGAGTCTCTTGTTCACCACATCTGTGGGAGGAAGGCAGAGCAGCCAGAAGCAAACCATGCAAATATGGAGAGAACATGCAAACTCCACACAGACAGACAGGACCAGGACTCAAACCAGAGCCTCTTGTTAAGTACTATAAACCATTATCCTGCTTCAGTGAGACACAGACAGATCCATTTAACAAATATTAATGCTTGAAGAGATTTTGCATTAAGTGCTGCGGCAGTTCTTAAAAAAAACAAGTGTGTTTGTTTGTTTTACTTTCTCGAGTTTTCCAGCGCGGCAGTCGATTGTTGGTTCAGGGTTTCTGACTCTGTCACATTTCGACTGTAAAGACTCGAGAATCACTAGTCTTTCCAGCAGTGGATCACTCTGATGTCTCTAAAACAGGCGCCTTAATTAATGTCAGCTCTGGAGAGGCCCCATTTTTGGAAGTGCAATGACCTTCAAAAGTGTGCAGTGTCCTCCTTTCCCTCCTACAGCTTTACGAATAGACACTTTTGCAGAAGCTCTTCCAGCTTACTGCTGCTGCCAATCGCTCCAAAGTACTGGACTTCTTTGTTCGCACAAGGTGGCCATAATTTAAATGATGAGTCATATGTTTGTGGCAGATGAACTGAATGCAAAGCAGTTCCGCTCATATGATACTCCACAATCCAACACTACCTGTCTGACCTTGAAAAATGTTCTGTAAAGCTGCTGAATAGAGGAGAGCGGGGGCATGTTGAGCCTGCGGGTCACATGACCATAAAGCAGCTGCACGCAGAATAATTAAATCATCTGAATCTAAATAAGCACCTGGAGAAAAAAAGGATGCACAAGGTCGAAAAGAGCGATTAAATGGTTTGATGTCATCGTGGAAGAAACTGTTCAAATATCCAACCTGAATTAAATACATTCTGAGCTTTATTGTGTGTAACTGTGAAGCTGCATAAGGATCAGTAATGAAGTCACACATGACTGTGGTCCTTAGTTGCTGTGAGTCATCGAATCAGCCCATCATTGCATCAAAATAATTACTGTGAAGAAAAAACGTGCCACAGTTTCTTGAGATGAGCTGTGCAAAATGAGCCATGAGATCATTAAAAAAGAAATGCTTCACTTTTTTTAAAGTAGAGCTGCATCTTATCATCGTTTTTAATATCAAATTTGTTTGTTGAAGATTTTACGATCAATCTTTTGACAATTCTTTAGTCCGTTAAAATGTCACAACAACAGTCAAAAGTCTCGAGTTATATGAGCCAAATCAGTTCAAAACCAAATTAAGTACAGTTTATCATTTTTAATCCTGAGAAATAAGAGATAGCTTTAAAACTTCTTCACTGATCACAAAATTCAGTATTGTGGACGATTAATTTTCTGTCAATGAATCAATTGTTTCATCTCTCCCCATGTTGCATGTTACTTGGCTCTAGTGGGAATTTTGGCTCAATGAAAACACCAAATGTCCCCAAATCCATGACGATGGATTCACTGAGGACCGAGAGCATCCACAAGTGATTTTATGGAAATGGCTCAATCTGACCAACTTAGAGAGAAAACTTTGAGTAAGACTGATTAAATGACAAAAATGAGACAAAAAGCTTAAACTAAAACTAAAATCCCATAAATAAAATGACTATAAGACTTTAACTAAATTAAAAATGAGCACTAATCAAACACTGGAATGTCTAAATTCAGTTTCTTAACATATATATTTGTTTTCTTTAAGCTGTTTTGGGTCTGGGCTTAAAAAACAGACTGAAACATCCCTGAAATAGTCTGACATATCTCTGAAAAAGACGACACAGTAAGGGTTTCAAATTTAATTCAAGTTTGTTAAGCATTATGGGGGTCAAGGTTGAATTTATTATGGAGCAG
>JAQNCA010000006.1:23332388-23352099 GCA_029783725.1 Acanthurus tractus | reverse complement strand
ATAAGCCAAAAAGCTAAACGCTAAAGCAGCTAACTGCATTAACTATTGATATGTTTGCTGATCACAGGTTTTGATGCACAACAGACTCCTCACCTGAGTGCAGATGAATCTCTCCATTGTTTCTCCGAAGGCTAACATTAGCCACTGTGCTCTTTCACCAGAAAATGCAGGACCTCTTGTAGCTGGATCAGTTAGCAGGAGCAGAGCTGTAGATGTTGTAGTTGAGTGTTTCTGGAATGAGGTTGCATTGATTAGACCCAAGCCATCTAACAGAACAGCCACAGAGGCCCTTTCACAGCTAATTCACAACAATTAATTGAAGAATATGTCTCTGTGTTGTGCTCAGCCAACCCCAGTTCACTTATTTGAGTAAATTAAATACAGTGCAGTGACTAGCAACATTATAATAATTGTGTTATGGAAAATGTCTTTCAGAATATTGCTGCTCACGGCTACATTATAAATGGAACCAGCTTTGGGATGCACTCAACAACAAAACAAAACATGTTGAGTGTGGAAAAGCCAACAGTAAATCTCAACCAGACTTAACCGGATGATGTACAAACATTTATGGTTCCCAGAAAATAAATTCTGATGAGGTTTTCCATGGAAAACTGAAGTATGTGTATCTATTTCTACAGGTCATTGTGCACCAAGAAATGGCTTTTGGTGACAATATATCCTCAATTACAATGGTTTACCTCAAAACTGGTGGAAATGTGTGCGTATTCGCTTGCTAGCACCAAGGTTACAAGAGTCCTGAACAGACCTGGTTCAAGCATTAGTGCTAATTTGGTCAGTCTCAAGCTAGACTGTGACCCCCAGACCAGAACATGCACGTGCACTTTTTTACATGTATCGAGAATAAACGATTTAAAATAAAACTTGCTGCAGATAACAGATGAGATTATCACGTGTCCAGGGCAGATATAAAGACATGTTTTGAAAGTTTTATATACTTTTTTACAGCAGTGAATCAAGCTTTGACCTTCTCTCCTTAAATAGGGAGCAAACGTCAATTCTGCTCAGATTTCTTTTCTTAACCTTATTTGAATGTGAGGAAGAGCATCCAGAAGTTGGGTTACCATGGGTACCTTTTATCTGAAGGTGACCCAGTAATCTTGGTGACTCATGTTCGGCAAGCCTTCAGTCTTTTGAAAAACCCCCTCTTCATCCTCCTCCTCCCCATCCTCCTCTTCCTCCTCCTCCTCCTCCTCTTCCTCCTCCCCCTCAGCCTCAGCACTCTCGTTAACCTTAAGAAAAGGCTCACCTCCTCCAGCTCAGATCCAGCACACACAGCTCTGGCCAGATGTAGTGATGTACTGCTGCATTCACACTGAGCTGCTGGATCATTTTTATATTCTTAAAGACAAATGACTCCACCAGCTCGCTGCAGCTCACTGAACATTTGTGGGTCCACAGGCAGTTAAAATGTTAAAAACGTGGTTTTGAATGTTTAAAAAGGGCGATTTTTGATCGATCTGCATATAGTGAAAATGCATGCAAATGCAGATTATATCAATCTTGAATATTGCTTGTATTTGAAATGTTTGTATTTGGATGATTTTTTTGAATCTTAACTTTCATTCCTGTTTTCAGCTAATAATCCAATGGGCTCTTAATTTTGTTTTATATTTCCTGTTACCTTCTTATGCTGGAAGATCCTGTATGTAAGATTTAGGGGAACCTGTTGGCAGAATATGGCAAAAACATTTTGATATCTAGGTGTTTTACTTAGTTTCTAAACAAAAATAGTCATTATATCATTACCTTAGATTGCATATTGATGTTTTTTGATGCTAACATTACCGCATTTTCTGAGTCTGTTTTAACATAAAATATCTGATAACGATGCATTGCATGTAAATTTGTTTTTTGTGATGTTGTGATGTGATGTTCTATATTAAATAAAACCTTTTAGTGAAGAGATAATGTGCTTAGAGTAGAGTTTAAAACATATATTTAACATTTCTTTACTGCAATCTCATATAATTTCACCAGAAAATATATATGTTGATACTAGTATCTATGATAAAAAATCCACTAATAATACCGGTAATACCAATGCTGTTTTTGTATTAGAAAGGAAAAACTATGCAAGGCTCTGAGACCTTCTGTGTATCTGCACATATATGTTATTATTAAACCTATATTTACTGTAAGTGTCAGTTAGACTGTGGCCTGAATGATGGAAGACAATGTTGATCTGCAAAGAGGATTATTGTGTTGTGATTTTTTTTTTCCTTCTTCTACTCCACCCATTCATAACTGTGTCGTCTCTCCACAGTAACTGTCCCTGCTCCCTGGCTGCAGCCCTGGCCAGAGCCACAGCTGACAGCATCCTGCAGACTGACCTCTCCATCCACCACCTCAATAAGACTGTGGAAGATGGAGCTGACCCGTTACCACGTGAGTCCTCAGGGAGCCCACGAGACTCTCTCTCACTCTCTCCCTCTCTTTCTCTCTCTCACACAGACAAATTAGGTCTTTCTCTCACTTCATCCCACACACATACACAAGCATGTAACCACAAGGGCTTCGTCCCAGTTCTCCCCCGCAAACCTGCATTAAGTGGTATTTGACCACTAGAGGGCAGAAAGTAGACTCCAAAACAAACTCGCAGCTAAGCCAAGGTACACTGCATCCAATATGGGCCAACAGTTTTTCCATTATGGTGGTCATCATTTATTCCAGCGGGTACAGACTTAGATAGAGTTGAAATTGCAGCCTTTAATTAAGAAAATGCTGCATAAAGATACATATAATCCATCAGTCGACATCTGCTCAAGCTGCATTAAACATCATTTTCACAAAACAATCAAGTTATTACATGTTTCTGAAAGAGGTCACTCACACTGATGAGCTGCAATTAATTATGAGTCAATCCTACATATGACATCCGGCTGCAGGAAATACCCACCACAGCACCAAATGTGTATCAATCCACAGCTGTAAAAAGTCCACAGCAGATGAACTATTTACCCCAGTTCAGGTGACATTTGTTAAAAACCACAATGACCAGTTGTTCTACAAAAATATTTACCCTTTTTTACACATTTACCCATGTGACAGTAATCTGTTTGTAAAGATTTACATTTCCAAAAGGGACTGGGCTGCCATTTTCCTCTGATGTTAGGGTGGAAAGCTTAAATGCTAACGTTAGTTGTTGCCTGAATTTAGCTAATGGGTCATCAATTATGTTGTATTAACTTCAGCTGAGACCCGTTGTTCCTCTGATTTCACTATTAACTGTTTTCTGAGTTGCGGATCAGTCTAGAGGCTGTGGAATGATTATTTTTGTCTTATATAGCTTGCAAAACAGAAGCAATAGGTCAAAGGAAATTGGCCGTCTTTCAATAGGATTTTTTACTATAAAAAAAAAAAGAAAACAACCAGCTTTATCCTCTAAGGGGGGTCAAATGAAGGGGATCAAGGAGAACTTGTAGACAGTCATCTTTGTTGTATCATGATAAAAAGAAAAGTTGCATAACTTGTCTGCAGCTCATGCTTTATGCTTCATACACCAAGTTTTAGTTATCTTGCCTCAATCAGGGTCAAACACATTTGGTAAACAAGCTCAAACTGTTCTGCTGTGCGCGCTCTCCCAAAGTAAGAGCTTCTTGTGTTGTGTAACAGTCGATCACATCCTGTTTGATGTTGCTTCGCTGCACTCTACTGTTCATTTTTTCCACAGTGTTATCGGTGGTTCTTGATGCCAGACACAGTGCTGAAACATCTTCATTTGGAGGGAAGAAAAGGATCAGGGCTGAACAGTCTGAACACAAAGTGAAGTTTAGTATTGGGACACTGATGTGCATGTACTTTTAGTAGATGAAGGGGTGAGAGTGAAGGGAGGAAATGGGTCTCTCTCTATCTCACCAGTAACATGTTTTTTTGGAGCAGAGTGAGATAGAGGACGATGGCAAAGACGGGATAGACTATTATACCTGCAGCTAACATTAGTAGGTCAAGCCAATGCACACACGCAGCCTGGTTTTGGTTATGACAGAGAGATGAAGCCATGATGCCACTTCTGGGCTAGCCTCTGCTCCACTTAAGTCTGTAACTCAGTGCAATCTCCCAGTGACATCTGCCTTTATTAAAATTATTACAACAGATCTCTGGGGGGAGCTGCTTTTCACTGGGGATGGGGACTTCTCAAAATTAATTTTTTGACACAGCAGAAGACATTTAGCTTATTTTAGCTTCCACAAATAGCATCAGCTGTCCGGCTGCAAAAATCATGATAAGGGACGATAAGAGCTGTTAAAAAAGGCTGACACATGTATCTAAGTCGCCTTTTTTATTACCCGTGCGCTCAGGGCTTAGGATTTCCCAGCAGTGAGTGGAAAGATGGGGTTTTTTTGCCATGGGTTTTGCCTCTTAGGTAGACTGCCTCAGCTTATTTTTACATGTTGTTCGGGCTGTGTGGAAGATCTGCAGACATTACTAAAGGCTGAAAAAACTTTGACCGTCCACCGTGCATGTTTGTTGTTTAAAATACATAATAGAAAAGAATTGAAATAGAGTAGAATTTAACATAATTTAAAGTAAAAGTGAACTTTATAGCAAAGATGGAGATGCAACATTTATGATAAACTAGAAGGTCTTTTAACAAAACTAAACATGATTATAGGGATGTGCATGATTCTTGCATTTAATTAGCATCTCTGATATTTTATTTTTGTATTTTAGCATGATGGAAGAAATAATATCCAATTAACCAAAAATTAACCAAAATTTGTTTCCAAGCTTGAAAATAAAAAAGAAGAAAGTAGCACTCAACCCTGAGTTTAATCATACGCTCTTATCTATCTTTATTTTAAGATAAAATAGTGGTGGCTATTAATTAACAATAAAACGTAGTTATTTTTTTCAAAAAAACATTTTTATCGGGACATACAGAGAGAATAACCCTGAACCAACACACTGTCATGCAAGGTCATGGTGCATGCTGGAAATACTAAGTAATTTGCATTCTATCAAATGAAGTCCAATTAAATCCATTTCTGGAGGGTTGAAGTTTGGAGTTTGTTTTCCTCTCTTCACCATCTGGACACTGAGCTCTTAAAAGCCAAACTTTTGTAATATTGCCAAAGGTTTCAAAGTTTGGCAGAAACTAAATGAATTTAATAAAGTAATAGACTATGATTGAGAATGAGCATTTGCTGCTTCTCTCTCTGTTTTATGTGACTGCAAACTGAATATCTTTGAAATTTAGACCATTTTTTGGACTAAACCAGACATTTAAATATGTCACCTTAGACTCTACGAGACTGTTTTAAACATTGTCTAAATTTTCTGTGATATTTCATCAAGCATTTATTGATTGATTAATGTAGATCATAAAACATGACCATCAGACCAACACACAGCACTACAGGAGAACTTGGTGAAGTTTATTTGGATGTTTTGATCATCGTTTCCATGACTCGGGGTCATTGTTGAAGTCTACTGTAACTGATGTGAATCCAAACAGACTACAGCTGCAAGCTACAAAGTGCTATGACTTAATTACCTCATACATAATAAAGAAGCTCTTTGACTCATCGTGTGCATGTGTGTGCATTTGTGTGTGTGTGTCTGTTAGAGTTGGAGTCTGTGAATCTCGCCCGGATAGTGTTTAACAGACTGTTTGAGATGTGCTGCCTGTGGCTGAAGGAGCTGCCCTTCCACCGTCGTCCACAGCCATATTACGAAACTTCCATCCACGCCATCAAGAACATGAGGCGCAAGATGGAGGACAAGCACGTCATCATCCCCGACTTCAACACACTCTTTAATGTTCAGGTAGATATGTCTACCCCACCCCAAGGTTGTTAGAGTATTCTCCTTTTTACCAGGGTATTAATGCATTAAAGTCAATCTTGTGCAATCAGCATAAATCACTAACTGCAGAACTTAAGTGCTAATGGTTTTTTGTGACTGGTGCTTTCTCTCAGGATCAGGAAGAACAGGCTTACTTTGCAGTGTTTGACGGACACGGCGGCGTGGACGCTGCCATTTATGCTGCCAACCACCTCCATGTCAACTTAGTTCATCAGGAATCCTTCAGCCAGGACCCCAGCGAGGCGCTCTGCAGAGCCTTCAAGCGTACTGACGAAGGCTTTGTGAAGAAGGCCTCCAGGGAGGTAAACACATCTGCAAAGAGCCAAAACCATTCCTAAATATTTACACTGCAGACTATACTGAGGAATGTAAACATCTGGATTGAGTATTCATCTGTCACATCAACTGACATGTGTTTGTTTTCTAATATAAATTTCTATATATATAGTACTACTGCTGCTGCTGGCTCTAATACTTCTACTACCATTACTGCTACTGCATCTTATGCTATTACAGCGTCTACAGCTACCACGTTCCCACTTCCACTCATACTGCTACTATCACTGCTACTACTGCTGCTGCTAGCCGTCCTACTGCAGACACTGCTAATTATACTACAACAGTTTTCACTGCTTCCCTGACTGCTAACATAATATCACAACTGCAACTTCCCAATAGCTTGTCCCTGTGATTCTTAATCATTTTTCTTAGTATATTCACACATTTGCAGCCAACAACTGGCAGTTTGTTATTGTTAAAAAAAATTAATTCTATAGATCGGTCTCATCAATTTGTAATCCTATGTGTTAATTTTCCTCCTAAATAGAACTGTTGGCCATGACTAATTGTCTTTTAGTGATCTGATAATGATGATGGTGTTAAACACTTGTGGTGTGTAGTGTGGTGTTGGTCCAGTGTTGCTGCTTTGTGTGAGCTGAATATCTAACGTGTGTCTGTGTTCGGCAGCACCTGCGTTGCGGTACGACAGGCGTGGTGACGTTCCTGCGGGGTCGGACATTGTACGTGGCCTGGCTGGGAGACTCTCAGGTCATTCTGGTCAGGAAAGGGCAGGTTGTGGAGCTGATGAAACCACATAAACCAGACAGAGAGGTAACGCACTCAGACATGCATACAAATCCTCACAGGCACAAATCCACGGCATCCACTGTATGCATATTTAAATGAGATTAAGAACCACAGCTGAAAGTAATTAATTTGCATAGACTAGTAGATAATAAACAAGATATATCATCATTAATTTACATATTCCCAAATTGAGCTGCATGTCTGCATGTCAAGTAGCAATTTAAGTTGTAATAATTTTCTAAACATCAAATCAGACGCCATTGTTTTTGGATTACATAGTTTTAAACAAGATAATCACAAACCTCTGTGGTTTCAATGTTAATAGAATCAGCTAAAAAGTCAGAGAAATGTCAACTTTTGAGTAAACTTGCCTGGTTTTCTATAGACACAATAACTCACTTAGTATAAAATTATCAAGATAATAAATTAGTGATGTACTAAAAGATACATTTTTTGGAGCTTAAAACAATGATATGACGCGGTATTGAAAATTTATGGAAATAAATTGTTATTTATTTGCATTTTATTTAACTTAGCACAAAGACAAATAACAAAAAGAAGCGGCTGCCTGGCTCAATCAAAAAGTAACAAAATCCACCTACCAGCACTAATTAACATGTTATAGCTTGACTGTTTAATATGTAAAAAAAAATACAACAATAAAAAAAAAACACATACAATCTGCCGCTTTGTGGATGCTGGACTTTTTCTTTGCTCTAAGCAGTTTCCAGGCAACCAGTGGATCAACCAGGAAGTTACAGGTTCCAGCCAAGAAACAGTGTGACTCATAGCTCATCATAAAATGGCAAATTGTCTTTATTTACACTGTTTTTTTGGGCAGAATAAATGAATGAGATAAAATGCATTAATTAGTGAACTTTAGAGCTGCTGGTAGGCGGTTTTTGTTATCGTTTGACAGAGCCAGGCTAGCCGTTTCCTCCTGTTTCTATTATCATTTATCTGAAGCTAAGTGAACTGGCTGCTGGCTGAAGCTTTATATTCAACAAACAGACATGAGAGAGGCGTCCATCTTCTCTGCCAGAAAGAGAATAAGTGTACTACCCAAAAAAAGGGCATTAAGTGTCTATTGCACTGTGCATTTTTGGTTGCAAGTTTGCAGTGTTCACCCCAAAATAGCACCTCTGGTAATTTATTGTCCTTAGAGTGGGACTTGGTGGAGTACCTCTTGAAGTGCACAGCAGAGGCAGGTGATGCACTGCACTGAGTCATTCGCTGCAGTGAATTGCAGGATGACATTGCTATATGCCATGTCACAGTCATCACTGTTACGATCACTGCTAAAATAGCTGTGCTCCATGTCTGCAGGATGAGAAGAAGAGGATCGAGGCTCTGGGAGGCTGTGTGATCTGGTTTGGCACATGGAGGGTCAACGGCAGTTTGTCCGTGTCCAGAGCAATCGGTAACTATTAGCTCTAATGGATACTTATACATGTTAGGCATCCCGTATTTATTCATAAGCTGGATTGTAGTCATTCTTTTCATGCATTGCATTTTATTTGTTTTGAGTAGACCCTAACAGGATAACCTGTTACCTGTGTTTACAGGTGACTCAGAGCACAAGCCCTACATTTGTGGCGATGCAGACCATAGTATCTTCCCATTGGACGGTTCAGAAGACTACCTGATTCTGGCCTGTGATGGCTTCTGGGACACAGTGAGTCCAGATGAGGCGGTGCGGGTGGTCAGCGACCACCTCCAGGAGAACACTGGAGACACCACCATGGTGGCCCACAAGCTGGTGGCCTCAGCCCGTGACGCGGGTTCTAGTGATAATATCACTGTCATAGTGGTCTTCTTGCGGGACCCACGCTCCCCACCACCTACCAGCACAGAGGACGAGGAGGAGGCTGTGGTGGAGGGAGAGGTTGAGGAGGAGGAAGCAGCGGAAGTGGAAGAGGAGGAAGTAGCGGAAGAGGAAGAGGAGGAAGAGGAAGACGAGGCAGTCAGGGTAGAGCGCGACGGTGGTGAGGGAGGCAGCACTGCGGACATCGGGGGGAAGGGCCGCGGAGGTTGGCCCCTGCAGCAGTGCTCAGCTCCTGCTGACCTCGCCTATGAAGACCGAACGGACTCGTTCACAGACAGAACTAGCCTCAGCCTGCTGGGGCCGTCGCTGGAGGGCCGCATCTCTCTGACCCGGGGCTCATGGCTGCCTTGCTCCGACTTTGACCCCGACATCCTTACAACCTCCCACTTGTATCGAGAATTACGCCCACTGAGGCGCAGGCTTCCGTTTCGGGAGCTTAGCACCCCTAGCATCACGGACCCACTGTGGCCCAAGACAGCCATGCTGTTAGGCCAGGCAGTGAGGCGAAGCCGCAGGCTTGGTTATGGTAGTCGCCGGTGGGGCCGAAGGTGGCCAAGCACATCCAAGGAGCTGCTAGGCCTGTTGCCATCTGGCCACCTGCTGCCGCACATTGAGCGCTACTCCAACCGAAGGCCTGGAGTGGCTGTGCCTCATCTGCTCCATGATACCACCATCTGAAGAGGTGACCCAAAGCAAACCATCTCCTTTATTTATTCAAACCTGCTCCCTGCCCCTTAGCCCACCACTCACCCACCCACCCACCCACCTCTGCCTTCAACCACACGTCTTTCTTTAATAGTAGGTAGTTGTGGCTCCTGCAGTCGTTATGTGATTATTGAATCTCTGTTGAAGGAGTGGTGCTCTTTGTCCTAAGCCGAAATGTTTCCAAATGTAAGCTGGCCCACCAAACACAAGCCTTGCTCTTTAATGCTGTAGGTAAAGTGCAAAAATGTATCCTCTCCATTGTGGCCATTAATCAGTCAACATTAAGCCAGAGCTAGGAAATGCAGCTTAAATATAAGTGTTCAGACTGAACATGAAACGAATCTGAGAGGCTGTGTGACATGACTTCATGAACGAGGATATGGTATAGGGTTCCAGGTAAAATTTAGAAACAGTATCATGGACTCTAAGCTGTCACATAATGTACTTTCAGTGTTTGTTGTTAGCTAGCTGAAGCTTGAGTCTGCATTGGTCTGAAAAAGCTCTTTGGCGCAAACAGAAGCAAACGTTCATGTGCATTCAGTCTAATTACATAGTTTAATTTACATGCTTGGTTTCTTCACACTCTCTGCAGTTCTTTAGACAGAAATGAGTGATTTAAAAACAGTTTTGTTGTTCTGCAGCATGCAGCCTTTAAAGGGCTAAACTGTTCCTTCTAAACTTAAAGGTATCTTTTATTACTCTGTAGCTCTACAGTAGCATTTAGGTATTCATTGGAAATAAAAGACCTTGGAAAACCTCAGAAGATTAATCTTGAACTAGAGGTTCATAAATACGTCGGCATAGAGTATTGCCACCCTCTTAACTTTTTTAAAATGTCGCCTGGGTGTAAATGCAGTGTAAAATGACACATATCTTTCCTGTTCGAGAACGTCAAGCAACCAAGCATTACATTAAGCTATAATGGCTTAACTTGCCTCTTTTCCCCCCTCAGCAATCCTTTTAGGGCAGATGATTAGAGTTCAGAGAGGAGGTTGGAACAATCGCTCCTGGTTTCTGGGACTGCAGGCACATGCTGTTTCCCCCCCCTCCTATACAGTCAATGACCTAGCCATTACCAAGCCATTATCCAGCCACAATTTGTCTACAGATAAAAGCACTTAACACTGGATTATAAAAGATTAGCTGTCACTTACCTGAATAAATGCTTCATGTATTTTAGATTTCCAGAAGGGGATATACTCCTGGGACCATGGTTTTGTTTTTTAGTTTGTTTTTTTCAGGGGGGAGGTATTTAAAAATATATTTTTGTTATAGTTGTTGTCGGGCCATATTGCAAATATTCCTAGTCTATTTTCTTTAAATCAGAACCCACTGAACAAACATATTGTCCAGCAGGCTTGATAAGTGCAAACTATTCAATGTTGGGCCAGGATAGTTAAAACCTGCATAATATGTGCCTTCCATGTGTGTTACTAAAGCCTACTTCCTGCGCACATTTATTCACTAATAACTAAATTCATGTATTAATATTGCCATTAACTACAAATCTGGTCTGTGCTTTCAGTAAAGTCATATTATGACTCTGTGCCACTTTAAAAATAACAGTTTGACATTTGGGGAGAACATTATTTGCTTTCTACCTGGAAGTAAATGAGAAGATTGATACCACTTTTATGTCTGTAAGCTAACTATGAAGGTAGACCCAGTGCCTGATTAGCCTAGCTAGCATGTTAAGTGTATGTTAGACGTCTTTAGGTGGGGATCTTTGGCCTCTGCATTCTTTGCAGTATGTTTGAAGCAATTAAGTTCAATTTTCCTTTTTAATTTTTCAATTTCAAAATTAATAGTCAAAAACAGTGATAGTTGTCTTCCAGTCCAAAGACTTGCAGAGGAAAACTGCTAGCTTAGCTTGTGTCCAAATGAAGGGAAAAATCAGCCAACAGAAAAATCAGCCAACAGTTTGTGCTATTTTTATTTTCCATTTGTGTATTGAACAACTTAAAGTATGTTGTGGTAATTAATGAGTTTAAGACTTGCTGAAAGGTTTTAGATGAAACTTTTTGACAGAGCTCTTGCCAAGTTAAGCTAAGCAGTTGCTAGCTGTACAGTACCTTCATAATTAGCTTAAATCATGAGAGCGGTATCAAGCTCAGAGTTAGGGTTAGTTTTCCAAACTGTCCTTGAAGATTCATTGTCCTTTAAATAACGTAAAAAGAATCTGCACGTGTGCCTCAGTAGGTTGAGGAAGGACAGCAGAGTTTTTTTCAATCATTAACTAAAGTTGATGCAAAAGTAGCTCCTCAGCAACGATAAAGTACTTCACAGCAAACATTCCAGTCATCGTCACCTTTTGTAAAATAGCTCCTTCTGCCAGTGTAATCCACTGAGACTGGCTCCCATGGCCCCACAGGACCTTTTTATAATTGGATCTTTCTCCGATGTGATCTAGATTCTTCAATGGAGAGCATCCTCTCTGCTGTCTAACATGCTGCTGACAGTGCTGCACTTAAGCTATGTTAGAGAGTCATAGGGATGTTCAAATTAAGTCTTTGTGCCACATTTCATAAGACTGCAATCGTCCACAACACCTGGATGACAGATTATTCATCTATATTCATTGGTTTCATATATCTAACACCAAATGTAGTGGATAAGCCATTCTGTAGAGTTCCTATTTAATACTAGACTACGGTCATAATTCACAAAAAATGTATGTAATCGTAATATCATAAATCATAATCATCATAAATAATCCTACCGATTTATATGATACAATATAACTGCACCCATATCTATTTAACTTGTCAATTGACTGATTGGTGAAAAGACTTTATTTTAAATGTGTAACTTTCTTTTGACAGTATTAGTACTGTAACCATAGCTGATAAACATAAATAAATTATAAAACACAACTGTTGAATCTAAGAAATCATAGGTATATCCTGATATTTTATATTTCCCAAAGTCTCTTACTCTGATTGTTATTCATTTTTTTCCTAAAAATGCCCCTGTTCCCATTAACATGCCTAAAGTCCTTGGGTTGCCTCTTACTGCTTTATGTTTAATTTGCTTTGGCTGTAACTGACTGTTCTCTAAGCCCCACATTCCTAATTTTCAGTGGCTACATCTCTCAAGCTTTCCAATTTCAGAATATTTTGAAATGTTAAACAAATCGACTTCTTGTTTCAGCCCAGCAACCACATATTTTAGCTGAAATGATAACTGTTGCTATGCTAGTATGACTAGCTAGCTAATTAGCTTTAGCTCCATGAGTTGGTTGAAAATTCTGTGTTTATTTAATTCTAAATCAATAGCCTTGAAACAGTACTGTGAAGTAATGGAAACATTTTAATTAGACAATAGTTTTTCTCACATGATACTGTCTTAGCATGATGGGAGATTTGAGAGCTTTAAGCTTTATTGTATGTTTTTTCAAACAGTATGCCATTTTAACATGTCAGGAGAAAAAGGTTGAGGATGAGGACTAAATAAGATGTTTAGCAAGGTAATGCGTTCTCAGGTAAGATTTGGCTGCTTTAGCTGGTGTGTAAAACTATAGAAATTTGAGCAGAGCTGCTAACTTTATACTGAGATTAAGCTAGTAGCATCCAGTGCTGGCTCAAACCCAGTGATTAAAACTGCTCAGTAGGTGACCCAGTCCTTTTCTAATATTAAACCATTGCTCCTCAAAAAAAAAATCATTAGCTTATTAGATTCTGGTTGGCTTTGAAAGCTAAGCTAGCTAGCTTACTTCCATGGGCAGTGAGCTAGTTAGCCAGGCATGCAAACGTTTGCTGTTTTGTTAGAACCTGCCTTACATTTTTTTGCTTGGTTTTGGTTTGGAAAAGCTAAAAAAATATATCATATACCAGTTATTGTCCAAATATTGAGGAAAAAATGTCTTTTGATAGGCCTGCTGTGCTTAGTTTTTAGTTGCTAAGCTTCATTCAAACATTTGCGGTTCGGCAGTTGGGTTTAGGGAACAGTCATTTGGACACAGGAATTATTCCCTAACATTCCCTAAGATTGTACAATCATTTTGTCCTGTCGTTTGGTTGATGCAGTAAATTTCCACATCTGGATGTTCTTAACCAGGCTCTGTAATTTGTGCCTCGGCCTAGTAACTGGCCGATGCAACACCCAGAAGGTGTGATATCAAAACAGGTGATTCATCAGACAACAGGTACTGTTTCATCCTTGCCACAGAGGGGCCATCACCTTCCCTTTTTTTTTTTTCGATCTGTCTGGTAAATGGGGACTCACCTTTAAGTGAAAAGCTCCATTGTTTCATTTCACTCTCCTGAAACCATCCCGTGGACTGACAAGTGGAGAGCATCAGACTGTCAGTGGAGCAGAATGTACCTCATGTCCCAGAACGTCCTCAGAGACTCGGTGAAGTGGGTCGACATGAGGTGGTGTTTCTTTCAGAGATTCTTCTTTCCGGGGGCATCTGTCTATCTATCTATCTATCTGTCTATCTATCTATCTATCTATTGGGAATGTACTGTCGAGACACTCAACGAACTAAAGCCACTGGATCCCTTTGTCGAAGCTTCACTGCAGTCATTGTTTCCAGAAGCTTTGGTTGATACTAAAGAAGATGGGTGAAGTTTCACGCAACAATGGAAATCACTGTCATTTCAAATATTCTCTTAGACAAGGATGCGTATGTGTATTATGAGTACTAATTTTTGAGTTGAGCGAGTGCTGGAGGAGTGTACATAGAGTATAATAATTCTGTCTTGTAAATCAGTGGTTTTGATCCATGCTTCAAGAGACCCGACTGCTGGGTCAGATGTTATTTTTAAAACAGTCATATGTTCGACTGTCCCAAATCTCCCACCACCAGACTGAGGTGGAAGTGAGGATGTTGTTATTGAACCGCTTGAGAGGCATCAGTCTATAAAAGCCCTGCCTCTGCCTTCAAGAGCTGCTGTTGAACCAGTCTGGCTTTCACCGGAGAGCTGTAGTGTCCCATCATAATCTAGCTGCAGCTTCACCCCGCTTTCTTACCCCGACATGAACAAAAATTCTGGGGAAAACACACATAAAGACGATAATCATTGACCTAATATACTTCGTTTCCAATCAGCAGTTTTGATTTAAAGTGTTTTATCAATACCAGCCTTAAAAAAAAAAAAGACTATCTTGCCAATCAGATTATATCCGTAGTTTGTAGGTTTTAATGAAATCTCTGCAGGTGTTAGATGATTAGCATGATGCTAGTTAGAGCTGAGGAACACAAGTGGTGTTTAGGAAAAAATGCAGGGATTCACTTCGAGCCACTGTGTTGCTAGTCTCTTAGATAGCAGATAAAACTTATTCTTCAGATCACACGGGGCAGTAATCTCTCCATTAGCAGAGCCGTTACAGTGAGACACAAAGGATTTTCTGGGGATCTTGTTATAATGTCAAAGTTTCTTTACCCATATTGATCAACAAACATGGATGGTAACATGGATTTCTGTACCAATTTCGATGGCATTCGATCCAGTTTTTGTAAAAATTTTGCTCAGAATAACAAACGTAAACCTCATGGTGGTGCTCACGGAAAAGTCAGGGTATAATCAAGGTCATAGGATTTATTATGCAGAACTTTACGTAAATCTAGGCAATAGTCAGTAACTTTAAGTCGGGACCAAAGTTTTAGACGAATTGCTACAGGACCAACCCATCCCAAGAGTCACATTGCTGGTGGTCCTTCCAGGTGTTCGGTACAATGAGATGCTTTGTCATTATAACAAGACCTTTTCGTAATGTGTTTTTGCAGATGGTGGCTCTGTGCTGCTTTAGTAAACCGCTCTGTGCAGACTGAAGCCTGTTGTATGTGTTTCCACACCTCGGAGCAGCTGTGCAGTGTAGCAGTAGTTTTCTGTCCCTGTGCTTCCCCTTAAATCTTTTTTTTTTTTTTTTTTTTTCTTCAAAATCACTG
Source organism: Acanthurus tractus (assembly GCA_029783725.1). Classification (NCBI taxonomy): domain Eukaryota; kingdom Metazoa; phylum Chordata; class Actinopteri; order Acanthuriformes; family Acanthuridae; genus Acanthurus; species Acanthurus tractus. The sequence goes on along the minus strand of JAQNCA010000006.1, from coordinate 23,336,761 downwards.
ATGTAGTTTCACAGCAGGGCTTCAGTGTTGATGTGAAGCTCTGCCTCGTACTCTCTGCACTCTGGAGGGAGTGACGCACCACAACAGCGCCCAGTAACGAGGATCCATGGGTTGTTCTCACCAACACCCTGTGAATTAGTTGTATACAGTGTTACTCATCATACTGCAAAATTGCCAGAAGTTGTCACTGTATGAGCAATAATAATATTAATAATAATAAAAAAAAAACGTTAAACATCATTCCTTGTGGTGAAACCTCCACCGAAGCTAGAAAAACCCACACGTCCTCCCTCACTCACACTCTGCTGGCACTAAAGGTTCCTCTGAGTGGGATGTTTCCCTCCCCTGATGATAAAAGCAAGCAGAAGTTCAGCTCTGCACTCCCATAATCACTGTCTAACTATAGGGCCCTCCATGAATCTGCACTGTGTGTCTATGTACACAAAAAAAAGCTTTTTCTTTCTCTCTGTAAGCAATAATGACGTTGCATTAAAAGGCTCTCTGAGGGTTTGTCTTCTGCTGAAGGATGCAACACTACAGTAGTTCTGTCAGCCATACTTGAAAGGTCACAGAGCATAAAATGCTGACTTCCTGAAGACAATTTCCCATTCATTTTTCCCATAGAAAATAGGATAATGAGCCATAATCTCCTGCCCGTGTTGAGGTTCACTTGACACGCCCCTGAAACCTTCTGTAAAGAAGTCTGTGGCCAGCTAGTGTTTCGGTTCAAATGCTAAAGTTAAACAAGCTGCAGGTTCATGGAAAAATGAATGCGGAGCTTTCTTCTTTGAAAAAGGGGGTGGGGGGGTGTAACATCATAGAGGGCTGTGATTGGTCCAGGCCAGCAGCCTCGTCCTTCTTGTCCTCCAGGCTTGAAGACAAACCCCATGATTGGCTCTTCTTCAACATACAGGTTAGGTTTAAAAAAAAAAAGAAATACACATGTTGAGTACCTGTATTATCTGTGTTCCTGTAGTATATAAATATGTGTATTGTAACTGGTGACTAATTATCATGTATATAAAGATTAGACCAAGTCAGTGGCTTGTGGCTTTTCTTTCTTCAGTTTAGGTCGAGTCTCTGCTCCTTCTGTATCTTCCTCATATTACTACTCCATTTCATTACCCAGAATCCTTTTAGTCAGCTCTGCATATGTGTTCTCTCACAATATGCATGTGGAATTGGCCTGTTTTTACACTTATGCACATCAAAATATGTATTTCAATGTGATAATGAGATGCAGCATCATCATCTAGCATCAAGTCAGAAGAGAAGATATATACCACTGTGGGAGATAACTAAGTACATTTACTCAAGTACTGTAATTAAGTGCAATTTAAAGGACTTGTACTCTAATATTTTTTTCATTATTTCTACTTCACACGATTGTCTGCATTTATCTGACAGCTTTATCTGCAGCTGACTTTTTAAATTAAACTATACATTTTAAAAAAAGGATGAGCGAGTAAGAAACACCAAACAACAAAAGCAGCGTCTACTCGGAGCTTCCTCTCACACATTTCAATGTGTTGGTATAAATTCAATGAATCCGAGACTTCCCTCTTAATTTCTGATAGTCTCATTTAAAACTTGCAATATGCAACAATTCTACATTAAACTTTCAAAAAACTCATATATCTTTTTATACATTTTGCTGTGTACTTACTGGATATGTCCTCAAAGCTGTTCAAACTCAAGAGAAATCTGAAATTGTTTCTCACGGTAACGGTATGTTCCTGTTTGTTAATCACAGCTAACCAGTCAGAGAGTAAGTAAGGAATTTGGCAAATGTGATTAAAGGTAATGAATAAAATAATACATTACCTCTTCTGTGACATTTCTGCCTGATGTCGTCAGAGGTGGCTGTTAATAAAATTTTAAAAAATCCATCTTCCCACACTACTTTATGACATCATCAAACAATGTACTTTGTTTTTATTTTGACAGAGAAACCTCTAAAAGCAGAAACTGCGTATTTTGTGCATTAATAAGAGTTGGAGGCCCTTGGATTTATCTTGGGACCCTTCTGAGCCGCAGAGAATTGAGACTTTCTGGCCTCAATTACCGACAAGCAGCAACATTTACAAAAACATCCCTTCAGACAGTTACAGACGTCATTAATGCTCCATCTTTGGTTTTTTTCTTGGAGTCATAAAAAGTGCCATCTGTGTGAAACTGAAATAAGTAGCAAAGGTTAGCTTGCTTACCCATTAATCCTCCAGAGTTATGAAAATCACAGATCAGAGGGGTCAAACAGGAAGTCTTTTTTTTTTTTTTGAGCAGTCGCAGTGGTGAATAATAGGAAACTTGAACAAATTGTTTTCATGTAGCAGAGTTAAATGTCAGACGCCACACAGTGTGAGGGGCGCTGTGATGCTGTAACAGGGCTTTCATGTGGAACAGTGCTGTCTGCTGTTACATAAACAGCTTTACAAAAGTGAGCAGTCCTCCACATTCTTTCTATAAAAAGACTCATCAGTTCACCCCACTCATAATCTGGCTTTATTCTCCACATTCCAGCAGTTTGGGCTTCGAGGGGAAACAAAGCGATGAAACCCACAGAAGTTGAGAACTTGAGGGTTCTGCTTCAAATGATGTATCAGACTCATTTACAGTCTAATTACGGACGCCATTAGGCATGCATGGGAGAGCTGAGACTGACAACCTGCTTCTTCTTGATTAGAAGAAGCTGGGTGAGGTTCAGCCTCCGGAGACTCAATCGGCTGCGTTGGTTCCACATTAGCTCAGTGTCTTTCCCTCTGCGCCGCCACACAGGTGGAAGACAATGACACAGTCTTGGTGTGCTGATCCCTGACTGGAATAGCTGGTGCTAAAAACAGGATGAGTAGCTCAGACATCCACAGGGAGCAGCACTGCTCCTTCATGTCAAAAGGAGCAGCCTCTTGGATGCCTCCTCATTGGGATATTTTATAGGTGCGTCTACCTGGGAGGAGACTCTAGATTTGCATCCAGAACAAGCTGGAGTTTTTACAGGAACGTCATGGGATCACTCAAAAGGAACTGCGGGATGTGGCTCGGGAAAGGGATGTCTGGGCTCCCATGGTAAGCCTGCTGACAGAGCAAACTGACCCGGTAGAAGAGATGAAAAATGGAAGGACAAGTGGATGACAGGCCTCAGAGTAAATGATCGAAAAGAAGTTAGTGTATGACATGAAGCTTGGCAAAAATACACTTGTAACAGAAGTAATTGAATGAATATTTATGAAAGCTTGAGAGTTCAAACTCTGAGCAATCCTGACCAATCGCAGCATAAAGTGGATGCAGTTGTTTTGTTTTCCTCTGCAGATTCAAATTTTTAACAGAGTCATAAGCAGGGGGTGTTGCATGATAAGAAGTCTACGATCACGCGGGTTCAGAGCTTTGACCTTACTGGGAAAATTAGTCAAGTTATCTCTGACTCCACACAAGTTTTGTCTCTTATGAGTCACCCAACTTTTAAAAAAGTGTATGACTAAAACACTGGAGTGCAACTTTAATAAAACATCTGGACTAATGCTGCCTTTACATGCATGACATCCACACGACTACAACATGTTTTTATATTTTCTAATAGCATGAATTTTGTAGAAACATGCTTTCAGCTCATTTCAAATAAGCACCCTTTTAAAAAGTAAGTGATTTAATCAATTTAAACAGTAAAAACTGTGTGTATTTTCAGCAGCACAGATGCTACAGAACAATCAAAGGAATATTTTAGGGAGTATTACATACATATAATACTGTATTATAAATAATATTTTAGAAAATACTACACTATATTGACACCCTGTTGAGTATAGAGGCTAAAATATAGCAAAGAACTCAGTATTTATACTATATAGTTAAGAGAATATTATAGATCCAAGATGAAAACAGCAAAGGGGATAAGAAAAAGAGAAGATGGTGCAACTGTCCTACTTCAGCACCACAGACAGCGACACAATTTTATCAATACACATCTCAGGGAGGCTGCTGATATTTGAAGAGCCAAACTGGGGCTTTTGACCGTAAACTGCACAGAGATCAGTCATGTAAAGAATCAATGAGTCAGTCAGTCTGGCAGACTAGTCCAACATATTACACCATGCAAACACTTCACCCCTGCACTTTCTAAGAGTCACAGGGGATGGAGAGAGGTGGAGAGAGGTGGAGCGAGGTTCACATCAGGATGCATTTTGATCATTTCACTAAAAAGCTGGATATCATCCCAACTTTAATCTTCTACTGCTTTTGTGTCCCCATTCACAAATTACTAAAGAATATTTGAAGTCACACTTGCTAGTTTTCATTACATACATGTAAACCATCTCGTTCCATTGAAACTCAGAAATGTTCAAATAAAACACATCTAAAACATTCATATCACACTGCTA
>JAQNCA010000006.1:23314099-23332288 GCA_029783725.1 Acanthurus tractus | reverse complement strand
ATGTAAACCATCTCGTTCCATTGAAACTCAGAAATGTTCAAATAAAACACATCTAAAACATTCATATCACACTGCTACCAAAACAAGCTTTCACTAACTTGATTGTTTTAACTCACTGTACACTTTATATGTACACTTTTTTTTATAACACTCAAATTTATGACAGAGTTTTGACTGTTTTCTTAGTTCTGACTTAAATTTCTTCAAGATAAATAACATTATACTCACTACTTCAATTGCTGGGATCTGGGAATGCAGCAACACTGCTAAAAATAAATCTGATAGTACAGGAAACATGAGCAGCCTGACAATTGGACGGGTTGGAAACGAACCCCCAGATTAGATAAAAGAGGGCAACTGGTGCATTTTCCCCCAAACTTTTCATTGGAAACATCCATCACTGACAATTTACAGCCTGATTCCTCCAACAACATTACAACCAAACGTGATTATGGCTGGAAAGAAAATCGGACCTGGAACAAACCAAAATTATCCTTTCATCTTAAAAAAGTTACAGATCTTAATTATGCATTCTAACTTTCAGAGTGTTAACACTTTGTTGTGACCCGAATACAAAGCAAAAGGAGACAGAAGACACAAGCACATGGTCTTTTACTGTATCATAAAACATTTTATTTATTACATAATAAAGGAAATGTACACATCAAATAATAAACAGTGCATTCTGGGAATATTTAAAGTAAAGGCAGCTTTTGACACAACAAGCACATATAAAAGAAAAGGTTAATAAACAGTGAGAGTCTGGCTACTGTTTCCAAAGCCTCCATCATGAGCATGTAAAGCAGCAATAACAGGAAAAGTAAAAATTCCCATGAATAAGTTCTTTGCAGTTGTAAAGAGTACATTTCAAATATCAACCTCAATCGACTGAGCATTTTGAGTTTGATTTGAAATGTCTTGAACCAAACAAGATGTCCTTCCTCCTTCGACCAGCCAATAAAGCCATGCACTTATAGGTACAATTACAGCAAGCTCCACAACTGCATGTACACACATATTTACAATGTAAACTTATGTCTGTAGAGGTGTACCATAACTTTGTTTCTTTAATCCAAAGTAAAGTGGCCTTCAAAATAAGATGCAGCTCTATGAAGAGGAACGAGTCCACTTCAGAGCCAAAGTGCAGAGAGGTTTGTTAAACTGCTACTTCTGTTCTCGACCTCATCAAATCACTGTGTCTTTATTCCTTCATCCTCATGCTACGCTTCCTCAGAGTACTGAGGTGAAGAATAATATACACATGAAGAAAAGCCAGTGAAGCAGCGAGCAAACAGTGCAGCAGAAAGCACATGTTACATAATTACATAGATTTTTTAAACCTTTGCTGTCAAGTTTTATTAAAATTAAAAAAGGACCTTCAATGCACCGCAGCTTCAACTTCACCAGTCTGTTCACCTTAATTACAAAAACATTTTCTCTCTAACCTTTTAACTGTTTAAAACTTTGCAGATAGTTTTAGTTACATTTTCCAAGTTTGGAGTCATTTCTGCCTCCATGATGATGCAATTATGGCTAAATGGAATTTCTATTGTGTCCCTCACAGCAAAGAAAATTGACATTTGAAAAAATGTATCAGAAATGTCACTTTTCATCGACAGTGTTGCTGTTATTCAACAGTTTCCATTGGAAACACTTTGCACTGACTGTGTGACTCTGTGGATCATCTACAACAACAGACACACTGGTTCTGGAAAGTGTTGAACTGCTGAAGTTGTTATGTCATTTTTTTGGAGCTCAACAAACTGAATTTTCCATTCATGTAAGAAGTGCAATGATAAATCCATCAATCTTTCATTTTAAAAAAACTTAACCAGCAAGAATATCCCTAAAGCAATAATATTATGCAAAAAAATTAAGTAAAAAACTCAGTGCCTTCCAAATATGTATATGTTTTCTTTTTTTTTTAAATTTAAGTCGATTGATTAGAAAGAAACGGGACACTTGGTAATGCTAACCAAGGTAAAATTATGATGAATACTTATCAATCTTGGGTGACATTTTATACAACAGAGGATTTAACATTGGAAATAATCTCTACAATTACCAACAATGAAAGCAATCATTACATGAACTCTGCTTCCACCTCCATTGTATAAGCGTGGGCAATAAAACGAAAACTATCTGCATGGAGAGACAACACAACGGGGAAGTGGGAAAAAAGTTTTGCTTTTGTATTAATTTGTGCAAATCAGCCCTTTTAAAAGTGTACTTCGCTGTGCTTTCACAGCACTGAATGCAAACCAGGTATCAGGCAGTTTCACAGCAGGCATTTTGACTCATCAGTTCAGAGAAGGCTAATAAGATTTGTCTGATGATATTAATTAAATCTAGATCCCATTTATCTGATTCTTCATCACGCTGACTCACTGTCATGGCTCAGCTGGGACACTTGAATACAATAAAACCATCATTATTGTTATTAGCAACATGTGCTCTCTCTGCTGTGACAACACAAAATGTCCATTGTAAAAAAAAAAAAAAAGAAGAAGGCTTTTTTTGTTATTTTGCATTCTACGGCTGATGGAAACCAGCTGCTGTGACGTCACCGACTGAGGCCAGAGGTGCAGTTTCTCAGCGTTTCCACCATCAGAGAGCAGTGCTGTTAAATTCAGACTGAAGGAAACCCTAACTCCATATCAGCACAGTGGGATCTACAGTGAGGAGCAGTCAAAGATTTTTTTTTAGCTTTGCTAGCTTTAGCCTCAAGCTTCCAGCCTTTATGCTAAGTTAAGCTAACCAGCTGTAGGATAAGGCTTTATATTTACCTGACAATTTGTGGCATTAATTTTTTGATCGAACTCTTTTCCGTGCAGAACAAAAGCACACTTCCAAAAATGTCCAATTACTCTTTTAAATTAATTATATTGACAAACATTTCTGTTTTGTAATGCATAAACGGTGGTGAGGTAGCTCTCTTGGCAGAAGCCAGTGGGCATGTTGCTCCTGTAGCTCCAGTCGGTGAAGTCTGAGCAGATGTTAAAACACCAGCTTGGACAGAGTCAAATCTGCAGCGTGCATCAAAGTTTCAGCCCACAGACTTCAGAGCAGCAGCGGTTTTATAATCCATGTGATTCAGTGATCGTTTAGCCTTTTCAAATGTCACATAAAGACAGACACTGCAGTTACTGCTGCTGCTGCTGTTATTATGTGTGAGGACATTTACATAAGTTACCAGAGGAGCTAATTAAACACTACATGTTAAAGTTAGTAATGATTTAATGCAACAAGCTGCAGTGTCGCTAAATCTGAGTGTTCGAGTGGTGGATTAAGTCCTTTTAGCACCAACGCTGGGAGGTGCAGGTGAAAGAAGCTGAGTAGGTGTGGAGGCTGAAGCTCAGACAGGTGGAATTAAACACCAAAAGCATTATAAAACACTAAGCTCTTATCGCAAGGCTACAGATTATTTAAAGTTTATTCTTAGACTTGTAAATATGTTTTAGATTTACAAAACCGTTTATACGCCGAGAAGGTGACAGATTTGTACTGAAAGTTTATTAAAGTGGCTGAAACCCTGAAGTCCAGGTCAAATGTAGTTGTTCAAGTTTGCAAAATAAAAGTAGGAAGATAGACAAACAGTTTTTCTGCCCTAAACAGTTTTAGAGATTCACACATTGCTTAAATGGCTGTGGTACTTTTTCTCTGACTTGTGTATTGAACTGACCATTAAAGAGCTGTAAGTAGATAAATTCCGTAGAAATGACAACCAAGAAGTGTGAAAACTGTAAAAATATCAAACTGTTGAGGTCATTACCGGTTAGTTGTTTCACTGAGAAGTACGATGAAAGTCCAGATTTAAAAGAGGTGTAAAGATTGGAAAAGACTGTAGTATTGGTTTTCTGAAAAGGGCAGTTTCATTGATATTATAAAGTCATCTAAACAGGTAATATTTGCCTTAACACCACCACAACTATCTGAATAACCTGACTAACTAGCTGTAATTGCAAATGTCATGGTCGAATCCTAAAAATTTATTCAAGATACCAGAAGAAATGTTTCGGTTTTTAGACAAGCAGGCGAGCTGTGGCTTTGTCTTTAGTTTGACTTCATGCATAACAAGCTTTTTCTAAACTACAGATCCGTGTAACTAGCGTGTGTTTTCTCCGGCCGTTATTGCGTCGCAGCGTGGCCACTGAGGATAAAGCTCTGGGTCTCCAGGTCTGACAGACTCACAGGTAAATCACCTGTCAGCAGGCAGACTCATGTCATCAGACAGAAGCTGCTCTCCTGGAAAAAGGAAGAGGAGAAATAACTCGCCTGACGCTGGATTTCTTCATTGTCTACATTCAGTCTGAGCTGGAATCAAGAGTGTAAACACAGCAGGTAAACACCAGCAGGTCCTGAAATGTCTGCGACCCACAACAATATTCTTTCCATGTTACCAAATACATTGATGATGCAGTTTTTTGGTTAAAGTGGCAAAAATCGATCACGTGACTCTGAAGGCGGCACTTGTAGCAATTAAGCCACAGAGAATTATCACCTGATCCTCTCAGCTCTGTGGAGTTTTTAGTGTCTTTCAGATCGATGAGTTTGCTTCAACCATAATATAAAAACAGGCGTAGAGAAGACAGAAATAAAAAAAAATAATGGAAGAAGGTCAAGTGCTCGGCTGAGGTGGAGAAGTTGGTGAGTCAATAATAGCAAAATGCCGCAAAGTGCAACGGAAACAGACTAAGTGAATAAATCATGGCGTCCTTCAAGTGTCAGCCATGTGTGTTTTGTCATGCACTCTGTGTGTGTGTGTGTGTGTTGGCTACCTGTGCAGGGAGGAGTCTGGTTGTCGTAGTGAGAGTTGTTGCTCTGCAGGGCCTCGTCCTCGGTGTCGCTGTCACTGCTTGTCGCTGCCACCAGGACAGATGGAGACGGATCTACAAACAGGATGAGACTGAGTGAGAACATCACACCTGTACAAACAACTGCTCACTGAACGTTGTTTGGTCATTAAGGACAAATGAAAAATAAAATACAAATTTACAAACAGAATAGTTTTAGTTAATCACAGTTTGGCACCACACCGCCTTAAGTGGACTTGAGTCCTTCACAGTGCCACAAATTAAATGTTTACCTTGCACAGTTTCACCGTACATAAAAAATAAAAACAGATGTGAAGGGATACAGCTGTCGGAGCTCCTGAGCCACAGCATCTGTTTGAATCGACTGTTATTAACATTTGTCTTTGAAAGCTTTTGAGTTCAGTCCAATGAGGCTTTTAGATACTAAGTTTGATTAGAAGATCAATATCGCTCTTATGTCTGTTTATTAGATATACTTAGGCTAGTTAGCTTAGCACATTGACTGGAAGCGAGGAGAAAGCTGTCTGGCTCTGTCCACCTACCAGCACCTCTAATGTTCAATGACAAACATTTTGCTCTTGTTTCTTAGTCTTTACAAAAACCAAAGAGAAAAAAAACAGTCAGTCAGGCGCTTCAGAGAGTTCATGATCAAGAAACAGTCAGTAACGCCCTGTAAAATGGTTAAATTAATTTTTTAAACTTAAAATGGTTGGTTTTTTAAAATCATAGTCATTGCAGCACACACTAAGCAAACATTACACATGGCAGAAGTTTGGGGGGGGGGACCGACCTTCATTTGACTGCGGCTGTGCAGAGGGACCCTCCAGCAAGGAATGATGGGAGTTTCCTGAGCTTTCAGATTCACAGTCCAACATGACCGCCCTGCAGCAGAAAGAGAGCAAAAAAAAGACCATGAGGAAAACATTTTTTGTGGTATTTTGAGTAACACAGCCATCAGCTGCAGCCAAACAGCTACATTTCCCTGCATATGAGTCCCTGACACGCACCCTAAGGTCCTGCTGCCACAGTTCTTGCTGGCAGTCATGTAACTCGGTCCTCCCAAGGAGAAAATGTCGTCCCTGGACCCCGAGGCTCCGTATAACTGCTGTTCAACAGGGTACTGCTGCTTGGAGGTGGAGGCCTGCTCTGATGTGGAGCTGCTGAGAGACACAAGGGGGCCCTGGGTGACGTCTGCCTTCAGCACTCCTGAAGCAGAGACAGGAGCAAAGTCACCGGGTGGAAAAACAGTGCAGGGGTTTGCTGTTTTTCATTCAATCCATGCAAACAAAATTTATTTGGTAAATTCAGGTTTAAATGATAAGATAAGTGAGAAAACTGCTGACCCTCTGCACCTCCCAGCCCCTCTTTAATCTGCAGGCTGAGCTCTGCAGCCACGTCTGCACCTCTCAGGTCCTTCTCCATCTCCTCTGGACTCCTCCTCTTCACCAGCAGAGAGCCGCTGCTGTCCAGGACAGGAGACAGAGATTTCCTGGCTGCACATGGAAAAAGAAACACAAAGACACATTTCTAATTACCTCAGATCAATGGAACCAATAACTCTAGAAATATGTGTTACATTGGTTGTTGTGAGATTTAAAAAAGTCTTAAAACAGTCATTTGGGTTCCTGTCTTAGTATATCCGGTTTATTGAGGTGGTGGGTAAAACCAAGCATCATCTGTGCCATTTGAAACCAAAAAAACAGATTAGATGAAGAGCTCTAAACCAGCTTCCAAAGCCACCCTGTGCTAATTTGTTGCACTGTGAGAAAGTACTCTGGAAATCCTCCACTGACAATCCAAAGTGGAGGCAGAAAATGATTTGTGAATAATGATGATGATAATTATGATGATTAGAGCAATATTCAGGATCTGAACTGGGAGCTGCCATCTCTTTTTAACTATTGATGCAAACGTTGTCAGGTTGGTTGGAACTGCAGAAACAACAAATTCTGACATTTAAATTCGCTTCGATGGAAAAAAAAACTCATTATGTGGGAACAGAAGAACGGCTAATTATCTCCTAACACTTACAACAGCAGTTCAGTTAGATTTTAGTGAACTACTGACAAACTGTTTGTACTTATTTCTAAAGGAGTGATAATAATTTTAACTATGGTTCCTAAACAATCATAAAGACTTTAGTGAATGTCTTAATTTCCCAGCAACACATTGTCTTTTATTGGTTAAATGCACTGCTGAAATTTGCTCTCAGTATTTCATTTTATCATTTTAAGCTCCTGGATTGTGTGCTCGTTCTCAGATTTCTGTCAGCAGCCGAAGGTAAATATTGTTTGTCTGTGGGCTGAAGGATCTCTGAGGTGACACATGGAAAATCTGTTGAAACGTGATGAGGTCCATGATGTTAGTACCTGAGATGACTGGTGGAGAAACAACCCACACAGCCCATGATTTGTAATCAGCTACAGCTTTTCTGTCTTGTTACTGTCGACCTACCACGGCTGTTTTTCCCCACCAGCAAATTCTGCCGTGAAACTAGAAGCTGCATCGCTTCTGCACAGCTTTGCAAACTAAAAACAAGTGCTGAATGAATTTACTTCTTCACAAATATAAATAATGAAAATTATGGAGACCATTTGATGTGTGGGAAGCTAAATACTAAGAGGGTTTTCAGTTCTCCAACAGCTGAAGTAACACTGGTGTATTGTGTCACGCGGCAGTCCTCACCAGGGCGGCAGGGCCTGGACCGAGCAGCAGCTCCTCTCCCCAGCAGGTCCAGCTCGCCGGGTTTACGACAAGCTGACATCTCTGAATCAGTGTGGTGGGAGGGCACGTCCTCCAAACTGAAGCCCCCCGATGGGCCGGGCCTGGGCTCTCCAGACCCCCGAGCCTCCAGCACTTGACTCTTAACATCAGACATCTTGCTGCGGACCTCGGCCATCTGAGCCTTGAGGCGGATCAGGACCCCAGAGTCTGGAGCTGAGCGTCGCACCACCTGAGGCCGCCGCTCGCGTTCCTTTCTGGAGTGAGGATGAGCTGGAGGAGAGAAACGAGAACAAGATGAGGAGGAGTGAATACGAAGAAAAGAAAACATTTTGAAAAAGTGCTATCTGTCCACCATTCACCTCTCAATTAAGAAACTCAAATAATTTTAGTTTTGAAATGTTTAAAATGCTCAGCATTATATAAAAATACAGTGTTTTAAATGCTCCATCACAACCCAAACTTTGGAGTTAAGTTTTCACAGAGATCTTTCATTCACCAAGTCTCACATCAAATCTCATAATAAACTGTAAAACTAGAAATAGCTAAAATCCAAATGTTAAGTCTTAATGCTCCAACAGTCTGTCTCTGTTGCTGCATGTTGCTCCACCTATGAACAGAGCATGAAACACTATTAAAAGCACAAAGTGGCCATCACGAATAGAAAAGTTTGCCACCAGAAAGACATGAAATGCACTTAATGTTCTGTCAAACATAAGTTTTAGTGAAAAACAGTAATGTTATTGATCCCTTTAAAAGATGTCAGCGACAGCTGCTGTAGAAATCATGATCATCCAGAGTGCTTTTTCTCCCTTTCTTTTTTTAGTTTTATTATCGTTTTTTATTATATTTTAGGAGGTAGTGAAAATATGAGTATTGATTCTCAGTTTAGATGGAATGATTTATTGTCGTGGTCTGTGGTCTGAGTGTGTTAACGGACATTGACTGTGCAGTAGCGATACAGGAGGCCGAGGCTGAAGTCCCCACAGAGACTCCACGCTGCTGCGCTCCTTCAGATCTAGCAGCTGGATCAGGATGACGGGGTCGATCTCCAGGAGGCTGTTGTTGCCTGGACCGACAGCACCAGCAGCAGCTCCGCTCCCGCTGCCACTCCGCCCTGCAGCAGCACTGCGGTGTAAAGAACGCAAACTGGAGCTGGGGCCACCTGGGAACAAGACAGAGTTTATGTAGTTTACATGTGTTTGTTGGACAAAATGTTAATTCACAACAACACAATAACTCATGGAAAAAGGAACAGTGTCTTATCACAGCATCCTGTGATAAATGCAGCCAAATTCTGGCCCTAAATATCCTTAATAAACTAAAAAGTTTATCATTATACTTTTATTTTTCAAAGTTTGTATTCAGTTTGATAAAATTCAGTTTCTATTCCCACAAAAAAACTTTTCATTGTGATTAAATCCTGTGCACACTACACTGACACCTGTTTTTCAGAAAACTTTCCATGCAAACTTGACTAATGTAAATTATGCGACTTTGCTTAAATGTCATAATAATGATAAAACAAATAACTTACTAGACATTAAAAAAATATTGAGATATATATTTTTTGATTTGAACAGGTTCCCCTGTTAGGGATCAATATATTTGAAATAAAACTTTTCTGAAGAAAGATTCTGTATCAAAATTTGGGCTAGAAAATTAAGTCTGACTTTACTTGACTAAACTCCAGTTTTAATAAAACCAAAGCAAAAAACTTCGATATAAAAAATATCTGTGGGACATAAAGCTTGGAAAGCAACGTTTTGCTGAGCTCGACTTTGACATCAGAAAAGGGTGAACTCACACACGAGCACACACACACAACCCCCTCACATGTACACACACACACACACACACACACACACACCAAGTGTTTCTATATCAGCTCGCTGCGAGAGGCTCAGCGCACCGACAATGACTCATCCTCTTCATGCCTTTTAACACCAACACAGTCAAACACACTGAAGGAGCCGCTTTGAGGCCCACTATCGTATCACTATGTTCTGCCTGTGCAGCTTTTTAACAGCACGAGTAGATTTTACTCTGTAGATTCTCAAATAGTAACTGAGGCTTTTCCTTTTTGCTTCAGCTGAATAAAGAATGAGGTCTTTATTTGAGACAGGATGTCAGGCACTTAATTGTAACAGCTTCAAAAAAGGAACAAGGATTATTTGCATTTTTTGTCTTGATATCTTTCTTTTTAAACATCTTTAAAAACAATCACCTTGAGCTCTGGGAGGAAGTGATGAACATTTTTCTTTTATCTATTTTTATTTCACAGAATTAATGACTATTTGAGAAATTCAGCAGATTTAACAAAAAGTGAACATAATCTTTACCTGCAGTCGAATTAGAAAACACTTTTTCAGCAGTTAAAGCCAAAAATCTCTTCAATTCCAAGGACTTTATTTGAAAATAAAACCATAAATGTTAATGTTTTTCCATATATCAGCTTAGCAAATACAAAAATGCAACACTGGCTGTGTTCAAGAGACTTCTTTCTTACTACATCACTGACAAGTGGGGCGTGGAGCTTATAAATATTCTCCCAGTGAAGTTTATTGCTGGCAGGTAAAAAGAAACGTCTCCAGCCAAAGAGCTGCATGGCGGCAGCATATTTGTTCACAGCAGCCTCAGGTCAATAATAATAGGACTGTAGTGCAGCTGGGAATTTATTATTCATCGGCGTAAAATTGGGTAAAAGCACAAATATGCTTTAAAATCCCACAAAGTCCTATATCACATGATGCCTGGAGGGATGAAAGCTGGATGAGCAAAAATGTGGCGCTCTCTGAATAAATGGCTACACGTTGGCACCAAATACGCAATAAATTTGCACCCATTATACTTCAGAACAAGGACAGGGACAGTCTAGCCATAAATATTCAGACATTCACGGATCCTCCAGGACAAGAAAATAAAATGATAAAATTTATGTCATATGGGACGTTAAGGTTATCCTGATGTGAAAAGTTTAAATTGGACAATATTCTTGACTCGCAGCTAAACTTTCAACCAAGTTTTACTGAACTCTGTTGACAGGTTTTTTTTTGGAGATACAGAATCTGTTTAAAAAGAAGAAGAAGAGAGATAGACCTCCTCTGCAGAGGTAAACAACAAACACCTGCTCCCTCACTGAAGGGATAACATGTCAGCTGCAGGATTTACATACATAATGCTCTTTGAAAAAAAAGTATACTGGTGTATGAACTCTACCTGTGGCTCCAGCCAAGTCATCAGGAAGTTCTCCTTCCTCTGTTTCCAGGTTTCCAATGAAGTCCACATCGTTCTCTCCTGACCTGTTTAAAATAAACACAACCACACACAAATAATAATAAATTCAGTAACAGCGAGGAAAGAAAGTGTTAAAGTAAGAAAACGTGATAAACTCTACTCACATGGTCTCCTCGTCGATGTCGTTCTCCTCGGTGTTGCTGGTGGCTGTGGAGCTCCCTGAGGTGCTGCTGCCGTCCAGCGGGTTCACCTCCTCCTCCGTCAGACAGTCCACCTCCAAGTCACCGTCAGACAGCTCCTGAACAACACGGTGACGCCATGATCAAACCGAGCTCATTATTCTATGATGGAGGTGTCCTTGTTTCTTCAAGGGTAACTTCAACCAGTCTTATAATCTGACTTGCTAACAAACGGTGACAACATGTTTCCACCACCTATGAAGCTGCTTTGTATGTTACAGTACCAAGCTGGAGTGCAGCTGGGAGTGCTAACAATTACTAAAGACCAGGTAGACCTTCTACCTTTCATCTCAAAGAGGCCAGTGCATGCAAGTGTTTCCTCTTCATAAAATCTAATACTGCAATATAGTTACATGCTCCATGAGGACATCCCATTTACACTGAAATTACTGAAACTACTTTCACTTCTTTGCAACTTGACTGAGTCACAGAACATCTTGAACAAATAGACAGCAGCAAACAGTTTCAGTTCTCTGACCTTCACTGCAAAAGTGCACAGCAGTGACTGGAGACAACAAATGTACAGAAGTATTCTCATGATCATGGGACAAAACATCTTAATTCGTTTTCTTTTTCTTGTTGTTGTGTCCTTTCAGTCAGAGCAGAATTTCAGTCTACTGTTCTTGCTGAAAAAGAACACTATAAAAACCTTCTACAGGTGATCCAAACAGGTACATGTCGTTTAGTGGTGTTGCACAAAACATTGGGGGAAACTAAGAAAGTTAAGCTATGATGTTGGATTTATATCCTCTGAGCAAACAAATCAACATGGAATCAGACTGTATGAGCAGTATTACAACCACCTGATACCTCTAAGTTTTGATACATAAACAATTTTATTCTTAAAACACTTTATTGCTTCTACAAATAAATAATCAATGTTTCCTCCCCTGCATGCATGACTTCCAGCACTCAAATAACAGTAAGAAGCAATAAGCTCAGGCTGCTGGACATATGTCATCCTTACATTAGAGTCATCGTGCTGAGTCCTTTCCTCCTCTTGTTCCCCTTTCTTAGTGTTGCTCAAAGTGGTCTGGATGTCGTCGTCACTCTTCACCGAGCGAGGGTCTCTTTCGGAGGCCGTCGTGCCTGCAGCGAGCCTCAGGTCAGGTGGCGAGGAGCTGCGCGACGTCTGACGGCGAAACAGCTCAATGGCCAACCTCTGAAATCAGAAATATATGAATCTGTTCAAAAGACTGTGAGGATGTCATAACTACAAGTCAGTTTATTAGTCGCAGCAAGGGAAAGTAATCAGAGTACCTCTTTAAGGTTGTTGATCTGCTGGATGTAGCCGCTCTGTGCCGACTCCAGCTGGCTGATGTACCAGTACTGATCTCTGCACTTCTGGAAGAAGGTTGGTGAGCGAACCTGGTAGCTGTGAAGCAAACACATGAAACCAAATGACTCTCTCTTATTCAGACAGAAAGGTGCATGCTCTGCTGATGATGATGTGTGTGTTGCATGCTCACCGGAGGACCAGCGTGTCTGTCTGCATGTTCAAGTAGCCTTCGCTGGCCAGGAGGTCCAGTCTGAAGAAGCGGTTGTAGCCCCAGCACTCACCAACCTCAAAGTCAGACGCAAACTCTCGAATGATGTTCTTTGTTGGGTCGCTGGAGGCCTGATGGACCATCTCCACACGGTACTCGTACCTACACACAACCAAGAAGGCATTACTGAACAGAGCTATACACAACAGGACGTGTTGACCACTTTTCTGTGTCATTGTGAAAAACTACAAATTGTAAATATATTAGTGACAAAACCGTGAAAGCTCTGTTTGAAGATACTTTTACATAAGTTGCAACTTAAATAATAATCTTGTAATATAATACCTGTTTGTTATTCACAACAAATTCCACAAGAGACCAAAAACTTCCCTCCCTCTACTGTTTTCTCTGTATCACTAACAGCAAGTCAGTGTAGTTTTTGAGCAAACACTCAAACTCAAGTGCATTTTCCAGGGACTATTTTCAGCCAGACTTCATTATAAAGACCAAGTTTGGAACAAAAGAAAGATTTATTCAGAAATAATCCATACTTGGATGTTTCAGGGAGCCCAGCAGACAGTTCCAGGAAGACAGACAGGTAGTTTCCACGAACAACACCATTACCGTCCTGAGGAAAGACATCATGAGAGTCAGACACGTGTGCGCTGATGTGGAAAGATTTTAGGAACCTGTGATATTTTTCCAGAATGCAGGAAACAACCATCATCATGTGGGGAACAAATTCAAAAAAATCCAACAGTGAGGTCTGCAGCAGTTTAACATCTACAGCACCTGACCTATCACCTTGTCTAAAGTGAGCCCATGACAGATGAACAGAATGTTTTTCCATAATGTGGCAGAAAGTCAGTGAGGCTCGCAGCTTTTATTAGCTCACAGAATACATCCTGTTCATGTTAATGTTTACCTATTAACTTGGTAAATGTAGGTAATACACAAACACAGAGGTGCGTTTACAACTAATTTCATTAGTGCAATAACAATTATCTTATACTCTCTCTACACTCTGCTTCTCTAAGTTTCTTTTTATTTAAAGAATTAAGGTTTTGTTACATAATCACAGTCTGGGCCTTAAAGTTAAAACAACAATGTGTTAGTTAAAATAACAATGTGTTTTCACAGTTGTATTTCAGTTGTATTTTCTGGAACTTTTCTTCAATTTACACATTAAACTAAATTACGAGAAATGAGATTATCATAGTTGGACTGCAGAAAAGGATGAAAAGCAATACACCAAACTGCAGATGCTGGAGTTCAATGTGAACAGTGGGAAAACATCAATAGAAGAGAAACTCACTGGGTAAACTTTGAGTCTCCAGCAGAGCCCAGATATCTGTAGAGGGGGGCTGTAGACGGGGTCAGCCCGCTGCCTCAAGGTGCTACAAACAAACACACAACAAAACACAATCACATTAAGCCTTGTGGAAACAACTCGGTACCTGCAGAACCAACAGGATGCTGGAACAGATTGTTTCCACAGTAGCAGTTCTGCTCTTCCTAAAATTTTTTGCTCTTTCCTGCTTTGATGCATTTACCTTTTGGGACACTGGTGGGCCCTCCAGGTTTATGTCAACTTTCAAGTGGAAAAAGCTCTTGAAACACATTCAGCGGTGGGTTGAACTGCTTCAAAGGACACCTCAGCCTCTTTGTCAACAACCACCAAACCCCACTGACTTTCCTTTCAAAGTTATTTTCCTCATAGTGATCTACGGGAGTCAGATACAGCTACTCTGTGCTGCAAACTACCGGAGTGCAGTTAAAGGTGATGCAATACGTGAAAGCAACTAGCTGTATTTTACAGGTACATGTGAAATATATATGGTATTTTTATAGCTTTTTATGCTGCTTCTGATTAAACTGTGCAGAAATATTACTAAACAGCTATCAACTTCAAATAATGTCGACCAAATGTATAGACGTTTTATGACTGAAGGAGCTGTATGTATCTGTAACTGCGACAGAAAACCGTATTTTATATTATTTGAGACACACACACAAACAGTGACTAAAGTGTAAATAATACTGAGGTCATTTCAGGCTAAATTCAGCAAAGAAAGGATTTACCTGAAATTGACCAGAACAAAAGTGCTGGAGTCGTAGGCGGGAACCAGCTCACTGAAAGCACACAGAGGAAGGTCGATTACACACCGAGCGAAGCTGCAGTTTACTGACACTGTCAGGCTGCTCTCCTCTGTGTTATCACTCATCCAGAGGCATTTATACCCAAACTTAACATAACTGAACACATAAAAGCAGCTTCTATTTTACAAGAGATGAGAGAAAGCATGGAATGCAGGACATGAAACAATATAATGCAAGTTTATGGAGCTTGTTATGTTGCAGGCGTGTTTTTACTGCATATTTCTCTTTAAAATGTATCTGAATGCAGCTTGTTTGTGGGTTGCAGGCTTATTTTATTAAACTTTAAAAATATCAAAGCCTAACATCTATAAAATGTAACCTTAGCTATGATATTTTCTTTAACTTTCTGTTGGACCAAGAGACTTGAGTTGACTTTTCCAGGAGCTGAGCAGAGTACCTGGTGAAGTCCGGAGGCACCGGCGTGGTGACGAAGGACTGCATCGGTTTCCGATGGACCTGCTGGAACATGAGCAGGATCTCCGGGCTCTTGGAGATGAGTTCACTCTTACTGCAGGAGTGAAGCTGCTCAACATACATGCAAACAGCAGAACATCATCATTATGCTGGGGCAGCAAACATAAAATGAAAGCAACAATAATGACACACTGCTTTTATGGTAAAAACATGGCAGAAGACTAAATAGACTTTAGCAAACTTTACTTGAACAGGAGTAAGCACTGTAACTGTCTAAGACTATGTTTTGTGTGTATTTTTTAAATTACACGGAGTTAATCAAACTATATGTGTGTAATAGTATGTGTTGATTCACTGCAGTGCAGTTAGCCTTGACTGGGCTCTGTTAGTCCTCACAGTCTTTGTAAGACGAAGCCTTGCATGACTCATGATGGAAATACTGCATTAAAGCTCCACTGAATCGATTATGCAAAATGTGAGAGAGAAACTGCTTACAGTGAAGGACCCACATAGAATTCTTGTGAACTCCGCAGCAAACAACTCTCTCATTGTTCTGATTTCACAGCTTACAACTTCTCTGTCGGGTTCATTGCTCTTATCAAACTCACTGCCAGCAGCAGCAGCAGCAGGCAGCTGTCAGCAAATAAGCTCTGATAAATCCACTGTACTCTCTGAGAGCTGCACCAAACCAGGAAGCAAACCAAGGCTAAAAGATGAGTGAGCGCTGGACTTTGAATTTAGCTTGATAGCTTTATTAAACTATAACTCATGTCTGCAAGATGTGTAAATGAGCAACTGATTGCTAACATGTTAGCCATAACAACTTTAGAAGATCTGATCTGTCAAGTTGTACTTAATTGGCAGCCCAAATAAAATAGCTACAACACAGCTGTCTAACTACTAAAATATAAAATCTGATCATTGTTTTTAAGGTCGGAGAGGATTTCAGATACACTTTACAAATTAATTGCAACTGAACCCTTTACCACAACACGATATGGCCTGAAAATATACAACATTGGTGTATCAGCTGTCACAGTTAGACACCAGTGACAACACAAAAAAATGCAGTGCAATTAAATGAAAGGATGTTCGAGCTGCTGTAGACGACCAACCTGATGCTCCACTTCCTGCAGGAGAGACTCCAGCAGCTCCGTCTCCTGGGTCAAGGACGTCTTCTGGCCTGGTGGGGAGGAATGGATTTCTATTTTCAGTGCACTTGTGCTGAATGTCAGGCCTGATGGATCCTGGTGAGGGTGAGTGGTTGGGTGTGCAGGTTGTGCATGTGGGCGCTGAGTGCATCCATCCACTCGGTCCAGATAAATATTTCATATGTATATTACCGTAGCTATAAAAGGTGCCTCTTTCAGCGGGGAGTCTGCATGTTTTGTCAGGCTAAGGTTTCAACCTTTAGACACATTGTAGTGCCAGTTATGGTGCATTAAAAAGAGCCCTTTTTTTAGGCATGGCCTACACAACAGTGCTTCACCAAGCAGTTAAAGGGATGGTTTTCTGTTATTCAGACGTGGTTTATGTTTCTATTGGCTTTATTCAGACTAACAGTGCAGTTACAAAAAGAGCTACATTTTGCTTTGCACTCTATTCATTTTGTAGTTAAAGCCATGATTAATGAGCATTTATAAAATATTGGGATTTTATTTATTAAGATATCTACTGTGTACTTCCTAAAGGCCAACAAGGTACAAGTATTGAGTGAAAAGACATGAAGTTGAGATCCTTTTAAATTTCTATTTTCTCACATTCTGTATGTAGAGCACTTGGCTTGCAATTGGCATGGATGCAGGTTATAAATAAAGGTAACTTTCATTACACATGAAATGTCTCTTACAGTTTCTTTTTTATTAAACTAATTTTATGTTCTTTGAGCATCGGGAAAAGATACTAAGTGTAAGGAATTTATTACAGTTCATCAAGCCGACAAGATGCATATTTAATGTCTGTTTTCTGTGCTGCCAGTGACATGGTTAGATGGCCATTACAGCACAAAGGTGAAACAGACACTTCAGACATGAGACCACCATTTAAAAGTGGCAACACATCTATGTGATGCGAGACAGGTCTAAAAGGGCCTCAGGATTCCTTTATACCGAAACTAAGGTGATTAATAATCAATGTAAAATACTTTGAATTACAAACAGAATTTGATTTTAGTTGGTTTAATCGTGCTAAATGTTAAAATTTACACTACAGATTTATCGCCTGCAGTCAGTGTAAGAACACTCATCACTGACAATAAAAATGATCCTTAAATATTTCAGCAGGTCTTATAACCCCAGAATAAACAAAGCTGCATTGTGATAGTGATGCGTTCGGGAGTCTCACCCATGAGAGTGATGAGTTTGTTTTTCAGCTGGTTGTCCAGACGTGCGATCATCATTTCCACAGCGTTTCTGATCTCTCTGACCCGCTCGTCCTTCGCTCCCCTAACAGCCTCCACGTTCCTCTCCTGACCCCGTGACACGACACGACAAGACAAGACAAGACAAGGCAAGGCAAGACACAAAAAAAAACAAATACACACACACACACACACACACACACACACACACACACACACACACACACACACACACACACACGCACATCAGTTTCTCTAGACAGACATAAGTTCTCATCTAATATAGCAACATTTTAGTGCCATCTAGTGGATGTCAGCTGTACTCTACAGCCAAACTACCAGATTTTTAAACATCTGAAGACAATACTTTGATATCATTGATATATTTTCTATGCTAAAATAAGGCTGTTGGTAAACTCTTTTGTGCCCCAAGTTTACTTTATAACTTTATCGATGGTTCTGTAATCACTGAGGATTCTCTTTTTTTCCTTCCTTTTGCCTCATACAAGCAAAAACTAAAATACTCACTGAAAACATATTTTACAGATTCATCATCCCTCTTCTGCAACATACTTGTGGATTATAATTGAGTTCCATGTTTAAGTGAACTGATCTAATCATGTTTTTGAAATGCTTGATTTGTTACAGAGCTGTCTTATGACAGAAACACATGTATGACTGTGTGTCCCTCTTGACATTTAATGTAGTGCTGGTGATGCCTCTTGAGCAGCTGCAGCTACTGAAGTGATACTGAAATG
>JAQNCA010000006.1:23267804-23285343 GCA_029783725.1 Acanthurus tractus | reverse complement strand
ACTCTTTCAAAATAAAAGCATGATTTTTGACAATTTCCCCAAAATACCTTATAAATCAAGAAAAATGATTGATTGTCGACACTTTAAAGCAAAACATACCAACCCCGATGGGCCAGAGTGCAAGGGCTCGACCAACGCTGCTTGCAGCTTTAATTATTAATTATTATCTAAAATATTAAATTGGCAACAGCAGACTAGACTGTAAATACAAAACCGTCATGTGAAATATTATTGACCTGAATTAAGATGTAACCAAGGAGACAGAAAAAGACACACTTAAGAAAAACGCACAGTACATAAACTTTATTGATAAAAGAATATTAAAACAAGTTAGAATGAGTAGATTAGACATAAAAAATCTTTGTTCTATAAAGGCATAATTCTCTGTTTTACATTAAGAAGAAGGCTTTGATCGTCAGTTTAGTGCCTTGAATCTTCCACTGACGTCTTGGTTCCCATTCAGCCTGAATGGAAAGAGGTCGTCCACTGTACAGTGAAGTCAGTGTCAGCATTGTGTCCCTCTTTTGTGTGTTTGCTTCCCAGTTTGATCGTGCTTGTTTTAGATTTCTTTGAACCTGGAATAAAAAGTTTGACAAATAAAAAGTTAGCTTTTATACATTTATGCATATGCTGCAATATAAACAAGGTTTTTGAGGCAAATCCACAGCTGTTGATGAGACTCACCCTCTGCCTCGGGGGGCACGTCCACACCAACCCAGAGCTTCCTTGTAAACAAGCCTGGACAAAAACTGAAGACAAACAAATGAAAAATGTTTAGGTCCAGGTATTTGATCTAATTATCAGAAGATTGAACTGTAACAAATTAAAGGAGGATGTTAGAGAATGTATAAAGGATGTTTTCTGTGTTATCTGACCAGGCAGGCTAAGACATCTGCAGAGATGAGCATGTAGAAGACGTTGTTCCAGCCAGTGGGAGAGATCACACCAGCTAACAGAGGCCCCAAAGCAGCTCCTGCAAAAAACACACTGACATCAGTACACAGAAACCTGCAAAACAGGTTTTAACCTCCAAACCATTTGAAGCTGAGAGGACAAACATTACATGTTACATACAAAATTCACAGAGGAAAAATCTGATAAAAAAAATAAATAATTTTCTCAATATAATTATATCACTTTATGAGAGGTTTTGCTTTTAAGCTTTGTTATTTTAATAATCATTTTTATTAGCTTTTTTAAAATTTATTGTTAAACTATCCTCAACCCTCATTTCATATCTTAGTTTCTCTTTCAACTGGATCTGAACCACTCGTTGCTCTTAATGCAGTAAGAATTTCTTTGCCATCTGTAAACTGATAGTTGTAAAGTTTTTTCTATAACTCCGTACTTACAAAGGACAAACTTTTCAATGCTAAAGCTGAATTAATATTATGATATTTTGGTCACTTAGTTGCAGCAAAAGAAGCTGCAATCTTTTTAAAGCTGATATTGCAAACTTGCTAACTACCAGCTGCCCATTAACACATCAGTAACACGGCGCAACATTAGCATTTATTGTATTTAGAGTCCTGTTTCTGTACACCTGCTGAATGTAAGCACATTCTTAATTCTCCTTTTAAGTCCACTACACTGACCAGGCAGATGCGGACTTTGTCTCTTATTTGGCACTGGGCAGATAAAGTACAGTTAGTTTATCAGAGCTCGTTTGCAGGAAACTGCTGCCTGCTGAGCCTGGAGATAAGGCTGTAAGCAGCGTTTGTGCGTTGAGAAAAACAAAAAATGAGCTGAATGAAACTGAAAATAGAGATAATGAAAAAATCAAAGGGGCTTTGAAACTCATTGAAAATAAAACATTAAGATAAATATAAAGGATCTGTACAGTACAGACACTTAGCACATACCTATTGAACCGGTCCCGTCAATAATCGCTGTTACTGTTGACAACGCTCTGGAGTTTCCTCTCAGACTCTCATGTGTTCCCTGTTGCAAACAAAGACGTCATGTATTTAGACAAAACCTTCAGTTTGATTTTTTCCTGCACATTCCTTAATGCATACATCTTTATAAACACTGGGTTTCCCATGATGCTTCAGGTCTTACCAGGTCAGCAGATACAGCAGTGGTGATCAGGGCGTATGGTCCATTTACGAGGCCTCCACACAGCAGCAGCATACCTACACATAAAAATACTGTTAATAAGGACGACTCTTTCATTAAATCTATGTTTTTTTCTCTTGTTGCCACTAGAATGAGCCAAAGTAAATAGGTAGTTTTCTTTTAAAAAGTAACTACAGCTTTGGAAAACTCACCAACTGTAGTACCAAGACTTCTTTGTCCAATGGTATTATAGAGGAAAAGCTGGAACATGAAAAAAGAGAAAAAATAAGAAGAATTTAGTCATTCAATTTTGTGCTCCCCCTATAACAACTGATTATATGTATTCTTTCTTGGAAACTTTATTAACAACTAAAAATCTTGGCTATGTTAAAAAGTTTGTGACAAGCTGTTGAACATAGTGGAGCTCAGATAGAGAGACAGATAATTTTTTCTCAGGACTAAAAACAAAACTACAAGACATTTTTGGACTCCAAATCAATGCAAATGCTGCTATACATCTGCTGAAGGAATGAACAGGCAGCTGTTTGACAAGTAAGTTTGCCTCACCAACTACAGAGAAGGAAGTATGTAAGTATTGTGATTATTGCTTGTTTGCACTGCCCCCTAGTGGCCAAATAGGTTAAGTTAGGTTTAAAGTATTTCATAAGTAGGAATAACTAGAACTGAGAGTGACAGAGACATATGGGAGGCAGTACAATACAGAGAAACATATAAAAACCATAAAAATAATTAATTTAATAATTAATAATTTATTTGGTGATTCTCACCATAGGAGCAGCTGCAATCAACATGACACAGCAAGTTGTTGCTCTTCCACCAGTGTAGTCAGACACAAGGCCGGCCATGATGCCCCCTGTAGACACACAACACATTCAGTCATCTTATGCATTTCAGTATTCAAAACTGACACTGATAATCAGTTACTTATTAAACCTTTCATTTACATTGCTGCATGTATTCACCATATATCTTGTCCTTGATTTATTTCCTTGTTTCTTCTGAAACAAACATAAAATCTTATCAGATCATGTGGTGTAACTGATCAGTCAGAGCTCGAAGCTTACCGAGAATTCCTCCTACATCAAACAGTGTTGACATGTCTCCCGCCTCTTTGGCTTCAAAATGTGCTGAAAAGGAAAAAACGGAACGAACATTATGATATAATATGTAAAATGTATTTAGAATATTAAAGTTGTGTGTCTCAATCAGCATCCACAAAAATCTGAGTCGGGATTATGTTTATTACAAACAGAGAAACTCATAAACAAACAGCTCATTTGGTTGCAAACAATCACAATGTGATTCACTGATGGCCCAGTTTAAGCTAAAGTAGCAATATTTTTTCCTTTCAATTACTAAACAACTTCCTGCCATGGACCAAATTACTTAATCTATCATATTGTGCCTACTTTGTGAGAAGCTTGGGTGATCAATTCACTAGTTAAATATATTAAATCAACATAGATTTGTAGTTTCATTTGTCTACACCTCCAGAGTACGGCACTTACGTTTTCAGCACTTTCCATTTCCTCACGTATAACAATTGGCATTAGCTTCTAAACATCAAAAGCTTGAGTTTGTCATCGGCGAGCCTGTTTTTTAAACTTTCAAATGATGTGAATAAAAGTAGGACATTGGGACACAATGAAGCATGTGTGTAAATACTGACCAACATTTGAGATGTAGAGAGGAAGCCAGTACAGGAAAGTGTAGCTGACCAGCTTTGCGAACAGCAGACAGAGAGAGAACTCCACGACTCCCTGTGTGAGAAACAAAACACCATGAAACCACTGCAGGAATCTTTCACTGGGGGCAATTGTTTTCAGTAACATAGTGGACATAGTTTAGAGTAATTAATTACACTTTATGAAAAAACAACACACATCCTGGGATCTTAGAGAAGCAGATGAATGTCATTCCTGATACCAACAACAGAGGGTGCCAAAATAAGATATGTAAACTATTCAAATTCTAAAAAATAAATGCATTTTCTTTACAAATATAAATAAAACAGTGCACTAATTATTCAGCATCATTATTTAAACCAAATCAAACACTGATCATATCTCCATGGTTTCCACTCACAGGTATACAGAGAGCTCCAAGGAAGCTGATGGCCTCGGTGTGCTCCTCCACAGCCTCCACGGGCTCAGTGGTGATGGAGCCGTTCACAGTTCTGTCAACATGGGCGGAATTCTGCAGAAGAGGCTCAGTCTCACCGCTCTCCTGATCACTCTGACAAACAAAAGCCCCGTTTACACACCGTGTTCAAGACTGAAATATTTCACTGTTGTTCTGCATCCTGTAAAATAGGATGGAGGCGGGGGAATTTGTTGTTTCATCTCAGAGTCGGCAGAAGAGTTAGTAATGGGATCGAAGCAAAGCCAGTGTTATAAGAGGCAGGACAGGAGAGGTTAGTGGTGTTCTGAGGGTGTTTTTTGTGTGCGACCTAACAACATGAGATGTAAAGTTCTGAGAGCTGCATTCCCTCCAAGAGGAGAAGAGATCAGACGAATTATACTGGACTCAGTAAATTAGTGTTATTGCTATATTATACCATTGTTAATGTATAATCACTGCCTTCTGTATAAGTTAAAAGTCAGATGCTGTTGTGTTAGACATCACACCCATCATGCTCCTTACATTGCTGACCTGCTATCTCAAAATCACACACGTGGGGGCCTTATGCCGACGTTGTTATGGTTTGGTTAAGTGTTAAAAAGGGTCTTTATTGCGTCAGTATTGCACAGTCTGTGTAAAGAGGGCTGAGCACACATGTAAAGCACAAGATGTTTTTTATGGATGATTAAACTCACATGGTGCTGAGGAGGAGTGCAGTTGACATCTTCAGGTTCTGAATACAAAAAGAGAAAAATAGAAGAAAAAATTAAGGACTTAAAGCAAAGCATCTAAAACCTGTCTGAGGTCAAACTTCCTGACACTCTGTGGAAGAGCTTTACATGTGTGGGTTTCAAAGATGAACAGAAACTGACTTTCAACCAAGAAGAAGAAGCACAGGATCCCAGTGGAGGCGATGATGAGTCCAGGGACGATGAAGGACATCCCCCACGCCGTGGAGACGAAGGCTCCAGCGATGAGGGAGCCCAAGATGTTTCCCACTGAGGTGTGGGAATTCCACACACCCATGATGAACCCACGCCTGATGATCAAAACACAAGCACACAAAGACCATGAGCACTCCTACTAACGCTGCTGCAGCTTCTGTTGTTGGACAAGAATTAAAGGTCATCCTTCAGATACACGGTTTGTTTCTTTAAAGCTCTTGAATGGGCTTAAATACTACTGGTATTAATTTACAATATGTTTCGTAGTGCAAATCTTACACAATTATCTATAAATCATCAGCCACATTAAAGAGAAGTAGTAGGGAAATATGCTTTATTTGTGTGTTATATTATCACGAGCCTGTTAGCCTGGGCTAACATTAGTGTAAAGGCAGAGGGAAACAGCTAACTTTGCTCTTTAAGGTTTAAAATATCCCTTGACACACTTTTTGAGCTCACCAATAAACAAGATGTACCTAATTTGTTTAATTTATGCACAAACTAAAAGGTTATAGCATCTAATTCCTGCAGTAAAGGTTTCAGTATGTGTCTCTATGTTGGCACGGTGATACCAAGCCTCACTGTGAATCCAAGACTCTGTGATGCTGAACACAGTCACTGTGCCAGGATGTTAATATAAAACCCAATACTTTTACATGGCTGTTTGTACGTGGATTAAAACAAGATATGGGTTAATAACAGAGCTTTAGAGGCGCTGGTAGGTGTATTTGTGAATTTCGCTGAGCTAATTAAAAATAAGATTAGCAGGTTTCACAATATGTTATTTTCGTGTTGATCAATAACTATTATTATTCAGAGCTTAAAATATAAAAATGTTTGAATGTATCTCAGAAGACAGAATTTGTACTGACCAACTTCATGTGCACATACATGGGTTTTTAGAGTAACAAGGTTATTACACGTCAACATGTCTGACTTCCTGTGCAACCTGAGCGACCTGGTTTCTTTTGTGTACGTAAACATCTATGGGTGTGTAAATAGTCACATGGAAAGGCTGGAACCTATTCAGACACACATGTGACTATTGTTTACAGAACCAAGTGTTCTGACCTTGTCTGATGTGCTTGGAGCTTTACTCTGACTGGTTCCTGAGCTTCTACACATATTTAAGACACAGTTTACATTCACAGTGTGGACTTGATGCTTTTGATCTGAGACAAATCAGACCAAGTCAGGTTATTAACAGATGTGTAACAGATGTGTAACAGATGTGTAAGTGAGCCCTCCAAGAGAAAATAAAAATAAAAGCATCTGATCTGCACAGTCAGCGAGTCCGCCAAATGCACATTGTGCAGTACTCACTTCCCCTTCCCAAACCAGTTGCCGACACAAGCCACTACTGCTGGCCAACCAGTGGTCTGCATCAGCCCGTTCATGACCTGCAGAATGAAGCAGAGGGACAAGCCTGCGTTAACTTACTGCATCAAAGCCTCTTAAGGCTGGTTCAACCGAACAAACATCTAGTGATAAAGAAGAGAGAGAGGAGACTAGTGTGCAGTGATTGTTCACATTCCCACACCAAAGCTGTTCAAGCCCAGACACCCTCCTGCAGTCACATGTTGTAGCTGTGAGTCATGTGATGCATGTGAGTAAAGCCTGACTAAGCCACCATGAGATCTGTACATTTTTAGAAGGGAAGAGATGATAAATAGGGTCTGTACTGACCCACAGAGCTCAAAGTGATCACACCTGTAAAGGGGTAAAGGGGCTGTTAATCAATATGCTTCTGTACTTCATTGATCTCCTGATAGCTACAGGAAGGTGCATCAGTCTTTTATCAGGTTAAGATATGACATTTTTAAAAGAAGACAATTTTACAAACTCATTATAGATTTTCTAAGTATGAGTTTAATTTGTTATTGTTTACAGCTTGAATAACATTTCTAGCCATAGTTTCCCTGTGAGTTTGACTGAAGGGAGTGTCATCTGACACAAAGCAGCACTGCATTCATGAGCAAACTACACTGTTTTAAATGACCAAACTGCACATGCACGTTCAGTTGCTGGGGTGTGGTAATTACGGGTCAAAAGCACTTCTAAAAAAATGAAGTGAAACAAGCTCTTCTAACAGTTCTCATGTTTGTACTGTGTTTCTGATTGTAGATCTAAACATTCACTTCCTTCAGAGTCAAGTGACCAATGAAACTTGCTCAGTCTGTGTCTATTTGAATGACAAGTCAGCAACAAATAGCTCATCAAATCTAAAACTTCCCTCTTTTCTCTCCGAATGTCATTTTGTCGTGTGCAGTAGTTCTGCCATTCACAATGGACAAAAGGCTGCTTAATGCCACTTCAACCTTTCTAACTGTGTGCAAGTTTAGAGATGTAATCCACATAAAAATGTAAACAAAAAGGTTGTACAACAGAGCATCAACAGACAAGATGAAATCCTGCCGTCACTCCCAAACTGACTGAGAGATCCTTGGGTATACAAACAGAGAGTAAACATCAACTCTGTTTGCTGTTGTAAAAGGAACTCATCTGTCCTTTTGGGAAATATTTGCTTTCTGTCATCATGTTTTTAGGGGGATTTATGTGCTGTAACTATTTTCTGAGCAATAAAAGCTTTTCCCTCCACTCAGCACTTCTATGCAGCATTTCTGGGAGATACTCAGAAATGATACAGTTAGTGAGCACACCTGTTGGTCTTTGTAGAGACATGAGCGAAACCCAATAGGGCGACCTCACTGAGATGACAAGACTCACAGAAGTAACGCTACAAATTCTTACATTTCTGTTTGCTTAAAAGCTGCTAAGTAAGTTAAAAGGCTGTCATTAGATGTATTTTTCCATTTTGGACGGAGCCTGACAAGCTGTTTCCTTCTGCCTCTAGACTAAATGTTGAGCTGGAATAACAGTGTACGGACTCAGGCTCAGTACTGAATTGATTCTGAGTATCATTCTCTGGAGACTATGTTTATCTTTGTTTAAGTTCATGGCATTACGTACAGTAGTTGCTGATAAGCCTTGCTTCCTGACAGGCTGACATCACCCATACATATGTCAATAATAAATGATATCACTGTCATTCTGTTTACAACCAAAATAAATCAGAGCAGCGCGACAACAATTTTCCTCCTGTGTTTATATCCAGTCACGGATGAAAAGAAAGTAAATAGGTGTGTAGTGTTGTGTTTTTACCTGGATGAAGGCGTAGTACCCTAATGAGTGGATATTCCAGTAGAAGCCGAGGCCAAACAGACACGTGAACAGCCCACTCATCAGCATGCCAACACTCAGGTAGTACCGCAGAGGCAAGCGCTCTCCAAATATCCCACTGCAAACACGAGACATGATTATGAGTGAATAAAACACACACACAGCAAGACAAATACAAAGTGGGTCTGTCAGCAAAATCACTTGCGAACCTGATAAACATGCCGATGGCGTAGGCAACCAGGAAGGAGTTATCCACATAACCAAACAGTGTCTGGTAGTTGTCTTGGTCTAAAGAGAAGATACGGATGATACCATTAGTTTATGATACTGGATGCTCTTTCATGACTTATCAATTAGAAGGAGATGAGCCCGAAATACCTTTCCGCTCACTTGTGTTTGAGACACATTTTAGACAAGAATTCAACCACAAAACAAAACCCATGATAACTGTGGTGCCCAAATTAAAAGCTTTCCAACACCATACCTTCTAATACCTTAATATCCATAAGCATCCTAAATTAAACATGTTAGACTTAGATTGAAATATAATTTGAAACTTGTATACAAAATAGCGCTAAAACTGTGCCAGGATACAGAGACTTGACTTGGGTTTATGAAACTTGATTGAAAGATTAAGGTACCCAGCACGTGAGCACAAATTGCTTGCAGCACTTCAATCATATCTATCTGTCTGCCATAATGTGGACATTTGTGAGTAAAGACAGCAGACTAATTCTAATGTTTTGCAATAGATATAAGACCATCAGTAATAAATTAAAAAGGACTAAGGGAACATCGGCAGAATAGCTCAAACTGACTGACTACAGTTCTAAATGGCCCCCGTTTTTTAGAACACGTGTGGATTTTTGCATGGCCTTTAACAGTACTCTGTTTACAACTTGAGGGCTAGAAACTTCCAAAGAGCTTAAGTATGAACACAAACAAAGCTCTTTAGTTGCAGCTGAGGTCCTTTTCAACAGTTGAATGGAGAGAGTTGCTGTGCTCCAACTACATACAGCATACCAATTATGCACAGCATATTATTTACTAATTAATGCTGTAAAAAATAGTTCCAAACTTCAAAGTGTTGTTCCCAAAACTGTTTGTATTTGGGGCTTTAATGAATGCACAGTCTAAACAAGTAAAGGACTTACCAAAGGGCGCCCAGTCGCACCAAGTAGCATTATTGGTTATGTTAAGGTCTGCTGGATGAACGACTGCTGAACAGTTCCTGTGCAGTTGACTCTGAGTATCAGAGAGAAAAATATAAAAGGAAACAGCACAATTAAAACTCTACCGGACAAAGCAAAAGACAGACTACAAGTAAATAAAAGTATGGGCCAAATCCAGTTCTAAAAAAGTCAGCAGTTATTATTTACATATTAGTGCTTTTATACAGGTATTGTAAGAGCTTTTGGGTGCAGACGTCTATGTCTTTTTTTAAATGTACAAATTATTTCAGTACTTTATAATTAATAAAGAAAATCCACTTGAGCTATCAGTACAGATTGAAAAACTGCAGAAATGTCTAGATGTGTCAAAACTGTGGATAAAATGGAAGTGAAATGTCAAAATCACCTTAACTATGCTGATAGGTTTCCGTGACAGATGGTACGCCGTGTAGAAGAGGAAGGTGAGGAAGAGAATAAAACTGCGGTACCTGCAAAAAAACGTGATAGCAAACATAATAATTAATAGGGACAACAATATCAAAAATGGAGAAAAATTTTACTTGACTGGTTGTTGTTTTTTTTTAAATAAACAACACAAACTGTTGCTGTTTCACACACTTAAAAAAAGTATCTTCTGAACATGAAAATAAGAATTTTAATCCATCCTAATGTTGACATAAAAATGGAAACACCTGAATCAGAAACTTTAGCTTCAAACACCAGAGTTAATTTAACTCCTCTTTGCTCTCACTGGTGTAAAAGAACTAAGTATATTTACATATGTGCATTTTTAAGGTACTACACTTCAGTGTTTCCATTTTAAATTTGTTTGCACTAGATTGTGCAGGTGTACCTAACAGACAGGTGAAGGAGTGGTAATGACCTGTTAAAGACGAGTGCCTTCACTGCGTTCAAGGACAGATATCACACACACTAAGACTTGACATGGCAGTGTGAGGAAGGGATTTAATTTTACACCAACCGTTAATTACAAGAGCTTTTTAGGTGTCTTGTGACAGACTGGTTGAACACGACTGGATAGATGTAAACATGTGCTGGGCATTGCATATAAACATTACAAAGCAGTAAAAAATGCCTTTAACATTAAATTTTGGCATCACAAGCAGTTAAGTGACTGGTCACAGAGTAATTACTGATTATCCTCACAGTCACTTTTCAGATTTGATGGTTTCAGCTTTTCTGCGGATTTGATGCTAACTACTGCTTTATAATACAGTTGGATTTTGAACTCTTGGTGAACCAATAACAGTTTCTTGAGACACCCGTCAGGCTTTTTTAAAAACTGATTTCTCATGTTTGAGGGAAAAATGGCAAGTTACTTTATTAATAAAACAAGCCTTACTCAGATTATCTCACAATAATTATGACAGTTTTGTTATCCAGATGTAATGAGTTAAAGTAACGTTATACAAATAACTATTTGCATTTTTATATTTGATCAAAACAATTAACAGCACATCTTTATTTATAACTACTTAACGTGATTTTTATTCATCTTTTCTTCCCTGTTTCGTAATGGATTGTCTTACTGGACTATCTGATCATCAGTGTCTTGAGTGCTGTAGTTTCAGCAAAGTAATGCATAATCTCCAGTGTTACCCCACCCATGACGAACCGTGTGAAGAGATACCAGATTGGAAATTGAGAAGGTACCTAAAGTAAGCACGTCAAATTTGTATCGATAAGGACGGAAGCTTTGGACTGTCAACTTTTTACATGGAGTTTGGCGTGGATCTTCGTTTAGATACAGATCTTCTTAACAGATTTTTGTAACGAGTTTATAACATGCATTGGGACAAATAGAAAACGTGGATACCAAATACTGAACCTGTGTATTACTATTTCCAATACAAATTCACAGAATGTGTGTTTATCGACGTGGTTAAGCCAATCATTTACAGCAAAAAAAGATAAGTTAACACACACAGGCGAGCTGCTCTTTCGGGATAATGTGGTTGCTCCTAACTGGCTGTTTGGAACAATAGGAATGGAGGGTGATGAAAACTTACCAACTATCTCGTGAAAAGGCCGTGATAAGTCGTATGCCGGGAGCCAGGGACGACTTCATTTTCGATGAAAAATTGCAAAACTTGACAGAGAAAAACACTCAGAGATTGGTTCCAGACATGTCCTCTTCGTGCTGATATCAGACTGTAAACATAACCGCTGCTTATGAACGGGTTATAAGAGCCGTTGGTGAGCCCGTGACAAAAACAAACGCTTACTTCTTCAAGCAACTGAGTTAGTAACTTGTGAAAACGAACCTTTATGTCGGATAATCAAGTTAAGGCCACGGGTTGAAAGGGGACGCTAGCTACTAAAAGAATAAAGCAGCAACCGTTGGGGCTCCAGGCTGGACGTACAGTATGAACACATCCAACAGTGCTCCATTATCCGCGGTTGAGTTTATATGATCCGGTCAGGAGAGCCAGCCTACCTACGAGCAGCCGTGAGACACGTTCCGGTAAAAAAAAAAAAAGAAAAAAAAGAAAAAAAAGCGACCTTTATTTACTTAAAAACTAGAATTTATTATTAGCATAACATTAGTAATATTCCACCACATAGTATCATTCCATCATATTTTCCAGACGGAGCCTCCAAGCGGCCGGCCACGTGATCGTGAAGGACGAACAGGATTGGCTGAGTTTCGGAGCAGCCGATTGGTTCCCACGATGAGGGTCGTAGCCTAACAGAGGGATGATTAGCTTAAGGGGAAAGTAGAATATCACAACTTCTGCTGCTAAAAATAAAGTTTCTTTCTTTCCTTGAGGCTTCTAATCTTTTCTTTTCCCCGTGACAAAACTGAGGCACCAACAGCAAAATGTGTATTAAGTATATAAAAAAGTACTCCTTGGGCAGAATGAGTCCACATATTATTATAGGTTACTAAAAAAATATTTTTGATGTATTTACAGAGATGGACTTTCATAATTTCTTTTAATTGTTTCGGTTCGCTTGATATATACCATTGTGTCATCTTTTTAAATTCGATCATACATTATTTTGAAAAATACAACTTTGGAGTATCATGATTAATAAAAGTATCTCAAAAGGAAGTAGCTCATTTAAAAAAGAAAATTATGCACATGTATACAAAATGACCATATGGCAGAATACACAGTAGCTTGTTTAGTTGAATGGTGATGCAACATGTAACATTTGATTACCAACCGGCCCTAATATGATCATATCCTTTCACAATTGTTCATATTAAGAATGAATTGTAACATTTAATGGAGAAGACAAAAGAATTGACTTTATTCAATATTTTAACACAACCCTGAAGACAATATGTGGCATATTCTTGAAATTCACACACAATCACAAACAGCAAATCCTCAAAAGTACATTCTCAAGTTTACACGATCTGACTTAACCAATGCTCTTAACAATCAAGTAAACTGATTAAGTACACATGGACAATTACATCAATAAATAAACTACAAATATATTCTTGCAGTATTTTATAAAATTTTTAAAACAAAGACATTTCCGGCTTTGCACTGAGAAGACGCTTCAGAACAATGTCAATAAGCTGCCATTCTGATGGCTTCATAGGCAACAGCAAACAAAAATACTGTGATTCTTACAGTATTTGTTTTCCACAGCCAAATTATACTGTAGGAAAAGCTCCGTCTTTACTGATAAAGTCCTTGCTGCTGACGATAGCAGGACAGCTATGTTGTTGTAAATCTGAAGCGTGTGATTTGAGAAGTCTTGGACCTTCATTAAATCACATGCACATGACATCAGGCCGCTACACAGCAACCACACACTCACCTACACTCATCAGATGGATTGGCAATGACTCTGCATTCTGCAGTTTATGCAGATATATCTCATCAATACCAGAGCTCAATAATCATATGCATCACAAGCTCTCTCTCTCAAAAAGACAGCAGTTCATGTTTTATTTTGAAAAGGATTAAGGAGAGAATCACATTTTGAGACATGTGACCATTTAAAATAAATATACAGTAGATTTACAAGAGAAATAGCATCACATTCATGCAACAATGTAAATCAATTCCTCCACCAAGCTGTTTTTCCTTTATCATTTTGCCTTTATGATGCATCTCATTTTGATAATCAATTTCTGTCAGTCAATCAAGTAGACGTGCAGATATTTCTCAGGACAAGTAAAACATTTGGGCCTGCTGGTGGCACTGAGTGAAAAGTCAGGGATCACCAACAACATCTGGATTTACCTCGTGGAAAAAAACACTGCCTGTACAACATGTCAAGATAATAGTCTCGCACTTGTTCACATGTCAGGATGGACAGACTTTAAGTTATGCCTTCAAGCTACTCATCAGTGGTTTGACAGGTACACTGCTTTTCCCACAGTGCTGGAATGTTTCTTTAGACAGACAGTAAGGAGCCTGTTTGTACCAGACACCGCAGCCCATCAGCTTCCATCACTGTAAATCCAAACTCAACATTGTTGAATGTAGTGCCTTGGCATACGCTGTGGAAGAGACAAATGCTACTGTCAACATTTATTTTTGTATGTTTTCAGTAGTTTGAAGTTGAGTTTGTAGACAGATTAGCAGTGTGTGCATTGAGTACCTTTGGGATTATTGTGGAAGACACAGTTGTTAGCACAGGTGTCGGGGTGGGAGTCCCAGAAGGAGGACGCACAGCAGCACAATGGAGGCGGCTCCAGCTTCTCCTTGGACAGTCGCTCCTTCATCTGAGCTCTCAGAGCCTCAATGAACCTGCCGACAGTTACAGTTTACAGCCTGTTTACCAGGGCTGCTTCACCGACATGAAGCCACCTACACCTTTTTAGGGTGCAGTACAGTTCATTTGGTCCAGATCGAAGCCAAAAGGTTTACACTGCTGCATTTTTGTTCTGGTCATACAGGCTGACAGGTACCACAGTAGTTTTCTGTTACATTCAACTCAACAATACTGTTTGTGTTTACGTTCTCTGGTGTCACAAGGGGATCATAATAAAATGACGTTTTAGCAGCATTAATAGTCCAGACTGCAACTGGAGTTCACATATCAGAGCATATAAATCTCAGTAGACACATTTTTCAAAATACTGTACATAACAGCAAACGCTAGGCCTCCATTAATTACCTTGCAGTTACTTTCCCTTTCTCCTCTTTCCTCCTCCTCTGCAGCTCCACAGCTCTCTCCTCCTCCTCAAGCTTCAGTCGCTCCAGAATCAGCAGCTCTCTCTCCTCCAGCTTCTGTCTGGCCTCTGCGAGCTGCTGAGCTCTCTCCATCTTTCTCTCTTCCTCCAGACGAATCCGTTCTTTCTCTGCTTTAATCCTTCAAAGGCGAGAGAGACATTTAAGAGGAGATTCTACTGAGACCATAAGTATTTTAGTTAGTCTGTATGTTATACACAGGTGCAAAGTATTAAGGTATAGTTGGTTTCTGCTTTGAATACTTATAAATATATTATAATGTTTAAACTTTGACAGCCATCGTTCAAAGCTGCAGAGGCTGATGGTTTTATGCTCGAAAGAGAGATTTTGGGTGCAGACCAAATTGTGTACCAATAAGAGGAAGTGATGCTAGAGAAAATACTGCGGCCACCTTGTCGTGTTTTTCAGGTGTTTCCTGTGCTGTTTGTTCTCCTTCACTTGTTCTCTCTCTTTGTTCATGTACAGACGGCGGTGCATCAGGAACTGAGACTGACGCTGCAAAAACAGACTCTGTTTTAGTGAACTTTAGTTTGACAGGGTTTGTACAAGTTTAAACCCAACTGGTCCATATGTCTGGTGTTTACCTGTCTCTTCAGTTCCTCAGGCTCAGTCAGAGGCCACAGGGCCCGTGGGACTCTGTGGTTGGACTCGTAACAAGGATCAGGTTGGGATTTATCAGAAGCCCTCAACAAAGGTGCACTTAGCTGAAACATAAACACAGTCAGCACAAAGTCAATGTCAGACAGCGACCATTGTTTGGGTTTAGATCTGCCAATTCTTGCAAAGAAGGCAGGTTCTGCAGCAGATGAAGATGCAGCAACTGATTACTAATAAAAACTTTTACAAAACACAATATAATTAATTGATATTATAATCCCCCTTTATGTCACAACTAAACGACTTCATCAAATGTCTCATTGTCAACTTAAAACATTTTCACTCAGTGTTTTTTAGCTTATATTTTTTTTATACTCTGGCAAATCTGCTCCATTCATGATTCATTAGCTACTGGATGTTTCTGTTCTATCACCATTAATTTACAGAAGATACTTGACTACTTTGACGATCACAAGCCAAATCTCATATTCGAATGACTGTCTTTGAGTAGGATAAAAGGGGCCACTGTAGCAAATTGAGGTTTCATGAACCTTCTGGCGAATGAGGGGACATTCATGTTGACTGCTGAAGAGAGGATCATCTCCCTCTTCCTCCTCTCCTTCTTCCTCCTCTTCCTCTTCTTCAAAATCCTCCTCCTCCACTTCCTGCTCTGCTCTCAACATGTGAGAAGCAGTTTTCTGTTGGATTCAGGGGAAAATCTTTTTTTAATACCCTGGATGTGCAAGAACACACACAATTATAGAAACTATAAGTTATGAAAAGAGGAAGAAGTGTGAGACACAGGCGCTCACATGTCTGGCTGGAGAGATGTTCCATTCACCCCCAGGAAGGTCTGATGTCATTTCCCCATGTGGGATCATCCGACAGGCAGCCAGTCTGAGTCTGACCTGCTTCATGCCTGTACTGGACTGGAAAACAGTGGAAATAAATAATCCTCCAGATTAATCACTGTCACAAGGAAACAGTACAATCATTCTGACTGTCAAAAACAACCAACAGCGGAAAATAGGATGGTTTTGTACATCACAAAAGGATGAAAGAGGACAGACGATGGAAGTCTGTCTGGGTCCCTGAGCAGACTTTAATACTCAATAGTATAAAAAAGCATGTGAAAAATTGTGGTTTTATGATGCTAATACCAACATTGATGACATAGTAACCTCTCACCCCATGAGAGCCCCTCTCAGTCATCTTCTGTTGTGCAGCACCTCCCACAGACATCAGCTTCCCACCAGCAGGCACATGCTTGGTCCAGACTTGATGCTGCTGGTGAGGGATTCTCCTGTCAAGTTTCACCTGAACATAAACACAAAGTTAAACAAGAAGAGGTCAATCAGACAGGGTTAATAGTAGTGTGGGCAAGCAGAGGGCTCAGCCATGCTTCAACATTCACACTGCCCTGGATATTATTATAGAGACATTGCTTATTTTGAATCGGCAAAATGATTATTTGATTAGTGAGTTGTACAACTGCAACACAGCTCACAATCATTGTAGGTAAGAGGAGTCTCTCCTTTACTCTTTCACTTTTACATCATTGATAAAGAATATTTTGAAGTTTTGGACTACTTAACACATAATCAAGTAACCGAAATAATAACCAAGATATTTAATTTTGGAAATACTTTAATATGTGTGAATAGACACCCATTAAGAGCATTTTTTTACCAATGTCAACCCTCTCTCATTTATATATCATCAGTAGTCACAGTAGGTTTACATTACCACTGGCTTCTGTCTCATCTTGCTGACTTGAGCCACACGATGGCGTACTTCATCTTGAAATCGCTGGAGGCTTTCTTCGTTCTCCCTCCTCCTTTCTGCCTGGATCTCATCACTTTGTAAAGCCAAAGCCTGAAACAAGACATTTGAAGACTTTTAAGACTGTTAAAGGTAAGAAAAATTAATACTCTCAAGACTTCACTTTTACTTAAACAACATTTTTATTTTTACTTAAACAACATTTTAAATAAGAGTTAGTGGCATATTGCACATACTGTATTGTAAGAGCGCATGTGTTGGCCAATACACAACAAAAAATGCAGTAAAGAAACTGCAAACTGAGAGATAATTGACACCAAAACTGTCACCATCATGTAGTCTGTTTGCTAGAGAGCACTGTTATGTCAGGATTTGATTTTAACAACAGGAACGTTGTATATGATATAGATATATGGACCTTGTATTAGACAGACAGATAGACAGACAGATAGATAGATAGATAGATAGATAGATAGATAGA
>JAQNCA010000006.1:23253359-23264542 GCA_029783725.1 Acanthurus tractus | reverse complement strand
ACGATTTAAGGTAAGAAAAACTAATACTCTAAAGTCTTCAGTTTTACTTAAACAACATTTTTATTTTTATTTAAACAACATTTTAAATAAGAGTTAGTGGCATATTGCACATACTGTATTGTAAGAGCGTATGTGTTGGCCTATACACAACAAAAAATGCAGTAAAGAAACTGCAAACTGAGAGATAATTGACACCAAAACTGTCACCATAATGTAGTCTGTTTGCTAGAGAGCACTGTTATGTCAGGATTTGATTTTAACAACAGGAACGTTGTATAATATATAGATATATGGGCCTTGAATTAGACAGACAGACAGATAGATAGATAGATAGATAGAAAGTTGCTTGTGCAATTATTATCTTAACACATTTTTAAACAACACTTTGATCTGTGGTGGCACCAACAAATGGGAAGAAAAGCCCATGTGAACAAGACAAAACGTCACTTCACTTCCTAAAACCTGAAGGCTGTCCAGCGTGTCATCACCATGAATGTATTACATTAAGTTCATTTCACACGTCTACTGTGACAAGCTATTTTTGATTGTTGGCATTAACTTATACACAAAAGACTCACACACGGGTGCTCTGCAAAGTCTTCTCCGCCCTCCACCCAAGCTCCCACCGCCACCACCGCCGGGTTTCTCTCGGCCAACACCTTGCTGGCTCTGAAGGTCCGGTGCTCCTTGTTACGGCTGGATGAAGATTTACACCTGCAGCTTTTCGTAGCAACAACTCGGCTAGCACTCATAACGGCAGCCTCGGCTAATCTAGAGCGATGCTAACTCACGGATTAAGGTTACTTCTCTGTATCCTGTTGACGTGGCTAAACATTGATTACACGTTAAATCGGTTTTAACTACTGTGTTAAGCACTGGTATGTTATAATAGTTTCAACCAGCAGAAAAAGAAAGCAAAGAAAATATGTCTAACTGTAAACAGCAACAGGTTTGTTTGAGTTTCGCTCACTGCGTCTTCTTTTGCTTTTTGGCGTTTGCCAAATAGCTTACTGGCGTATTACTGCCCCCATCTGGACAGGAGGAGAGAGTGTAAAAATGTACTATAGGTAAGCGCAAAGAAAAGGAGGGAGAGAAATCAAATAATCTATCCATTGATTAAAAAACATAAATTATCATTTCTAATGATGTAGTATTGCCTACAAGCAGGTGAAGTTAGATCTAAGCTTCCTCTTATAAACAGCAGGCAAAATTCTCTTACAGAGCAAATTCAGATTTTTTTTTGGTAGTGTTTTTTATGTCTGGTCTTCCCTGTACATGAGATTTACTGAGTTTTGAATATTTTTGACTTCTTAATGTGTAGTGATGTTTGGTCAACCGTACACAATAGCAATGCAAATCTGCAGTAACTAGTGAAAAGTCAAAAGCTAAAATCCTCAAGAGTCAGCTGAATGGGGCATGACAAATTGCTGTATTCTCTCAGGCTCTGACCCATTTCTGTAGACTCTTCAAAGTCACATTGTACTTTTTCAGCTTTACTGTCCTACTCTGGATTTGTTGTTGAAACAATACATCTCTGTATGCACAGCTGACTGGAGATCAGTGGGAGCAGAAACATGAACATGACTGAAATATAAAGTATGTAAACTGACAAAATGCCTTCTATTCCTATGCTGACAAGAGGCAGGATCTTTTCAATGTGGGTCATTCTAGAAGGCTCGATGTGTCAAAAGATTTTAGGATGGGAACAGATGATGCAATGTGAATTTCAAGAGTCTTACAAAATTTAAGGATTTTTTTTGCCTTGTTTAACTTGTTCAAATCATCCGTCTGAATCTCTTTGTTCATTAACTCAACTAAAAACTTGATATAAAATCATTTTAATGATGAAAAATCTATGTAGTAAAATAGGTTTAGGGATAGGTTTACAGTGAAATGTATGATAAGGACACACCATAACATTGCTTACTCTATTTCTTTATTAAAAAATGACAGTAATTTACCACAGGAAAAAAAGTCATTATAGTGCACAGTTGGCAACATGGCCATATTCAGATGTAAAGATTACTCTGAATGTTGGTGGTTGTGACGACCTTGCGAAGCACGTCAGTGCTTGGAGACTGGTCCAACTGAGGAGAGAAAAAGTAGCATTAAAAGTTGTAAATTAGTATTAGAAGAGAAACAAAAAATGAACTTTTCAAAACTTTTTCAGAAACAAAACTAAGCCAATTAAAATAGGTCATTAAAAGACAAACTTATATGTTTAATAGAGAGTCCAATGTTGCTATTTTTAAGCAACATGAACTTGTTTAAGAAATGCTTGAGGTGAGAATGTAAAATAAGCAAAAACACTTATACGACTCTGCAACACTATTCTCATTAGCTGTCAAAAGCTGCAGCGATATCATCAATAAAGCTGCAGCAAGTGCCCATTTTGCACTTATTATGCACTCCTTTATGCACTTTTGGTATTTGATCATCTTTAAATTGGCAGAGTGTCTTTCTGACAGTGTTGACCTTTTGATAGCAACAGCATCCAACATAAAAAGAAAGGCAACCCACCTGTATGGACTTGCTTAAACTGGTCAATACAGGCTTGTAGGTCTCAATGGTGACAGAGTCCGGGCTGACGACATCACTGTAACACTGGTAAACAACAGTGGCGATACGATGAACCTCACAGTGGTTCAGCACTGATGAAACGGCACAAAGCAGAAGAAGAATGACAAATTACAGGAATGAGCATCAGCATCAATTATGTCAGTTTGACATGAGGTGTGTAACCTGTCAGTCCTCAGTGTTGGAAGTTCAATGTCTCTATCCTGACGATACATCTGGTTGTTTGGACTCTTTAAGTCTTTAAGAGCACTGGCACCAAAGCAACCAAATCAGGATGCAAGACTACGTGCACTCAGTAAGTGGAGAGGAGCCTAATGGCACTACATTTCATTCAGCTGGCAGACGCTGTTGTACAAAGGGACTTACAGTTTTTTACCTCAAACACACACACACAGACTTACACACACACCAGGAGCAATCTGGGGCGCCATGTCTCATTCAAGGACACAACAGGAAATGCAATGAATTAAACCGGCTAAAGCTGGATTTTTAATTGACGCAAGGGGTTAGTGGAAGTTCACCTCTGCATGCCTTAGTGTTTACATCCATGCGGCTGCAGCTGCAGCAGCAACATTGTAGCACTTCTGTGCATCACCAGCAGTAATAACAGCGATCTGTATCTGTAATGTTCTTGTTACATGTGTGTCACTGTAAAAATGAAATCCACTGAGTCTTTGCTCAACTTACTTCATGTTGTTTTCATGATCAAAAATCTGTACTGGCTTTAGAAACATATAAGAGACACACACATTCAAAATACAGCCCACACTGACCAATCACACCGTTGTAATGGTGGAAAAGAGGTCATGATGTACAGATGTAGTCCAGTAATCCAGTATCAACTTTGAACTGTTGTTTTCATTCTTTTAGTGGTAATAATTTTAAGCACGTCATAATTTCTTGTTAAACTGAACCTTAAAGCTCTTAAAGAAGACATGTAGGAAACATCTAAGCAGTCTCACCTGTCAGTCTGACAAGCTTCTGTTAGCCTAAGAGGTGTCAACAGTCATAAGTGGCTAAGTCTTCAAATTGAATATAAACAAATACTTTTGCACATAAAGAGTCAATTTCAATGTTATTGAATAATGTCAAAGCACTTAATTAAATGTGAGCTAAAATTAAAAGCACAGGGTATGTTTATTTAAAAGCTGGCTTATCCCTAAATGTCCTTAACAAAGAGCCCAGAGAGACCTAAAAATACTAGCAGCTGCACTATTTCATCTATGCAAAGTCTTTTAAAGTCTATTAAAAGAATGGCTGACTGGAGCACAGAGTTTTCAGGAGAGCTGGACGGATTATTCTTTTCTTATTGATCGGTTAGAGTGTGAATGCTTCCTGTCTCATCTGCAAGAAAAAAGTAGCTCCTCTCAAGAGGCATTACTCTTCCTCTGCCTCAGTCTGCAGAGCAGTGTGGCAGACCAAGAAAAGGAGGCAGAAGACAAAACTGTGCAGCTTTAGAGTGTTTATAGTTTTTGTTTTGAGTTTGTTTTTTTTTTTTGTCTTTGCAAATGTGAGAGAGGACAAGAGAAAAACCTGGCCAGAGTGAGCAATGTGAGCTTTAAGTGTTAAATGCAATATCAGTACCTGCAGCTGAAAGTCCAGTAACAATGTTGGGTTGCTCCAGTGACTGGCAGACTGTCTGACCACTGAGAGCACTGGTGTGGAGCGATCGCAGGAAAGGAGCAGAGCTAACGCACTGATAGTCTGCTGTCTTGTACTCAGCCACAGAGCTATCTGACAGCACAGTCACATTCAGTTCTCTGTGCTGCAGACAGTCAAAGACCTACAGGAGACAGAAAAAAACAACACGAATGAGCATGATGATCACTGTGAAAAAACATCTGAATGTATTATAATCAAACTATGTAAATTACACTTGAAATGGGCCAATAAAAATGTAAATGTTCAGCCTGCAGTCTTAATGGTATCGGTCCATGTTGACATGACAGCCTCACACAGCTGCTGCAGATTTATCGACTGCACATTCAAGCTGCAAATCTCCTGTTCCACCAAATCCCAAGTCTGCTCTGTTAGATTGAGATCTGGTGACACTAAACTCATTGTCATGATGGCAGAGCTGGCCATTGTTTACACCAAATTCTGATTGTTCTCTGTGCCTGTAGCAGCAGAAAACAAGATTCATTAGACCAGGCGACGTTTTTCCAATCTTCTGCAGTCCAGTGTCTCTGAG
Organism: Acanthurus tractus; assembly: GCA_029783725.1. Classification (NCBI taxonomy): domain Eukaryota; kingdom Metazoa; phylum Chordata; class Actinopteri; order Acanthuriformes; family Acanthuridae; genus Acanthurus; species Acanthurus tractus. Next base: position 23,259,774 of record JAQNCA010000006.1, on the reverse strand, counting down.
CCGGTGCTGTCTGCAGCCTCAGTATCCTGTTCTTGGCTGACAGGAGTGAAACACGGTGTGCTATCCGACTTGTGCATTCAGGGAAGCTCTTCTGCATAGCAATGATGTAACACATGGCTATTTGAGTCACTGTCGCCTCACTGTCAACTTGAACCAGTCTGGCCTATCTCCTCTGTCATTAACAAAATGGTTTTCAGCCACAGAAGTGCCTCTCACCGGATTTTTTCAATTTTTTGAACCATTTTCTATAAACTCTGGAGCCTGTCGTGCATGAAAATCTCTGGAGATCCGAGATACTCAAACCTGCCTGTCTGGTGGTCTCATCCCAACTCTGTCTCCTCTCAAAGTCACTGAGATCACAGTGCTTCCACATTATAATGGAGATACTTTCATTAACATACAGGTATATCTAATAAAGTGAGTGTACAAAGAATGTAATGCAAAGAAGAACAGGACTGTTAACAGTGAATAAGCTCAATTTGTTTGACTGTTTTAAATTGATACAAAAATTCTGCAGAGTGCAATAGTTCTAAGCATGTTATAATTATGTGCTCATGTGTTTTGCCAACAGATTTTCAGCTGATATATTCCAATTCACTCATCTGTTTTTTGAACCGTTGTGCTTCATGAATATGATAAAACAAACCTGTTTGGTTGTAAATCTGCTACCTGCTTGCAAGCTGCAGAGACAGCTTCACACAATTCCTCTGCCTTTACAACATAATTCAACAACAACTTATTTAGCAGTGTAAACATACCTTTTCCGTCCACTGAAAAAGCTGGTCCTCTGCAATATAACAAGTCACTTGGCATATCAGAACCTTTAGGGGAAAGAATGCAAAACACATTCAATGCAACATTAGCAGATTAAAGACACACTTATTCAATTCAAAGACAGGAAGGACCTAAATGCTTATCAAAATAGCTTCTGATTAAGTTTTTTTAATTCAAGTTATTATTGTGGCTCCTTACTCTGACCCTAAAAGACCTCCTTTGTGTCTTGTCAGGGACCAATGCTGAATGTCCTTCCTTTGTCTGAGTCACCTTTCTACGGTGCACATTATTGTTACAAAAATAACTCTCTAACCTTTAAATGCATTTCACTCATCATTAAAAATGAACTTTGTGATCAAAGGTGTTATAATATAAATTAATGGATGATTGTTACAGTATCTGCTCTCCACAGCTGCTTCACAATGCATGAATGTCTTTGCCTCCTTCATTAAATCTCTGCAGTCTGAAGGCTGCAGGACAGAAATGGTGATAAATGAGGCTTCCTAAGCAGCACAGTGATATCACACATGGCCATTCACTGTGTTTATCTTGATTAAATCACGCGCAAAAGACACCAGGCTGATAAAAAATAACCACACACCTTAACACACATCAGACCAGTAAGATATAACTCTGTACTGACAGTTTATGTGAGAGAGGCCGGATTACCAGGACTCTTTAATCCAGTGTGTCTGGCCTACTTTCCAAGTTTTGAAGCTAAAGTGAAGCTTCGAGTTATTTTTCTTGAAACGCATTACAGTGCAAACTTTGCTGTTTCAGATCAATTATGATATGATGCGAGAATTTGGACTAAAAAAGTGTCGGTTTGAAAAATGGTTTCAACAAAAGATTATCGTTTCTCTAATTTATTTCTATTTTTCATTTGAAGCATCTGCAACCCTTCTACTTTTCTTTCTCTATTTAAGTTTTTCTTTTTATTTGTCAGCTGTCTGTAGGTCATTCTTATTATGAGTTAGCCACTAAAAGTTAAATAAAAGATCAGAAGCAATTAATTAAACTGATGTTTGTTGAGAATGCAACACTCTGGTGCTTTTGTGGCATTAATCAAATAGCATGCATGCTAATTTGCTTGTGTCTCACTGACTGATGGGTTGTCCTTCTGTCTGAAGAAAACACACGCTGACTCCTCGCTACTTCTCCCAGTTACAGGCTGACTCCTCTCGTTCCATAGTGACGCATGTCCCACTGCGTCCCAGTTTGCTGAGGTGAGAACGTACACTGACAGAAACCCTGTGAAGACAGACACTCTCAGTATTCAACAACAGCTCGGATGTGACACGAGTTTTTCTCTTTTTGTGCTTTACTTATGCAGTCATGAAAATATCAAGTCTATACAATCTATTTACAGCAGAAACTGGTAGAGATCTTACTATGACAATTTAGAGAAGAGACATAATGGATTAATCAGCTGGATCTGCTTTTCTTTACAGCATGTTATAATAAACTGAACATTTTTCTGTCTTAGTCATACAAAACAAGCAACTTTAAGAAATCATTTTGTGTCCTAACAAATTGGGATGGCCATTTTTTATTATTATTTTTGTTCATTTTCCATGCAGAGCAAATCAATAAATTAATTGAGAAAGTAATCATATTCATCAAAATAATTGGCAGTTGGCAAAGCTAAAATATTGTCAGGTGTTAAGATGACCTGAGAGCAGTGTTAGTGCTACTGTGATTAGGAGAGAAACAGTAATGTAGTGCAGGTAAGACCTGTGGCTCATAGCAGTCCAATTTTTTTGTAATATTTTCCTTTTACAGTGTAATTACATTCATCACCATCTAAGCCATGTATTTAAGCAATAAAGTTGCTTCAATTTAGATTGTCAGCAGTTTAAATCTGAATTAAAGGTGTCTCAATTTGTTGAGATCATTTTGTCAAGCAAATTGTGTTTGCCAAAGATCAAAACTCTCTCATTACTGAGCATATTATCTTTAAAATGTAAGAAATCTTCTTGGAAATCTGTATCACTCTAGAGCTAACAGGGCTACCCTATGTTTGAATTTCCTCACAGGGATCATTAGTTTCATTTGATCAGTAATATTAGGTGAGCCGTTTGAAGGACTCTTCACAGTCGGCGTAGCATAAAGGAGAGTTGTGAGTCTGGAGCTGCTGGCAGCCACTTACTGGCAGCGTTGTGTCCTACTGCAAGGATGAAGTCCGAACACTGTAACTTGTTTCCGAACTTCAGCGACTCTGAGACCTCAGGGCTCCAGTGCAGATTAACCTCCCTGATGAACAAAGTTGAGGGTTAAAGAAGGAGAAGGAGTTCTTTGAAAACAATTCACGACAAAATGTATTCAAATTTTTATTAAATTCCATCTGTGATGCAGTTTCCTGCAGTTAAGTGGGAGGACAGAAAAGATTATGGCTTTATTTCTCAAATTTTCTTTGTTATTAATATTCAATCAATTTATTCCTCTTATGGCATCAAGTACAATATCAGCTGGACATTCCCTCTTGTATTCCTGTTGTACTACACTGTGTCATTATAAGCTAAGTGAACCTGATAAACTGACAACTCGTTTGTTTTCATGGCAGAGGCTATATCAAGTTAGCACTATATAATAAGGCAGTGTTTACAAAGTTACATCTGCATTTACTTACAGATACATGATACTATGTTATAGTTTGTTAATAACGTTTCCTAGAGTTTATATAGTGATAACAAATGTTGTGTAGGGAGGAGGAGGAGGTGTTACCGAGATTTCATGTGTCATGTTAGCTAGCTAACGTTAAAGCCGCCAACAGTTGTATATCAAAGTGTGGCGTGTGCTGCAAACAGGATTTAGAGATGTAAAGGATGAGGGTCATATAATATCTAAAAAGTTATTTATATCCAGTTTGCTCCAATGAATGTCTATCCTACATTACTAAACTAATTTAACATTCCCATGCTTTCGGATTTATCACTTCCTGTCTACAAGCTAGCATGCTAACGTCATTTACCTCTTTTTTTCAAGTTCTCTACGGATTTGCGCATCTTCTTCATTTTCTTCGTCTTCGACGTCCTCTTCATCGTCTTCTACAGCCCGAGAATACACGGACAAAACCTCGCCGAAAAACGTTGCCATAATTCCCCGATTTGCAGAGTAAAACGAAAGTTTGCTTAATGACTTAGACCTGCCACCATGACGTACATCCGCCACTTCCGCCAGTAGCAACACGTCTTCAAAATAAAAGCCTCAAATTAACGTAGTACAGTACAGTAAATAAGCCTGCATACTAAAAAAAAGAAATGACATTGAGAGGCTGTTATAAACATTGCAACAAATTAAACTACTTAAAGAATATGCAAATCTAATATCCTTTATTTTTTAACTTGATTTAGTTTTTTATTTAGTCACATATTTTTCAATAATGGTGCCAAAGTAAGTCAAGTGATGCAGCTCCAAAGTGATCTTTGAAATTTAATATATATTCAAATAGAGATGTGTGTGTGTGTGTGTGTGTGTACAGTATCCATGGTATAGAACTGCGCCTTGTAAATATCCTTCAGCTTAATCAAATAACCATATGACTTATGACTTAATCATATTTCATATAATATTAAGGGGTATGTCCCATTTTTCTGTTCTTAAAACAATACTGGCCCATATGAAGGCAGAAAGAGTTCTCAGTCACTGCAAATATGTTCCGAAGACACCCACTTCATTTCAATGACTCAGATTGCTCAGGCCACATATAATCTTCTAAATGCATTTTTGAACAGAGGACTGTAGACATTTCCTCCCTCTCTTGAACTGGAATCACATTAGGAGGGGTCTTCTCAGGGCCATATATGAGCAGGAAGAATTATTAAAGCAATCAATATCTATTTCAAAGTACATGTGGGCATATGATTGTTGCTTTAAAATACACTGGAAAAATGAGAACCTATCACAAGCGTAATTTTTACTGTGTTCAAAATTCAACAAATTAAATCTGACTAAATATTTGATATGCACAGAAATACCTACAATTGAGCTGCTCAAACACACAGAGAAGAGCAACACCAGTCACTCCCCACAATCCCGTTGGGAAGCTCAAAGCCCAGGGTTGCATGCATGACTACTGCCTGTCCAACGCATTTCTGCCTGAGCTGCTCACTTAAATCAATGAATGATTTATGGCTCTCCAGTGAATTTGCATGGTGTGTTGTTATACAATGCATAAGGCCTTGAATATGACTAACAATTAGCGTAGGATTGCTTGATGTGCTATTTTAGGGGGCTTGTGCCAATCAAGGGTAAACTTGACACACCACAAGACTCCACCAGCATCACAATGTTGATACAAAATTAACATGAGTGGAAGAAAGCAGGAAAACACAATCACTAAAGAAGCTGGCAGGTATAGCTTGCTGGAAACATCCTCCAAGTCATGTCGGGGCAAATTGGCCTCAAGTTGACTGCATAACATCCATCCAGCCATTGTGTTGTATAATTCATTTTCCTGTAAGCTGTGCCCCTGGAGATGAGGGACAAACAGAAATGTGATGACATCAGCAGAGCCATAAAAATACTTCATTGTCACCAGAAAGTATTGGAAAGACAAATTGGATAGCAGGGCAGAGCCTGGAGTAGAATAGAGAGTAAGCTCTATTACCAGTGCTGTGCAATAATGTAGCAGGAGGCCATAAAGTAGCAGCAGAAAGGTTTCCTGTCACAAAATGGAGCAACATGCTATGAGTAAGCTTCAGGCTGCTGTTAATATAATTGATAGTAGAGGGAGGGAGAGAGAGTGGGAGTGATGTGCTGCAGCTTAACAAACACTAAAGCCTCCAGGCTCCAGGCGGCATGAGAGGAATGTCAACAACAGGACAAACAGGGGATGTCACCACATCATTAACCATTAAAAAAGGGAACAGAGCAGGACAGTCGGAAGACATCCAGGATGAGCCTGCTTGTGTTTAACTTGTTCAAAAAGTGGCTGAGGAAGGTGAGGTCACTTGATATGATATGTCTGTTTTTCCTTTAAATTTGGATCCAGAGCAGCAGATCCCTCCTATTAACCAGACTGCCATGCTGGTTGGCAGGAACATACACAGACATTTAATGGGCATTGATACAAAAACTCAACGTCCTACTTTCCATCCTCTCCTTTCTATGCATATATAAATGTTTTTTCGACATCCCCTCATAAAAAGAGACAGCAGAACTAACAACTCATGTATACTAGTCACAGTTAACACATTATGAGCTCTGAGATGAGCTTTTCCAATGTAATCAAATCAGAGAACCTTTATAGTTACACAAAAGCCTTGTGGTTGCCAAGTTAATCAGGAAAAATTTGATAATTAATTGGCTGTCTTTTATGAATAACCCTGAATCACAGGCTGATCTAACATTTAAAATAGATATATACATTTATAATAATTAATAATGACGATTATGAATGAATACTAAAATGGAAAGAAACTGAGTAAGTCTTTTAAATGGTAATATTTAATTTTACACAGAGTATTTTGTTTTTCTTTTACTTGAGTTTAGATTGTCTTTGGACACCACTATATTAGAATATATCAACAGGAGAAGGTCCATCCATCCATCCATCCATCCAGCCATCCATCCACCCATCCATCCATCCATCCATCCATCCATCCATCCATCCATCCATCCATCCATCCATCCATCCATC
>JAQNCA010000006.1:23172679-23183560 GCA_029783725.1 Acanthurus tractus | reverse complement strand
GAGGAGGGTTTTACATAATATAATATCCCATCCCGTGATCGTACTGATGGACTAACTGATGGTTGTTTTGATTGTCTCGGCTCTACGGGTGTTCGCTCAGGTACGAGGCTGAGGAACGAGCTGTTGCATTAATCTGCTTCCAACAACACAACTGGCTGAAAATCTTTAGATTATTGCAGTGAAAACAACTACAGTCAATTAATCTCAATGTATCCTGGCATTGAACGACTTAGCTCTTCAGTATTGCATTTAAATCCGCTCTATCCTCTCACTGAACGTTACTGCAGGCTCATTTTTATTTCATTATTAATCTACCTGGGTCTACTGTGTTAAACCCTTTGAATTATTGAGTTTGGCTTTATTTCAGGTTTTTGGAGCAAGAAGTGCTCATATTTGGATGAGAAAGTGGAGCTGGGGAGGATTCACGTCGCTGTGAGCCAGCAGCTGCTGCCACTCAGAAACGACTACGCCCTTCATCTCGCACAGCTTATCTGCTTGCTGATAAGTTACGCAAGCCGTCATATATTTTCAGTGGGTGAGTTATGAAAGAAGTTTTGCCCTGTACAGTTTGTCATAAAAGGAGGAATGCAGCTGAGCAGCAAAAACATGTTTTGTACCATGTAAACATGTTTATTTCTGCTGCAAAATTGGCCACTTTAATATGAGGTTCTGTTTTTTGGGCGAGCCTCAAGTGGCCGTTTGTGGAACTGCAGTTTTAGGCATTTAAGTGTTGGTTCCATATTTTAAGAAACTGAATGTTCTTCAACAATTATGAAACAATTTAAAGTCAGAGAGTGATTTTAATTCCAAATTAGAGGTGATCAGCACCAGTTCACCCTCTGACAAGTAACATCTCCTTATAATAAATCTGTGTGAGTGTTTAACATGTGTGTACTGTGTGTGTGAGTACCTCTGAGGAAGCTCCTGCACCGGACAGTCCTGGTAGTACCTGATGAAGAACCTCTCAGCATCCTCTCTCTCTCCGCTCGAAACTGCACCCCCATTCAACACCCCAACAGACGGCAGACTGCAGGCAGGGGAAGGAATGAAAGATTAGACAGTAGAAAAGTATCCAAGTAAAGGTCTGATGTGTTTGTGCGTGTAGGTTTGGACTCACTGTGCTAAAAGGAGGCTGCGTCTCTGCTGGGTGGTGTAAGGCTCCAGTAGAGGAATCCCCTTCGCTTTGACTTCTTCAAGCTTCGGCACGAAATTCAGCCTTTCGATGTCGTCCCATGTGCTAAGCCCTGAATGACACAACATCACAGACTTTTAGTGAATGTTTGTTCACACCGTGCACTAAATGTTGGACCTGGATGGAAGAAAACGGTCTTTGTTATCGTTTTTTTCGGACCTGAGTTGTTGAGATTGACGCTGCGCAGTTTGGGGAAGAGGCGCTGCAGAGTCTCCTGAGTGTCGCCCACACAGTCCACACCGTTGTTGGCCAGCACCAGCGTGCTCAGGCTCGGGTACATCATCCCCAGCTTCCGCACTTCCGTCCATTTCTGCAGCTGGTTGTCTGCGATCTGCAGCAGGCGCAGTGACGGACACGTCGTCTGGGACTCGGACACGCTGCTGTAGCCGTTCAGGCACAGAAAAAGCTCCTCCAGCCTGGATGGATGGATTCAGTTTGAGAAATATAACAAGAGGAAGAGCAAAACATTTTCAGGCCAAATCTACAGCTGAGTGATCGGATGCTATTTTGATCTTCTGTTTCATCTCTCGGCTCTTTGCACATTAGACGTCTGTACAATCTGCTTTAAAAACAAGGCTGCTGTTATTGTGTGAAGGAAAATCTATAAAATGTGAGTCCATCCGAGTTGTCTGTTGCTTTCAGCCTTCTGTCAGTTAAATCAGCTCACAGACATTAAGTATGAAGTCATTTCCTCCGGTAGCTGGGCACTGCAGCTCTCAGCAAGCATTACTTAACAGGAGAACATTGTGCATCTGCTGGGGACTATTTTCAGCAGCTAATTAATACATATTTGGTGCTCTGGTGAGTCTTTACAGCAGCACTGACTCAAAAACTCTCCAGAAGTCTTTGATACTGTTTGAATGATAAAGGAGCTCGTTGGCACAGAGGGAAGAGATTTATCAGGCTTTGAACACACAGACAATTATGTTGGTTTCGGTCTCCTTATTGAATTTACTCTGAGTAAGAAACATGACCACTGCCGGCCTCATCAAGTCATCATTTATCAGCTCAGTCAACATGCTTTACAGCATTTATTGTGAGTCATAAATGGGTGTTCAGTTGCTCCTTGATTCAAAAAGTAAAGTCCAAACTGTGATAATAAAGACGTACTCAGACTACCTTCATGCTGCCTCCAGCTACTGTGTCAAACCATCACACAACAGCTTTTCTTTATTCTAAAACAAAGGAAAAACATCAGCTGTGCAGTGCTGTTTTTCATTACTTCACTGCACAGTGATTCCATCAAACGTTCGGATGCCTCGTAACTTACTCTGGCGTGTGCTGTGTGAGCGTGTGCACGGTGTCCCAGCTGACGTGCGTGTTAATGAGGACCAGTTGTCGGATCTTGGAGAAATCCTCGGCCATGCTGGGCTGCAGCTCTGCGCCATTCAGAGGGTTCATGCTCAGATTGAGGAAGTCCAAGTGGGGGACGCTGGAAACGATGGTGCAGATCTGGCAACCCACGAGTGTAAACAGAAAAAACATTTACCTTCTGTGTCATACATTTTGTACTTTTAACTCCAATAACACACTTTTTTTGCATTTATTTTAACGTCTGATTTTTCAGATTAAGATGATTTATGCAAAATATGCCTTAAAAAGGAATAAATTATGTTGCATTATAAACCTACACTGCTTGTAAACATGTACAAACTCTACAAAGGTCATGGAGGCCCAACATGGGTGATAGGTCACCGTTGGCTGTTTCTATTTCTGAACGTTTCTGATGCTCGGAGGGACTCTTGAAGGTGAAATCAGCATGAATCAGTTCACAAAACAGGCAGATTTCTGTCTTTGAAGGAAACTCACCTCGGCCCAGTCGTTGAGCTGATTGTGGGACAGGTCCAGCTCCACCACATGGGCACACAAAACCGTGATGTCCGACTTGTCACCGGCTTTGGAGATTCCACGGTGATCCAGGACGAGAACTCTGGGCAAGAACAGGCGATCTGCAAACAAGTTCGGTTCAGCAAACTTAACTTTGGTTATCAGGAGCTTCACACTTTCATCTTCTGGACATGAGCATGTCAAATTTTTGCATTTCTTACAAGTGATAGAGCCTGATCCAAAAACTGTTGATCAAAGGGTTTATACATAACTCCCTGCATCATCTCTGACCTTTGACGGGGGATCCTGGCGGCGTGGACAGAACCACCACTCCTTGGCCGTAGGGGAAATTCTCTGGGTTGTATTTCTCACTGACGGCAAGAACGAAGGTGCGCACCTCCTCTTCATCAGAAGAAGACTCCATGGTTCCAGCCCTGAGAGGTTATCTGAATGGGAGATGGAGTAACAGAAGGTGTTTAGGTGTGTTTTTCTGTGTACACACTGAATAAAAAGGTGTTAAAATGTCTCTTTAACATCACAGGAAAACCTATAAGGAGCAGAAACGTGAGGCAGAGCAGCACTGACAAGAACAGGTGCACCGTCGACACCAGTGAGGCTGAACCACCTGTTCTGACTGGGAGCCATTTTTAGTTGTGCTGAAACAATTTGTCGACTAACTGATTATTTTTTTTAACCAGAAAAGTAAATGTAACAACATTGACAATCTATCAGTCTTTAGTCAATCAATCTTTGAAGCAAAAATGCCAAAAATGACTGTAACTGATATGTAGATTTGATGCTTTCCTGTCAAATAACATTGTGGAATGACTGTATTTTAGTTTTGCACAATTATCTGGATAAAAGAGGCAATTTGAAAGACATCACATCAGATTCCTGAAGTTCTAATGAGGCATTTTTTCGTTTTGTTTTTGAGCATTTTAAAAACAAAGCAATTGATTTAAACATTTATTGACCAGAAGCAGCACCGACTCTGTGTTCGACACTCAGAAACACACAAACCCAGACTGTAGTTTATGTGTTAAACAATTCCATTAAGGCGGAGGGCATAAAAAGCTTGTTGACTATAATTACTCCAGCTATAAATAATTAAAGTATCATCCCGTTAACTTTGGCAATCAACAGCTAATGGCTCATTTCTAAACCTTACTGCTGTAGGAAAAATGGCAGCTGCAGAGGAAATACAAAAAATTTCAGTGGATGTAAAAATGGGAGCACTATCAGCGCGAACAGAAGGATGTGGCTGTTTTAGTATCACATCAGTGCTGAAAAACAAAGTCATCTTTCATTAAACATTGATCAATCAGTCCACAAAGATGATGTTCACATTCATAGCAGTGTGAGGACAGGATCTATATGAGAACATAAACCCTCGACCTTGTGTTTCCAGGTGTCCAGGACTCACCGACCCCCCTCAACCCTGATCAGGCCTATCGGTTTCAGACAAACGGACTCTGATCATCTTTTAAACTCAGCCCGCCTGAGGTGGCGTGTTTCGTCCTGATTCTGTCCGATGTTTCTGTCATAGATAGTTTCCTGTTTCACAGATCTCCTGATTCCTACCTCTGATGTGGCAGAGACCAAAGGAAAGCCTCTTTTCAACAACACATCAGATCACATGAGAGCTTCGATGGAACAAGAAAAAGAGGGCTGAACTGACCATGGGAAAGAGAATAGTCTCATTTACATGCATGCAAATAATGTTTACAAGGTATAAGAAAGGAAGACAAATGGTACAGGAAGACAAACACCCTGCTCCGCATCAAAGGGAGTAAAACTCGCATTGTGAGGCTGACAAAAGGAAGGTGGAGTGACAGCTGTGTTTCTGGCAGGGCCGAGAAAACAGGTGACAATATCGTAGCTGAAGCTCAGTGCACCACAATGCACCTGACAGCCACCTCAAGTCTTTCAAAAGGCCCGATGAAGCGATGCCAGACTATGGTGTTATTCACCATGTAGAGAACAATCAATGGAAAACCTGCCCGTGTAATTATGTCTTCCTTGAATCATAGGTAACAATGGGTATTTTTCACTTAAATAAAGATTACTTATCATAATTCCTCTCTAGCGTTTCTACAATTCGGCACAAAGAAACAAGCAGCAACTTGTTTTTCTTCTCGATATTTAAGTCAAGATTTAAAACTACTCATCGCTGCCCTCCGCGGTACGTGATAGAAACAATACCAAACCGATGTAAATAACTACTATTTTATATAAAGCAGCCGACAGCATTATTTTTTTTTCAAAGCCGAATTGAATAGTGACCCACAATGATTCATAAAAAGTCGAAAGTATTATTAAATCTGCTGCTTAGACTTGGAAATAATCGAAGCAACGTGAAACTTACATGTTTTTTAAACGGGATTCGGCGAAACACTCTTACAGACAGACATCACGGTGCGCTTGTGGGGGGCTACTTATGACGGAGGCCTAATGTCGCTCGTGCAGAAACGACGGGACGGAATCACACATTCAAAGTCGACATTTTCACAGTAACTGAGATGACACTTGTGCATCTCACAACCTCACGACGGCGGCGTCAACCTCGTAAAAGTGTGTGCAACATGTTTGAAGTACAAGGTTGTGCAGCAGCGTTGCCACCTTTACCTTTGTTAAGGTGGATTTCAGAGGCTGCAAACATCGAGTGTTATTCTGACCTCCGACTCCAACAACAAATGTACACATTCACATTAAAAATGTTAATATTTCAGTATACTTTAGAGACCGATCGCACTCACCGTCCCCGGAACCACCTCGGTGTTTGTTTTTGTTGTTCTTCGGTTAGTTGTCAGTTTAAGACACGCCCACTTCATCGGAAGTGACGTAGTTTAAACGGCTTGTTTTTTTCCGTCCTTGCTGCACACTTTTCTTAGCAAAACAGGACGTGTAAACAATAATAAAGGCATAGATGGGCCAAATTTATAATTAAATGATTTTACGAATTTAAACAACTAACCGAAATATTAAATTTCAAATTAAATATATCAGATAAATATTAAAATATGCTCTGAGGTTTGAAATATTTAATCCCAGCCAGTTGTAGGCGTATAAGCAATCGCAATGTTTCATGGTAATGAAGCCTGTATAACTGTACTGTACCTGTATCTGAGTTATAATGGCTAAATATTTAAAACGATATATATTTATATGTTACTGCTTTTGTCATATATCTAAGACATTGAGTTCATCTACCTAATCATCACATTGGAAAAAATTCAATGGGGCTTGTTTCATTTAATTTTCCCACTTTTATCAATAGTTATCGATAGTAATTGAGAAAAAAAAAACAAAATTTTTAAGAAAGTTTGAAGTTTAAATAGTTAGTGGCAAAATAAAAAGCAATAATAACCTGTTTAAATGTGGAAATAAATAAAAGAAAAATACGTTTTTTAACTGAAGTTATATTTATTATATAAATTAATTTGACATTGAAATAAGGAACCTTGAACCATTTCTCATTTGTTTTCATCGTTTGTCCAAATTTGAAGGGCTTACCCAATGCCTCCACCAGATGGCAGTATTACCACATGTGCAGTGAGAAGGTTGTGGATCTGTTTTTCTTCACTGTCTCATTGTAGTAATGATGGTTGATCCACTTCATAAGTTCATTATGTTAAGAGCAAATAAAACAAACAAAGCATCTGAGGTCACCTCTGCTGTGTTCAGCCTGTGTGAACCTGCTCACATGCACAGCTTTGTATTTTTTCTTATGTTGACATTGCATTCTTTGTGGTTTCTTATAACCACATCTGCAGATGTTAGCATTGTGCAGCAACATAAATCATGGGAAACTTCTTTCAGTATAATGTGATCCAATACAGCTTAACCACTGACTTCTATAGATGTCTATATAGACAACTTCATATACATCTGCATCATTAGCTTTCCAAGGGCCTTGCATTGCATCCAGTATTGGTCTATATTTGTCTTTGTTGAGTATACAGCTCACATTCCTGATTTTTTTATTTTTGGACCTTTTCAACAGCAGACATTTGGACTCATAGGAAAAGAAAAGGTGCTGGCAACATTATGACAACACGTCCCAGCAGGCTGTGACATCTTGACCCTGAAACTGCAGCAACTCAATGCAATTCATCCATTAATAACTCAACTCTAAATTATTTATACCTTTGATTTTTTATGACTGTAGCAGGTCAAATGTCTTCTCTGAAAAATGATGTGAATCTCTGCTCTGACCAACCAGAAGAGCCATTTTAAACTTTAATAACAACTACCTGCACACAATGCAGTCAACAAGTTCATAGTCTACTTTTTCTCAGTCGTGGGTGACAGTTTCACAGAACTCACAGCAGGAGTGTCTCCCAGGATGACGCCAGGAAGAGGAGGATCAAGAGTAGTGACGGACAGGAACTCATTGAACAGCCAAAGGTCAGAGGTCAAAGAAGAAACCCTCAAAGGACATCTGTCAAAGCTTTGAAAGTTACCTTTATGACAATGTCACATCATTAGGAAGCAGCATTTGTAGGTTGGTTATGTAAAAACCCAGATCCTAAAGCCAAAAGGACCAATCAGAAGGGTTAAAAACCCGTTGGCGGTATGCTAACTGCACTTAGAGGTCGGGCTGGTTCTTGTCCAAATCCAGCAGCGTCATGTGAGTGTTGACCTCTGTAGCACAGTCTGACACCAGGGTAACTGTTCATTTATGTGTACACAAATGTGTTAGCAACGTTATCACCAACACTCAAACAAAGGAGATAACAGCACTTAATTTGTCATCACAAGCCCAAAAAATGATCCTTTTCTTGTCCAAATAACACAGGAACACTTTGCACATTCATTTTGAAACAACACCTGCATGAAAGAAGGACAGGTGGATCAAAATATAGCAAAAGCAAAATAGACACTTTCATTTTCAGTAGCCTATGATTTTGTTTGTGTGTTAATAAAAGTCCAATACTCATTAGGAATAAATGACCAGCCTGACTTGCCATGGTAGCAGCAGTGTGCGGCTTTAACACAGTTGGGCCTCCAGCTAAATGCTAATGTGAGCGTGTTTACATTCTCACAAGGACAAAGCTGTGCCGATGTTTAATGTTTGCATGTTTACCATCTTTGTGAAGCGTGTTGGCAATGCTAACATTTGCTAATTAGCAGGAGAGTACAGCAGAGGCGTATGGAAATGTAATGTGTTTGTTTATTTTGGTCTAGGTGTATGCCAAAGTAATTGAATTTTGCATGATGGGGAAGCTTTTTAAAAAGTAAAGTTTCATATAATTCATCCTGAGGGAGGCATCAATAGTTGTATCGGATTTTTGACAAGCCATCAAATGGTTGCAGAGGCTGAGGATGTGCAGGCCGGTTCAGGGAGCATTGCCAGGGTGTGTTGATTCACACAGCTGGTGTGTGTTGTTTAATCAACCTCTGATTTTCTGCTGCTGCTGACCGTCCATTACCACTCATGCTGCTTCCCTCGAGCCACAGTCCCCACACTGTATTATAAATGAGTTTAAGTTCACTGCACCACAGGGGACACGGTCACTGTCTTTAAAACTGTCTGGCAAAGTGGTTGGTTTCATGAAAAATATTAAACTATGGGAGAGAAGAGCCACTGTTGAGGGGGTGTCTTTGACAGTTTTTGTGTAGTTTGTCGCATTAGCTGGAGGAAAGTGCAAGTTTGAACCTGTCACAGCTGCTGTGTTATTGCCTCCGAGGCCTCACACACAAGTTTGAGTGCTATTTCGCTGCAGATGATGGTCATAAACAAAGAAAACACAGGGTCTGAGTAAAATTGCTATAATTGCATAATGAGATGACTCAGTAGACACAGAAGAGACCAGTGTTTTCCTTTAAACTATAAAAGGAAATGATGTCACAAGACATCCTCAGAACACTGTCATAACTGACCTGGGGTCTGTTAAAATTAGGCTAATCCTCATGTTGTTATTTCAGTGCAGGGATTAACTTGTAAAATCATGCTATTTATATCCACATAAGTCAATGAAGCATGCTAATACAAACACGAGCTCAGTACGTGACATTGTAACACAAGTATTAAACAACATAAACAAGGTTTTGTCACATGATGTGGGAGTCAGGAGGAGAAATACGTCCAGAAAGAGCGAGGAGGACGCGGCGAGACAGGAGGGGGCGTGGCCGAACACCATCCTAATCCAGAATGATCCTGTGAGTCAGGCCAGAGCCAGATTAATCTACAGCACCGCTACCTCGCTGTCTGAGGGAGGGAAGAGATTTAAACAGAGGCGGAGGAGCCCGAAACCAGCGTCTGGATGTTTTAGTGTTATAATCACTGAAACTTAAACGGCTCCTTTTCTCTTTCTACTGGATTACTGTTATTATAAAAACTGGGACAACAGAGAAACACATGGCACTCCTGAGGTCAGGCTGGCTGTGGAGACAGAGTGAGTAAACAAGAGGGTGAATTACAGCTTCGTATCGAGGAGCACAAACTCAAGATCTAATTTATACAAATGAGCAAGGGACAGCCTTCCTTTTAAGTTGTTGCTTTTAGTAAATTAGTTTTAAAAAATGCCAAAATTCTGCAGGATTTATTTGGAATGAAAATCAACAGTAGTTGCAACAGAAAAGCCTGAGAAGACACTGACACCAAAACAGTGCAACTTATGCAACAAAGCTTAAAAAGCTCGAACTTAAAGGATCAAAACTGAAAACTTGTTAAGAGATATTTCTCTGTTTTGCAGATAAAAGAACTTATATTTTCAGTTTTGTTTTTTCAGAACTCTTTCAGTTTAAAACACCATTATGTAAAAACGTATACGTTTTCTCTTGGGAACATATTATGTTAGAGACACTAATTATCACCTCAGATGTATTTTAAAATTTCTGTTGCTCCATTTCTGTCCTGACACATAAACTAATAAAATATAGATACACGTGATAATCGGTAAGGATCAAATATGTGCTACTATGTGCAAGTAAAGGTTTTTTTTTTCTTATTTATAAAAAAAATAACCCTCATATGTTCAGCTTAAATTCAGAAGTTGTGTGGTTTATTGGGACAAAGCGTTTTCTAGAAGGTAAAAACTGTAGCTGTTATGAAACCTGAACCTTTGTAGTTTGTAATCCCATTAATTGTCCCAGGCCATGTCTTTAAGTGGCTTAACCAGCCATTCAGTTGTATCTGCTGGAAAAGTAAACAACATACAAAAAAATACAACAACAAAACAAATAATAAATCTGAACTTTTGAATATCTTCTTATAAACAGGTCCCTTAACTTGGACAAACACTAATATTACACACTGACATGTTTCCTCTCAAGCTTCTGTCCTAAAACGCTGGAAGTTAAACTGGTGCGACCTTTGGATTGATGGGAGTCTTTGCTTCTACAAGACCGACAGCCGACGAGAGCTGGAGCATCGCGTCAACCTCAAGTTAGCATGTGTAGATGTGAGATCTGGCCTGGAATGTGGAGGTAAAGCATGGCGTCATTTTACCTTTTTTTCAGGTCCATTTTGAAAAAAAGAGTTAGAAAGCATTGATTAAACCCACAAATGCTCAAATTAAAAGGGCCACAGTGCACAATTAATGGGAATAAATTGGCAGAAATTGGATATTATTTTCAGATTTAGGTTTTCATCAGTAAATAATCACCAAATATTAAGAAATGTTCTTAGAATGAACCTTTTATATCGACATAGGGAGCAGCTCCTCATCCATGGAGTCCTCCATGTTGTGCTGCCATGTTTCTACAGCAGCCCAGAAAGGACAAACTAAACATTATCTCTACAAAGAACCTTTTGCATATTTTGCAAACCTCTCAGCCACTGTAGGTTCTTTAACCTGCCCAGAAGAGACAGCTTGGAAGAGGAGTTTTTAGCACCAAACAGCAGATAAAACAGCAGT
>JAQNCA010000006.1:23142637-23155034 GCA_029783725.1 Acanthurus tractus | reverse complement strand
AGAATCTGCTTTACTTTGTCTTAGTGCTAATTAGCAAATGTTAGCATGCTGACATGCTAAGCTAAGATGGTTAACATTCCCAACATTACTCGCTAGTGTACTACATACAGTAAGAGTGTTGCTTTGTTATGCTTGTAAAACATGACTTAGAAGAATGTCAGTAAAATTATGAAAATGTATGTGACATAAAATATAACTTACATATACTTACTTACAATACAGAACCATGCAACCTGTAGCAGTTCTTTATGTCTTTAGCTTTTGTTCTTTTCTGCTTTTTGGTATATTTAAGTTTACAATAACTTTCAACTTTTGCATGCTAAAATGACACAAAAAAAACATCAAATCTGAATCCTAGAAAAATCGAAACATGGAGCAATCACTAAATGTAGTAATAAAAGAAAAAAATTGTGATATATTTACTATGTTACCAAACAAATTCAAGTACGACATTAATAATGTTTGAATTCATTGGATGTAGGCTGTCATGAATTTGTGTTGCTCTCATTAAGAACTAATCAAGTCGGGATGATTTTATGTGATTATTTAACATTTTTAATGGCTTCTCAAACCGACAGTTACTTCATACATTAATTTCTATGCGGGTTAATTAGTTGAAGTCCAGGTTCACAGAAAAGGTCATTTCAGACTCAAGCATTGATCAGAGTCTCCGAGAGCCGAACAGTAACTATTCTCACAGAAATATGAGCTTGTTTTTAATTAAACTGTGAGTCAGATGCAAACAGCTACATGTTTCTGCGAAAGATTATAAAATCGAATTGAATGAAAATGTCACGATTAAAGTGTCACAGTTTCTGAATGAAGCGTGCAGAGGAGTCACATAGAGAAACAAGTGTGCGAAGTGTCTGGATCAGAATTCAAGTATTTGTGACGCCAAACTAAAGCACAAATATGATGTTTGTGCAGAACTTTTCATCTCCTCACATGGTTGCTCAACCTGTTTAAACCCAAGATTAGACCTTGGCTAAGGGCCTCATCGCATGAATGTTCAAATTATAAAATGGTAAAATCTGAACCCATGTGTGCTCCATTTAATATTTATCAGCTCCTGGATGCATGTCAGTATTTATTTGTTCCATGCCTGCTTGTATATTCATGACATGAATAATGCTGTGTATGTTAATCAGATGGCGGACCAAGAGTAGAGTCTCAAAGCATCCTTCTGGAAAATCAATCATCTGCACAGCCTCCTCAGCATCAACCGAGTCTGCTGCTCCCCAGACAAGATCACAGCTGAGGAGTGCACCCTCTCCTTTTTACATATTGCTGGACTAACCACAGGCACTGATTAGCAGCTTCCCTCCCCCATGATAGATGCTTTGTGCCTGCTTTTAATGAACTGCTTTGCATTAGTGAGCCCTTCTCTCCTCCCTGTACACTTGCCTCGAGTTGCTCTCTTGCAGTCTGGCAAACCAGGGCAGAGCTCCTGTGGAAAAAAAAAAAAAAAAAAAGAATTCAGTCAACACATCTATCAGTAAGCAGCCGGCCAGGCGCACTCTGAGCCAAGACAGAAATATTGACAAAATGTCTGCTAGCCATCTTATTATCTTGCCCAGGGTTGCAGTTGGCAAAATAGCACATGCTGGAGGCAGCGGCAGTGGAGGGGTGTATGTGTGTGTGTGTGTGTGTCTCCATGTGTGTGTTCTGTGGGTAGAAAGAAGCCAATGTTTGTAGAGCTTGCAACCCCGACACCCTGTTGTTGTAGGGCTGAGCTTTGAGTGCTGCGCCATCATCTGTGGTATTAGTGTTTCTGGCTGGGAATCGTGAGATACCAAATGAGAACACATCTGATAATGAATGATTCACTCACTACATTTCTGTTCCTGGTATGACTTGATGGTATATTGCTGTGGCAACATTAGCCAGACACCAGTTGCTCACACCAGTTGCTCTGCTGAGAATATGTCCAAAACAAATCTGATGAAATAAGTCGCAGTGGGATCGTTAAAGGGACGAGGTGCAGCCGACGGGAACAGAAATGGGAATCAGTTTGACAGTGAAGGCAGCAGCAGCAGAAAGTAAAGACAACTTCACAGTGATTACAACAACATAATCACTCAAAAGGCCAATAAGATGCATCACTGCAACAAAATCAAAATCAATGCAATCAGTCAGATGATATGCAGGAGTCAAAACCTCTGTGTAAACCTTAAAGACAGGACGAAAGACAACCACAAAGTTCAAGGATAAGAGACTGAATGACAACTAAGCAGCAGACTCTGTGTGGCGGCGTTTCTATGGGCAGCCGCCCTTCTTCATGCAGGGGAGACCTGCGTTCCTGACGGGCTTCAAGAAAGACTCGCTGCTTTTCCGTTTGTCACAAATTTATTGATCTCGCAAAACATTGTCCACCATTACTTAAACTCATCCTAAAATGGGCTTATAGCAACAAACAAAAAAAGGGGGTGAGAGCGGTCTCAAAACAGTATGGCTCTCCCCTGTCTAATTAGCAACTCACTACACCTGTCACTCGTTTCAGACAGACTGACTGACATAACCCATTATTATTAATAATAAAAATAATTAAACAAAATAAGTTAAATGGCTCTAATACTCTGCATTTGAGTAATAAAACAAGCATGAAGTGCAAAAAAAACTGCAGTTTCCATGAATGGCCACTTGAGGCTGCCTACAAAAATGAGTCCATCCTCATAGAGCCCCATATTAAAATGCACAACTTTACAGCAGAAATAAAAAACATGTTTACAGTCCAGTGCAAAGATGAGATACCTGTTTATCTGTTCAAAACAACATACAAGGGATGAATTTTTATATAATTCACCTGTTTAAACTGTATCAAAAGCTTATAGTTGCACATAATCTAGAGCAAAGGCACTTCTGGCTCCAGAATACCAAGATGGAGATGGCCATAATATCAACTTCAGTCTGCAAAACATCAATCCACAAAGCAATGGGTAACCTGAAAATGGCTTCAAACCACACTGAGCAAAAACAAGCAAGAACATGAGTGAGACCAACTGTGGTCAAAGCATCATCTGCTCAAAGGAGAAGTGAGTTTTTACATGAGATACAAGAGGAAAACATTATTTTAGAGATATGCAACCACCCATTATCTAGAAACAGAAGGTATTAACTGAGCAAACTTGCAACTGAAGCTATGAAAAACTTAAAATAATTTTTATCATACATGAATGATCAAATAACGAGATGAGAAAAAATAAAGTTTTAGTGCTTTTTGACTAGTTTGTGGATAACAGCAGACATTTCTGTCTCTTTTTATGTAGCAGCTTGTAAAATCTACCACCAGATGTTCACCGACACTTTTTCCCTTCTTGCCAAAATGCTTCAAAGGAATTTGTTTGTTTACCGTTAGCTTAGCCAAGTTATATTGTAAACAGCAATTGTGCAGCAGAACAAAGTGATAATTAAAGTGTAAAACTACAAAGCAGCCAGTTGGTGATGGTCGAACAACCAAACTGCAGACAAACGGGCTGCATGTAGGCAGTTTTAAGGTGTGAATCAATCTCAAAATAGCTGTTTTAATTTGTCTGCAGCAGCGTTCACAGGACCCTCTGTGAACCACACAAATCTTATGCCCCTAAACACCTCATATTTGGCTCTACAACTGGTCACACACATTCGATGTGCCGGAGCAGCTCACACTGACCCAGCGTGACGTAAGTCAGTGTGACCGCTGCCTCATGTCACACCGACTCAGGGATGGAGAAAAATTGTATGCTGCTTTGGAAGTGGGCATCGCCTTCAGGGACAGTGGATAATGTATGTCTTTTATTGTAGGTCATACATGACATGATATCATTTTTCTGTAGAGGACAGTCATTTTTCCCACAGTAGCTTTGCTTGTCAGCCGTATTTTAAGTTGTTTGGATAAAAGACGAATCATTTTATATCCTTGCACTTAATATTTGAACATATGAGAAACAGAATAAACTATAACATGTGCAGATATAGGGAATATTCAATTAGAATTACAGAAAGTAATCGATTAGTCCAATTAGGACATGAGGTTATGATGTGATTGGCTTCAGATGTAACAACATTTCAATATTTGCAAGTAGTTTCGGTTTTAATAATAAGTGAAATTAACCAACAGCAGGTATTTGCTCTGACTGAAAAACTAGATATAAAACATCTGCACATAATAATCGCTGTTCATAACATACTGTCAAGATGTTTGCTGCTTCCTAGTCAGAAGTTGGGATTGTTGCTACATAGTTTTCTTAGTTCAAGGCTTTTTCACTTCAGCCACCAACTGAAGCATGGGAGCATCCTCCATGACCAAACAGGAACATTGAAAAAAAGTGAGTAGGACTTGGACTTTGTGTTCTCTTCTCACAATGACCCTGGGTTAGCAGGAAGTGCAGCAGAGATGCCCCTCACACTGAAAGAGTTTCCCGAGGCCACAACACGGGGGGCGGCCTTTTTGTTCACATTGACACATTGCTTTCACCAACACCAAACAGAGAGAAGCTGCAGCTCGTGGAGGTCAAATCAACACCCAAACAATTAAAGGATGAGGTGTTCAAGGGTCCAACACTGAAGAAAAGGAATAAAAGTGTCTCTTTGATACAAAAAAGTCAACAACTACTGAACATTGATTGCCATGATATGTGACAAGAGAAATAATTCATCCACAGATGACGCATCTTAATATATTACCTAAAATAACATTATCAGGTCAAAATTCTACTTTGTACTTGGTTACTTTTGACCAGATGCCATGACATTCTCAAAAACCCCTGCTGCACTTAATGTGTAGTGCTAATTATCAAGTGTTAGCATGCTAACATGCTAAAGTAAGATGATCAACATTGTAAACATGACACATCTATTCAACATCAGTATGTTAGCATTGCTAGCACACATCAAGATGATGTTAGCAGTTAGCTGAAAGCACCATTGACCTGAATACAGTCTCAAAGAGCTGTTAGCATCGCTTAGCATTGTTATAAAATGCTTTAATAAAAATTGCTTCTCCATGCTTTTTTGAGGTGAAAGCAACTTAATTGCTTTGCAGACACTTTTGTTGAGAAACTAATCATTTAAAATGAAGTTTTAACACAGTTATGGTCTCCAGGATGAAGGTTAGCACACCTAGCAACCATCACTGCGACAATAAAACCCAGGGAGTTTCACGCTGTGCTGTTTCAGCTGTTTAATGTACCTTTAAACACTTTGCACAGTAGGCAGGTGTACACTGATGTCCACAGTTTTAAAAATGGTCTAAAGTCTAAACTAACTTTGCTCTTTGTCAAGTTTTTAATTAATGCAACTAAATTGATTAATGGCATTATCACATTTGACCTTGTCCTTTCATTAGTCTCACTCCACTTTATTAGCTCTAATATGGTTCTTTTGTTATCTTGGAATGAGTCGCAGGGATTTTGGCCATTATAAGTGTAATCTTTGATACCTCATAATACATTTGTTGTCCTCCACAAAAGAGACAAGAGGGCAGTTTAATTATTTAAGGGGATTAATCAAGCAATAAAGGGTGTGTGCTTTTGAACTGAGTGAACAAAGTAAGAATATCAAGAGCAAAAAATTACTCATTTAAAAAGACAATTGAAGCAGAATTTCCTGCCTAGGAGTGTATTGTTTAACCGAATTTGTAATTTCATGAAACCATGCCTGTAGTATTCATTAGAGGCACTGCAGTCAGTTTCTGCTTGGCTTTGTAAAATATCACTTCCAGTTAAACCCAGAGCCTCAGTGGTACCAAATCTAACTTCCAGCCATGCAGATGAAGCTAAAAACACACAACGTTCAGGCTGATTTGTTTGTTGTAACCGACACACCCACAAATATTTTCTACAAGGCTGTTTAAGTCTGTTTTTTCTACTCATTTAATGGGTTTTTTCCCTCTCATCCTTGCCTTTCTTAATGACTGCATATTTCTTTACAGAGATCAGTGAGTCTTTGGATGTCGGCGGGTTATTCACCTCACAGACCATCTGATGCTCTTTCCTGCTGCTGCCCCTGCAGAGGTGCACATTTTCAAACTGTCAACTCCTCCGTGTAACTCCTCATCTTTTGATCCAGGATGAGGCTCGAGTGAGTTTGAAGGCAGTGGCAGGTAAAACAGAGAGTGGAAAATGAAAGCACCACAGGAAAAAAAAAAGGGGGGATGGAAACCGCAGTTGGTTTTAAAACAGCAGAGGGAGACGGCGTTAATTAGAGAGATGTGACCCGAGTGCTTCTCAGAACTCCCTTCCATTTCCTCTGGACGCCAGTCACTTTCGGATGCCTTTTGGGAGGCTGCCAATCGCTAAATAAATAAATAATTAAAGAAATTTGAGGGACTGATGAGTCGCAAAGAATGTAAAAAAAAAACCCCAAAAAACACTGATGGTCCTGTTGAGTGTTTTACAGTTGGTTCACCCAACAAATACAATAAGATTCCTAATGGGGGGGGGCAGTTTGTTCCAGCAGCTTCAGCAATACAAGAATCACACAGCAGGGAATAAAAGGAGATAAAAGCTGCCTGGAAACCAAAACTAATAAAGACGATGACAACAATAATAACCAAAAACAAAAAACTGTAGCTAAACTTTGTAACACGATGCTGAAATTACTTTGCACACACCTGCACTTTGTAGCAAATGATGCTAACATTATGACTTTATGCAATTAACATGACTTGCCACACGTCAGCATGTCATTCTGAAAGTGTTAGCGTGTTGACATTAGCATTTAGCTTGAAGCAAGGCCATGCCTATTTATAGATCTCCAAATATCCTCACTGTTTATGACCCTGAATGTATTTCTTTAGTAGTAGGACACCAAAGTGAACTGAATATGAAGACAGCACACTGAGGCCGCAGTGGCAGCAATGCTAACAGCTAGCCGTAGCTGCAGCTGATGAACAATTACCATCGGAAAACAGACAGGCTGCTTTCATAGCAGTGAAGCAGTGGGCATGTTTGTATCCTGAGGGCTGGAAAAATGAGCGTGCACATGGAAAGTTGCCAGTTGTAATCCCCAGACTGCCAGAGAGGGTCTGGGAGGAGAAAGTGAATGACTGGAACCTTTTGTGTTTGTGTAGCAGACAATACAAATAAAGCTTAGGATGAATTGGACCCACTGTGAAATTTGATTGGGATGAATGGACCTTGATGTTCTTTCTCTCTGTCCCCAATCTCTTTTAATTTACTGGTGTTGTGGAGGATATGGTTCTCATCATTAATCAGCAAGACAAATGAATCCCCGGCTACCTCGGTGTGAGAGAGCACCAGGAACCGAGAAAGAGAGAGGAAGAGGGGTAGAAGAATAAAGGAAGGGGCGGGGTATATAAATCAAGTCCGCTTTGATTAATTCACCTTGGTATGGAGGACGTGGCTAATAAGATCCATTAGGTTGATATTCAGGATTTTCTCTTGCATTGTGCTAAATGTCAATAACAAAACGTCCAGATCATTCAAAATGGTTAATTACACAGAGGTTACTGAAAGTCTTTACATTTACTGACACCAATTAGTAATGTTCAACTCAAATTACAATCACCTGCAAATTATAATTATCTCAAAGAGGTGCAGCTTTTTGAGTGGCGAAGGTAAAAAGCCATCTATCACCTAATGAATACACAAAAAATTAATTCAGTCCTGAATGCTTCATTTGAACAAATGACAATCGATACAATACTTTAATTTTAGGTTTCACTGATGCTGAAGAAGGCATGTATTTAAATGGAGAAGCTGAGGACAATGTGATGGCTCATGATACTCCCTTAATTTGTCACTCACACCATTTAAATTCCATATTTTTTGTCACCATGTCTCTTTAAATGCAATATTTTCTGTGAGAAGGAGCTGACACTGAGAAGTCATTATGGTGCAATTACCAATCTGGCCACAAGAAGGCACTCTGGCACTCTGTTTAGGAGCTCATCTGCAGTGTCTCACGGAGGGAGAGGCACTTTAGATGGAGGTCTAACAGGCAGAAGAAGTTGCAACATGTGAACAAAATCTTCATTTTTGAAAGATAAGACTACATTGCAAACAAAAAGTCTAAATATATACACAATTTCTACAATCTAATACTCTTTTTTTGCTTTTTGTTGCTGAAGAAAGACAGAATGAC
The DNA here is from genome assembly GCA_029783725.1 of Acanthurus tractus. Classification (NCBI taxonomy): domain Eukaryota; kingdom Metazoa; phylum Chordata; class Actinopteri; order Acanthuriformes; family Acanthuridae; genus Acanthurus; species Acanthurus tractus. Next base: position 23,146,952 of record JAQNCA010000006.1, on the reverse strand, counting down.
ATGAACAGACACCTTGTAACACTAAAACAGTATTGAATTAGTGCCATACTGTTTAGGCAGTTGTTTAAATTTCAAGCCCAATCGATAAAAATGCCAATAGAAACTCCGGGGAGACGAAAATAAACCAGTTTTACACTGATGTAACGTATGTATGCGCTGTATCTTTCCCTTACATAGAAGAACACATACAACTTGATCTGTGGCAGAAATCAATACGAGGCGGCCATCCTCTAAAGTGAGCATACAAAAACACAGAGCTACCAGTAATGAAGGCATGCATTATTTAAAGTAACTTACAGGAAATAAACAGCTCAACAGTTGGTCTTAATTAAAGCAATGCACATTGTATATATATTTTTTTTATCTCTGCAGCATATTATTGCTTTGAAATGTGGACGTATTTATTTGTTTAGTTTGTTGGCACAATGGTAATATTTCTGCAGGGCAAAGAGGCAAAGAAAAGCAAAGCAAAACAAAACCAGATAGTTGGCTAAAATAAAGAAAATGAGATTCACTGAGAAACAACAGCATCTAAGAGTCAAAGTGAAAATGTATAGTTTGGTAAGAAAGGTAATAAAGTTTCAACCGGCCTTTTAGCTTCTACATGTTTGTCTTTTCAGAGAATAAATGAGAGGTTAAGAGTTAAAACTATTGACCTTGTTGTCAAGGTTTAGATGTTGTCGAGAGTCAATTTGGCTGATCATGAGCTCATTATGTTAATTCATCTGCTAAAATAAGATTTCTCTTCAATTAATGTGGACAACAGATCAGCTCAGATGCAGCAGTCGACTTTCCTTCACCGACCCTCAGGACAGCTTCCTGACGACGGACTTGATCTCCGAGTGAAGGGTAAGTTTGACCCGAGGTTGAGATACTACAGGTCTCTCACTCCGAGCTAAGCGGCCCTGGGGCTTCCTCTCTCTACCCTACAGCAACAAGGATGCCCTTTTAACATGACTCCTCGGCTTGGTCATACCAGTCACTGCTGATATCAGTAAAGGTTTTCATGGGGCAAAAACGATCTTCCTGCGAGGAGACTCTGGAGTCGTACATTTTTTAAGGAAATAAGCTCATAGGCAAAAAGAGAAACTGTGTAAAAAGCATAAGGTGAAACCTGGAACTGGCAGCAAAAACACACGTAAGATGTAGATCTATTTCAGCCTTAAGTTTCCCTTAAAACGAGGGGGTAAAGAGCAGGCTCGGAGGGGCTCATGGTGCAGGCTGATAGCTAACACAGATGGGGACACACAGAAGGTAGAATTGCCCTAAAAAGCTGCCTGAAAGAACATTCAGGACAGCTGAGTCCATGTTGGAAATGACCAGAAATGAAAACAGAAGCCTTACCTGAGTCACCAGCTTCTCACTCAGCCGAGATCAATCTGAAAAACTACAAACAGGAAGTAACTGTTAGCAGTGAGATAAAGAGATGCTGTCCATTGTATGTTGACACTGTTATCTTAAGCAACAGGTACATGTGATCTCACCTGAACCAGAAGAAGAAATTAGCTCCGGTGCTCCTAATAGAGACACCTTTAAGTCGACTGCAGTAGCCAGAAAAAGCAAGACACCACAGATGAAGAGGAAGTGACATCACACCAGAGCAAATCACATCAAGGTCGGAGGTCAAGCTGAGAAAGTCCCTGACGTTTGTGAATATCTTTAGATCACTTTGAGTTCAAGTTTTAGTTCAAGACTCAGTAACTGTTGGATTGATTTGCCATGAAATTTTGTTAAGATGACATGAACGGCTCCCCGGAGAAAGACTCCTGCTAACTTTGGTGATCCTGCAGCTTTTTCATCTGACGCCACTGAAACATCAAAGTTTGCACTTATCCTGTGAAATATCTCTTATTCTCCAAGATGGATTTCCACAGATTTTCATGGCTTCTGGAGGGTTAAAAAGCCTTTGGTGACCTGCTGACTCGTTCTTTAGGACCAGCAGCAGGTTGACGTATGTGGGTTTGAGTGAAACGTCTCACAGAATATTAGATTTCCATTGATATTTTGCTGCAGACTCTATTAGAAGCACTCAGAGTTAAAGTCTCTCAGAGCCGCTGACATGGCTGCAAGAGCTTTGTCTTGTTTTTCTTTGCATGTTCTGGTTTGAATGTGTATAAATCACCTGATTTGTTTTTCTTATTTAGTGCTTTGTTAATATTAGAATGGGTCAAGTGAAGTAATTAGGGTCAAAACAACCAAAACACCCCTTAATTCACCAACAGATTAATTCCTTTATATGCCAGCTATAAGAAAACGAGCACTCACATCAGCCCCCACTCACTCAAAGTTTTTGCTGCAGAGTGTAATCATATAAAATAAACATTAAAAATGTCAAAATAACCCACTGAGCACAAATTGCAGTTGAAAACAAAACAATCATAACAAATGCTGAATGGCACAGAGCAATTTTCTGCTGGAGTCAAACAAACAAATGTCTAGGGGCTGTTTTAACTGGTAAGTGGCTGCAGCTATGATTTCACAAAAAACACTGACAACAACTCAGAGAGGGGGGGCTGAAAGGAAGTTTTGTTTTAATGAAAAACAACCACCTTGTGACAGGAAAGATTGCATCAAAATAATGTCTATTATCCAGTACTGGACTGTAATTTCACTGCTTTTCTGGGACTAGCCAGAGACATGTTTACCTTTTTTTTTTAAAAAAAGAAAGAAATAACACAAATACAAAGACACGTAATGGGATTTCCTCTAATTACTTTTTTTCTGAAATTAAAGCAGTGTACAAATGGAGAGGACAGCTGACAAATTCAGCTTATTTCCCATATTTTTTTAAGTTTATGAGCTAATGTCATCTGTCCGTATGGTTGCACAGGACAGTTCGGACTTTGTTAGCTTGCTTTTCATCTTGTGATTAAAATGTTTCTAATAAAAATTAGGAAACTTCCTCTCAATAAGTATCATCATACTGCAGCAAAAAACTTGGTCAAGATGTGTTTGTATCATCATGTTTGTCCACTTGTACAAAATCCTGCAGTCTAAACAAGTTTGGCTTACAGGTAAAAATGCTGCCCTCTAGTGGTTGGAACTATTAATTATTACTACTACAGGACTATTATTATTATTTTAAAAGAACTGAACTAAATTAAACGATTTAAATCAAAGCAACGTCATGGACCAACAGCATCCCCCAACCCACCACCTGCTAGATGTTTACACTCACAAATTGAAAATAAAAATATCTAAATTAATTGGAACTTTATCGATCGACTGTATGAGTACTAGGCTGTTTGTGAGGCAGGTTTGTATTAGAGAGAGACTTTAATTTCCTATTCCTTCTGTTTATACTTATTCATGTTTGAGTACAAAACCTCCTCGTTTCCCCACTTTTCTCCTATTCAGATTTTTGTTTGTGTCTAAATACAAAAAATATAGTTTATCTGGGACACTAACACACATTGACCGGACTGATTTTAGTGAGTTAAATGCAACGTTAGCCCTGAAGATTAGCGATGCACAACAACAAAATGTTGAAATTGCTGAATTTAATCACTTGAAATTATGTTAATGTACACTCTGCTTCCCGGCATGCACATTAAACAACAGGCAACGGGAGTTTGTTCATCCTTGATTTTTAGGCCTTTACTTCATGTTCATGCTCATGTTGACTTTGCCCCCTGGTCATCTTTTGTGAACTGACTTTTATATGTAATCACTTAAGGAAAAAACAGTAAATGCTGCAGCCGCTTGTTGATCACAGTAAAAATTAGCAAAAAGGAGAAAAGCTGTTTCTTCACTATTGGAGCTATCTTGATAAACAGTGGACTTATTAACACAAAGACAATGAGCCAGTCACTGTTTAACGATAAATAAACATCACTTCATTAACACTGTGTAATGATCTGGAACACAAGGTGTCCGGATCAAAAGAAAAAATTCTAGTTCTTGTTTGTTTTCTGTTGCATTTGTTGCTGTTAGCAAGATTCCCGAATCCTCTGTTGACCACGTCCACATGAATTTTTTTTAATTCTGAAATACAGTATTTCTTTACAAGTGCAGAGGCCAGAAAATACAGATGTTTTTGATGTGCTTTTCTTCAATAAAACGGCATAGTAAAGTAAATCACAGGAGTTTTACTGTATCTTGAGAAAAAAGAAGTTTAAATGTAGTGAGAATTTGGATTTGAAAAGCTTCTTGAGTGTTACATGTTATAAATTCATGATTGATTACTGTAATAATAACTGTGGATCCATGTGTTAAGTCGTTTATTCATATCAGTGTCGTTGTAACATGCATATGAATGTATAAAAAGCAATGAGACCAGTTAAGACACATAATGTTCTGCATGTGTGCTGCTATA
>JAQNCA010000006.1:23091007-23104018 GCA_029783725.1 Acanthurus tractus | reverse complement strand
TGTACTGATTTTTTTTTTTTGGCTTGATACCTGCAGACTAAAATATTCCCATTAGCCTCGGCTGTTCTCATCATTTCCTGTGATTTTGTAAATGTTAGCAAGCTAACACATTAAACTAAGGCGGTGAACAAGATAAATATATTACCTGTTAAACATTAACATCTTATTATTGTCAGTTCAGGCTGACAGCAGCATGACAGCGCCTCGCCGCGCAGAGCTGCTTTCTTTCCTGCAGATTATTACTTTTGTTTAACCTCCAGTTGTTTCGGTTAAAACAATATCACATCGTCTGAAAAAAATACAAAATTTAGAGTTCTGCATCTTCTTTATTAGTTTTTTATTTAAAAAATATGCACCTAAGACTGTGTCTGTAATGGAAAGTGTCAAATACGGGATTTATACACACAATTTAGCAGTTATTTCAACACATTTTAAGAAAGTCCGTGCAGTCTCCCAGGCTGTAATGTGCTCTCAATGAGTATATGTGTAAATAGTGAGTTGAATGGCTGCAAATCTGTCTTTACTGGTGGTACTTTTCAGATATTGTGTAGCTAGCCGATTACCTCCCGGCCCTTCTTTATGAGTTTCATCTCCTTTTGGTCATTGTGGAGCGCAGTAATACCTCCAGAAGAAAATTTACGCCCATATTAAGAAGATGTGTTGGGCTCCAGTCTGGCGTTTTTCCGTGATGCCCGAGCGCTATAATATCATTGATGCTCTCTAAGGGCCGTATGTCACATGACAGCAGTTATTGTGCTGCTATTGACCCTAATCAAATTAGTTATAGCCGGCTGCTTCAATTTTAAAATGGACAAGGAATCAAAGTGGGCAAAGTGGGAACAATATCACACATTATCTGGCACGCCGTGTTCATGCGTGAGTCGGGGAGAATGTGAGGTGGAGGCACATCTAAATTAATAACATTTCTGTGTCACCTCTCCAGATGGTGTTTATGTAATTTAAGACCTTGACAAATGTAATGGATATTTGTTTCTCTTCCCTTCCCTCGCCTCTTTTGTTGTCCTGTCTATAGTCGGGGTTAAATGAATTGGTTGTCTGCACAGTTTATAGTCTTTCATCAATTAAAAGTACTGCTAGCCTGCCGCCTGATTGTTTAATTTGCACAAGGTACACATTTATTATCTATTTTCTTCATTCGGGGGGATTAAGTGGCCTTTTTTTCACATGGCTGTGTATTGAATTAGGGAGTGATTAGTCACAATGCGTTGATGGTGGAGAAAAGCGAGATGATGAAAGAGAATTTGTGGGAGGATGAATGATGAATCCTCACAATAAAAAAGAGAGAGAGAAAAAAACCCAACAGCATATCTGCACATATTTTCGGGGTTGGCTCGTGTTTCACAAAAAAGACCTCCTGTTGGTTCGACTACCACTAAAAAAAGATAATAGATTGCTGCCCCTGAGGAGAGCGTGCAGCACAAAATGCTGTTTTCAAGCACAAAAATCTTTCCTCCATACTGACATAGAAATGTCAAAAGAGAGGGAATATGGACAAGCAAAGCACCATGGGAAAAAGAAACAGAGGATGCAGATAATTCAGTTCCCTAAAAACAAAAACATGAGTCGACTGAAATCCAGCTGGGATTTTCAATTCAAAGAGGACAAAATCTTCACGTTCCTCTTGTTCATTTGGCTCATTTTTCATCCTCCTTGACTTGAAAACTTGAAAAGTGTCGCCTTTCCTATAGTTTCAGAGCAGGACGTTAATGACGGGTCTTTATTAAAGAGCTGGTCAGCGAGATGCCTCCATTTAGAAGTTTATTATTAATCAAAAACTAGAAATACAGTCATTTCCCCCCATGTCACTTTTTGGAAACCCCTCCGAGCACTTAAGAGCCACATGTGTTGGGGTTTTGATAGATTTTTTAAAGTGCTCTATTCTGTCCCTCTAATGGAGTAACTGATAAAAAAAAAGCCTCAATCCCACTCTGATAGATTCATTTGGCAGTGGGTCTCTGAACTGTGCGGTGCGCTGTGGGTAAATGAAATCAACTGGCAGAGCGTATTATGGTCATATGAGTCTGCTGCCTTCAATCTATATACTCAGTAATAATGGAAAGCCCCTGACAGTTGAAAGCAAAGAGAGGACATCTGGCAGAAACTGTAAGTGAGTTGTTTTAACCTGAAAATATTGGCACTGCAGATGTGAGGTTTGCTTTATCAGGCGGAGTCCGCAGATCTTCCTGTTAAGTCCCGCTCACAGGGGGGAACTGAAATCACTTGCCAACACAATGTACAGCTGTTTTAAGGAGGCACAGAGATTGTCCGTGATGGGAAGAGATTTGGCAACGTGTCTCACTTTACAGAGATTATTTTAATTTATTTTAATGAAGTAAAAAAAGGTGGTTGGAGAGTTGAGGGCTCAGTTGAAGCTTCTTGTGAAAACCAATAAGAGCTCTGAAAAGCCAGTGAGTGGACTTGGAATTGAAATTATTTGGTCACAATGAGAAGAATAAACTTTAATACTCAAGAATTTAAAACTTTAAATGAAGAATTAGCAGTTAGAGTGAACAGAAAACACACTTTTAGCCCCTTTTGTGAAAATCTGGCCATGATTTGTACTAGATATGATAATATTGCACTTGACAAATTACAAACTGACATCTGAAACATGGAAACATGATCAATATTTATTTAAATTGGTCAGATTAGATAATGAAAATGGTTTATTTTGGTGTAAAACTAAATGCACCTGAATTGTGAGTAATAATCTCTCATTGCACAATAAAGACGGATGTTATATACTATATCATTATATCATTATTACTCATGCCTTCATGTGCAATTATATTTTGCTGTTGTAGTTGGTTAAGGCGGAGCTAGAGCTACAACTAATCTTACAGATTCGTCATTGTGGATTAATTTTCCGACCTTTTTTCTTGATTAAATGGTTAAATTCTAGTTTGTAAAAATTCAGAAATTAATGATAAATTTGAGCACATACTCAGACTCCAAAGTGTTAATCTGCTGTGTAACACACTGAGGTTTCAGTCAGCATTGTGCACATGTTTGTGCACTTTATAATCCCACCTGATGCACATTATTCAGTGAAGTGACCCAGACTGGCCACCGGGGGCATCAGGAGAACTTGTGTCCTGTCAAGCTGATTGGTCCAGACTGTCAGGCTGATGTTAAAGTGCTAATTAACATAAGAGAAAGACAACAAAGAGCTGCTACAAACTCTCAGAAATGCAGAAACCAGCCCTTTTTGATGGTTTGATCTGTCTGTCATCACATGCGACTGGTTGCATGCTCAAAATGTATCGTTAAACTTGTATTCATCAAAAAATATTAAGGTAAAGTGATCTAATTAGCTTCAATTACATTAAATTACAGAGCGCTGGTCTTATATTCAGCAGAAAGAAAAACTCTTGAGTGAGTTGGATTGCTGCATGACTCAACCTTTCTCCTGCAGTTTCGTTTTTCATTCCCCCCTCTTAAGTTACACGGCACTTCACTTTTATTCACTAACTAACTCAAAAAATGTTGCGCAAGTAATCTTAAGAAAATATATAGCTTTAGTATCATTATTTACCCAAAGTAACTCTATTATTCTCTGCAGGCGCATTAGAAATAATCAGCATCCAAGTGTGAATCAGTCAGGATAGCTATAATCAGAACGGGCCTGTGCAGACTGCAGACTCTGAGGCAAAGGAGCTATCAATCAGTCTGCATAGATAGGTATTCTCTTTAATCCAATCAGATGGCATAATCAAGCACAATGCCTGTGATTTCTGCCAGCCTCGTGAGATTTGTTCCAATTGAGCGGTCTGTCAGAGCGGCTTTGATTGCATTTGGAGCTCTGGCTGATTTCTGAGGCGAGGTATGAAGTGATGTTTTCTATCTGCACCCCTTTGGAGATTTATACTCACAATAGCAACCCCCCCACCCCACCCCACCCCACCCCCCCACAGTCCCGTTTCTGAAAGAGCGAGATAAAAATTTGCTTATTTAAAAAGGGTCTAATTTTCGTGTGCTCGTGTACAGTTATTGTTCGCCCCCCCCCCCCGCTGCTCCCCTCCTCCCCCGGCCCACCTACAGTGTGATCTTTAATTGACTTTATGAATGAGAGATGTGTTTCATATGAAAAGCTTGAATCTGACGCTACGGAACAATTATCAAACTAATGCAGTTATCAACTCGTCCATATGTCGTCATTTTCAGCTTTCTTACAGATTTGTTTGCTGTACTTTTTTCCCCATCGGGCCATTTTTTTTTATTTGTAATGAATTTATTTCCTCTATAATTTGAGCAGCAGTTTGGTGGGAAAAAAAAACAAATCTTTTCCAAATATGTTGTTTGTTTGTTTTTTTGCACCAGGCCTGTACAAAGCAGGAAATGAACCGTATTGACAGCCATCAGCACTGACAACCAAACAAAACGAGCTAGGTCCGAAGCCTCTGTACACACCCACCCACACACACACACACACACACACACACACACACATTTATAAAAAAAGAAGAAAACTTCACTTCACATCACTTTTATGGAGTGGAGTGCTGTAATTACCCATAACTCCAATTTTAAGGTCTATTTTCATCTGTTTCCATGTTAACTGCTATTTTTTAAACTTTAATTCATGTCTGAGTCATTATGTGCGACGTTAAAGCCACAGCTGGAAACCTCACACTCGCAGTGCCGCGCAAAAATTTAGGAAAGTGATTAAAAAAAGGCTCGTTGACAGCAAAGTTGCACCCAAGATGCACCAAGATTTGTTTCATGCTTTGGAAAATCAGTTCAGAGTGCACATGCTTAGTTTGCTTTCTTTCCCACATTGAGATGAGAAAATTGATATCAGTCTCATGTTTGGGGATTAAACACAGAGCAGGAGTTAGGAGCTTAGCTTAGCTTAGCTTAGCATACGGATCAGGAACTGAAGGGGAAGAATCTTACTAGGCTCTGCAAAAAGTTTCAATATACTGGAAAAACATGAGAATTATTTAATACTTCCCTAAATATTGATAGATTCTTGAGCAAAGTGCTTCATTCTTGACCTTGTGTGCAAAAATAAAATCATTTCAAAACAGGATTCACTCGCAAGCTTTCTCACAGTCTTCATAAGCTTCCCCCCCCTGGTTCAGGTTTTATTAGAAATCTATTTTATGAGTGAATTTTACTGTATTAGTGAATTTTACATGTTGTGACCTCAGAAATGAATCTTACTTGTTATATGATGGAAAACATTCAGATTTAAGTGACAAAACTTTTCAGAATGAACCAAAAAATGATGACAGAAACTTGGACGCTTTAACTCATCACTAAAGGAGCAGACATGTGAAGATGTTTGCCAACGTGGCATGAAAATGAACATACATAGTAATAAATGGCTTGTATTGGTCAAAATAAGAGAGAATTATGTATATTATGTAAATATTATATCCTATGTAAATGCCGTTTAACAATATTACATATATGCACATATTAGATACCTGCGGCTGCATGAACAGGAACAAGTTTTTCTCAATGAAAAACACAAAATGAGCCGATGAGCTGCAGCCGAGCTCCCCAGTTTAACTCGTGTGTTTTACTCAAAAGAAAAGAGAGAGACAATCATGGCTGCTGGTGATGGAGACAGAAAACAAACGCACACGGGGGGGAAGAGCCCATGTGGCTGAAGCCGCCCTCCTCACATGGACTGAAGGTGTCTGGTCACGTTAAAGCCCCTTTGAGCGGGTCTTTGCAAAAGGAAAAGCTCCCCCCTGTATATGGAGTGATTCAAGGCTGTGTGGGGGGGATAAGGGAGCACACACACACACACACACACACACATGCTCTCTCTCTCTCTCACACACACAGATAAACAGGTTGTGTGAGGGTGATACTGTACCTTGATTGGCTTCGGGGTAGGAGGTGGTGGTGATGGTGGTGGTGGTGGTGGTGGTGGCTGTGGTGGGTATAGGGGTAGTGGTGGGAGCATCTGGATGAGAGGACAAATACATGACAAACACAAGGGGGGAAACAAATGAGTACAAAAGCCATGAGGATAAAGTAAAGTCACTGTGAAGCTGATGGTGTCGCTGTTTGATATATGACCAACACCTCTCTGCGTGCATGTGTGTGTGTGTGTGTCACTAAGTGTGTGTAGAAAATCACCGATGTATTTGCAATGGCGATGCATTAAATATCGTACACACACAAACGATGACACCGCAACACTTAACTCCGGTCTCACACCGACAGAGCTGATCAAAGCTCTTGTTAGGAACTCTCTTCTTTTATGCCGACGCGCAGGCCATACACCATGACATGAAGCACTGACAATGGCGCGCGTGTGCACGGTTGTTAGAAGTGATTAAACGTCTAATGAGTAACACATGCTGGTGTTGTACTTATGGTGTCATTGTTATGCAGTCAGCTGTCTTGACAAACAAACGTGCCTGTGCATTCTTAATATCTCCGAGGAAAAGAAAAGACAAAGTTGATGAGGATCCTGGCAATGAAGGGAGGGGGAAAAAAAAACAACAACAAAACAAAACTTGATGTATAAACTCACAGATGGAGGGAAATAAATATACAGACAGAAATAAAAAAATAACAAATGAGCAGCATGAATTGGAGGGTTGTTGAGTACACACACTTTGACCAGAGAGCATTTTTTTCCTCCCACAGCTTTTCCCTTTTTACTTCATTAGCCGGGTTAGACTCCCCACACTGACAATGACCGGGGGGAGATATCAAAAGTGACATTTTCCCTGTTGAAGTAGCTCGGCTGCCCTGATATGAAGCCACTGACAGCTCTGCTCGGTTAGAGACCTCCAGTGTTGCTATGATTGCCTGGGAATGAACTGAAAAAGGAAAAAAACCTGCTGGGGTTATTAGAAAAAAAAGTGTTATTAAAAGGCTGGAAAAATGAGTAGTTTGTAGCTGTTGATAAGGAGGAAGGACAGTCTTCACTTAGTGGAATAAAGTGTTATAAGAAGGTGAGGAAATGAAATGTGTAGAGGACGGAGAGGAAGGGGAGGAGACGGGAGTCAAGAACACAGAAGAGGAGCTTCTTTAAAGGCCACAAGGACTGTTTTCATTCACGTCGTTGCCTTTTATGCGACGGTGCATGCTAGGACTCTGTATCGGCTTTGTTGCAGGTTTTAAAAGACGGCCGTAAACCAGAACAAGCTGCAGCTGCGGTGCTTCGTTTAATGCAGGCGGCACGAGCGACAAAATAGTCGCCACTTTTATTTCCTTCACTAAAACCGCTGCTGCATTAACTTCTCTTGCCTCAGGTTTTGGTTCAGTACATGAGGACCTGCATGAAAACATATCGACATCAAACGCAGAAACAGAACTAATTCACAATATACCAGATGAAATTAAATGCATTTTTTTGCACAGTTTATTTCTAACTAATTCCAAGTAGCGGCAATAAATTGAAAAAACTACTTAGTGCTACTCATTTGTGTACATCTTTGTAATTTCCAACAGAATCTATGACCAGACTGGAAACAATAATAACTTTACCCTCCTGACAAAAGTTTTCTATGCTGCTTGTTTATAATAGTGATTGATAATTTTGTGGCCTGAGGCAGAAAAAGATGAGTTATCCAGTTCTTGTTTCAATCAATTGCGGTTCAACTTTTTGAGTGTTTATGCAGAAAGTTTGAAGTTAATACCTATTGAGATATTTTTGTTTTTTCTGTATTTCTTTATTGCACGTCGCCACCGTCTCAGAAACCAGACAATGTCGGCCTTTGTGCAAACATCTGCTACCTCCATCTCAAGGGCTCCTCCATGGAGGTCCACGAGGACATGAAGGCACCACAAAGGGAGGGGAAACAATATGAATCTAATCTTTTTAATGCATTTTACAGGAAATTATTGGTTTCAAAAATTGACAGTTGCAATGTGAACACTATGAGCTGCACCATTTCCTCCAAAAGCAGCATGGCTACTTTTCTGCATTAAGGGTTTATTGTTATGGTACAACAGCGCTTCTTCTTGCTTTAAATGAAGGTGTATTTACTAAAAGATCATGGCAAATTGAAAAATGCATAAATCTCAAAGTTCTATGATAGATAATAAAAGTTATCCTGCTGTTTGTAATGTCTTCCCTGAGGGCACAGAGGTTGTTTATCATATGAAAGTAGTCTTCCCTGAGGGCACAAGTTGCTCATAGTTACTGCACAAATGTGTTCATGGTTGTTGGTTTAGAAAATCATTTATTTTTTTTTTGCACTTGAAGAAAAAATGCATCGTGTGTTGCAAGTACAAGTACAGAGTGAACCTCGTAGCCCCTCCAAACTCCGCCTGAGGCGAATTTAAAAATGCAAATTAAGGCCTTAAGGTGATCTGGATCAGTATTCAAACTCGGCTGATGTACGATATGTTTTAATCTATCGACAGCTCCGTTCTTTAAAAGACAACCTTGACAACACAAAAGGCTGCGCGGCGGCGGACCGATGCGCACACACAAAAAGGCGGCGATGAGATGATCTATTGGAAGTCTGCCGGCAGATGAAGCTCGAGCTGATGAGTTTCACACATGCTTGAGAGCCACAAGGCTCCAGCTCGGGGGTGGGTTGCTGTCTAATTGGTTTTATCCCATCATGAACTGTGAGGGTCCAGCAGATGTTTGGGATCATCAGTGTCAACAACTCATTAAAAAACTTGGCAGTAAAAAAATTAAGTACCAAAAAAAAAAAAAAAAAAGCGCAAATGAAGATCAAAAGGAAAGACTGGTGCAATTGTCTGACTGCACAATACATCTCCCTTTTTCTTTTTTTTTTTTGTGGCTAGCTGGTGCAATGTATCAAAGAACACTGGAGCTCATTGACTTTCAAATGTGACAGGCAGAATGTGTTTTTCCTCCCGCTGAGTCACCGGGCCTTGTTTACTGATGAGACTTATGAATCAGTGTTTCTGGTCTGAACGAACGGAGCAGGACCGCAGGAAGCTGTGAGACACCGTCTGACAGAAATCATTCCCGCTAAAGCCGCCGAGTTAAAGAACTCCACGTGAGCGCCGGCCGGATGAGAGACACACTCTGCATTTGCAGGTTGGAAGTAATAAAAAAAAAAGACCCAAACGATGTGAAACCTGAAAAGAAAAACTACTTCCAGCTAAGAATAATTAATGGTATGTAAGGAAAAATGTTAAAAAGTGATTCATTTCTGTGGTTCTTTGGGTTTGTGTCCTTGTTCCCTGCACAATCTGAAACCAGTGAAGCCTCAACGCTCCTGCTGTGTTTCACGGTTTTACATATAAACCTCGACGCTGAGTCAAGTTACATTTCTAAATGCCGATATGGTGAAAGAGCATAAAAAAAGTGTCCTTTTGTGTTTGTTTGACCTCCTGCGTTTGACTTTACCCTTCCAGAGAGAAGTCACAGACGACTTAACCAAAGGGAAGGCATTTAAAATATCACAAATCCTTCAAATAATTAAATTTTAACATTCGAATTTGAAATAATTTTGATGTATTAATGTTAAAAGAGGAAAATGAAGTTGACCTCGTGTGCATATGAGAACCTTAAATGGCCTGTGAGACCTGACTGGAGAGGCTCCCTTCACAAACTCAATGCTAATGACTGTAAAATGATAGAAAACATGAATTTTCCTTAAAAATGAAGCCAAAGGTCACATGAACAGGCCAAACTAGAACCCGCCAAATACATTTTCATCAAAAATGGTTTCTATCATTTTACAGCAGTTCTTTTCAAGCTAGTTTGTGTTTAAATGTTCACTTTTTTTTTTAAAGCACTTTGGTTTTTCATGAGTTATTTGATACTCAGAAGGTGGTTTAACTTCATGATTTATAGCTAACCTCGCTAACGCAGCTTCATTCATCACCTTCTGCACAAACTCTGGCTCCGAATGATGCCACTAGTACAAGATGGCAACATCTGGCAGACATTTCGACATGATTTCTGGAAGCATTCTCCATCTTTAATTACAGTTATTGGCAAAGGCAAAAGATTTGAAGTAGACAGGCAATCTAAGGCGATCTGAAGGGTTTCCATCTTCAAAGCTGAGGTAGTTTGGGATATTTACATGTTGGAAACAGAGCTTTCATATGTTAAAAAAACAAGGAAGTGTATGTGCATCGGTTGATTTTTTGGCCATAAATCTCTGAGGGTAATATTGAGTAGAATCACTGGATATTTATTTGCCTGTATCGTCCTCAAAAACAGTGAACACGGCAACAGTATGACATCTAACATTGTAAACAGCGAAGAAATATCAGGAATATAAGTGTTTTAAAACTTCTTTTTCAGAGGCATAACACATGCAAAACAAACCTCTTTGCAAATTTGTTTTGGAAGTGAAGGGATTACACTTCCTCCTCATTACATTTTACTCCAGCAATTTTCACTTTCACTCCAACTCGAGAGTAATTTCAGCAAACTAAGAGCACTTGCAGCTTGAATGGGATGTTTTGGTAGTCTCTGCACCTCTGGAAGACATGTTGGATGCCACTTAGAGAGCTAACAGTGACTTGTGGCGAAAACTCCCGCGTGCTTTAATGGAGAAGAAGTGCAAAGTAAGTAGGAAGACGAAAGGAGGGCAACAGGGTCACTAAACATGGTGCTTGTGTGCAATAAAGGCCAGCGCTGGTTAAGGAGCAGGGAGGAGGAGAGCTCAGTTATTGGGGAAGCGGCAGCCTGTAAACAACATAAAACCCCTCGGCGCTGGGTCTCGCTCGGCTGCGAGAGGAAAACCCTGATTGTTGTGTTTTCTTACCCTGTGAAGTAAGAGCAGCAGTGAGAGTTAGAGCAGTTCGGACTGCATTCTTCTTGCTGTTAACATTGTTAGTGTCAGCCAGTCTCACAGTGCTCTCCATCACTTAGGGTTACAATACTCGGGAATCTGATGTATTAGAGGAGAAGCTGCCCATGGCTGCGTTTGTACTGGCTGTCAAGCAGAGGGAGTTGCTGCAGGGGGGGTGGAGGCGCCATGCAGCCTTATCATTCAATCACAAAGCTCTAATGTGCAATTTGGAATCTTGTGTTGATATTGTGCCGAGTTTTTTTTTTTTTTGTTTACTTGAGAGATGTGGAAAAAACACTTGCGTTCGGGGCTTTGTGGTGCATTCGATCTCAAACATAGTACATTTTTTTTGAGGCTGCTGGAGGGACTTATTTGTCATTATTAGAGTCGCCCCCCCCTCCTCACTCGCTGCTGTTGAACAACATGCATCTTTCTGAAATAGCCTGAAACTATGATGGTTAACTTTTCAGGATATAAATCCACTTGTCTGTATTTTTTTTCTTCTTTATATGAAACTCTTTTATTCAGCTCGTCTTTCCCCAGAAAAAAAAAACAAAAAAAACAGCCATGCAGGTCATTTTTGCAAGCAGCCTATCACGAACCATGTTTAACACCCCTTGTTGCCATAGTAATTATGACTGGAGCGAAGGAGGAAGTCAGATGACGCAGAATAAAAAAGCAAGAAATCCCACACACATGCAGGATGCTGGGTGTTTGCTGGGTCAAACAAACGCAGAATGTGATCCAGAAGGTTAAGTAACTGTGACAAAGTGGATTTAGCTTCTATCAGGTGTGGAACAATAACTTATTGTAAACAAAAAAAACATGACCTTTTCCTGAAACTACACGAGTAGATTTGTTGCCTGAACCTGATCAAACTCTCTGTCAGATTAGTCATTTTTGGAGCCACTGCTGTTGACCTTGTTTAGCTACGTGTGTTTTGATTAAGATAGTGTAAGAGTGCATGCAGTTTGATTCATTTGGACCAAGGAAAAGGAAAAGATTCCTTATTTTTCTTTAGTTAAAGTATAGTAAGTGTTTCACAAACTCACACATATGGACTGATTCAAAGATTGAGCAGAAAATCTGTAATTTTCTGCTTCCTATGTGTATATTTATGTACACATTTCTGTTATATTGTGCAAACTTAGGCTGTAAATTACTTGTGCAGATTCAGAGATTAACAGTTTTCAGTAATTTATTAGCAGTTTATTCTCGTTATCTACCATCAAAACATCCTGTAGTTGGTCAGTTTTGCTTTCACAGCTTAAACAAAGAGCAGCAGACTCGTCTCAGAAGCAGAACAACAATTTAAACAACCTTGTTACGTTCAAACCGGAGTTCGATCGACAGCTTTCACATCGGCCCAAATGAGCGAAGCTTCACTGGCAAACGAGCCTCCGAGTCACATGACTACACTGATATGCTCCAAAAAAGCCAGTTGCTTCATATCAGCACATGCACATGCTAACATCCCCGCTGCTTGACTGATCTCTTTTTAGGGAGTGCAAGTAAGCATCTGCATACACGCCGTCTTCCTATCTTCTCTTTAGGTTTTAGGTAAATGGCCGACTGCGGAGGTGCACGCATGCTGTTTGTGGTGTAAAAAACCGGCAGGGTGTGTGTGTGTGTGTGTGAGTGTGTATACGGTGGTGGCGGGGAGTCTGAACCATAATATGAGAATCAGTTTCTAACAGCTCAGCCGCAACATCCTGTCTTCCCATTAGCAAGGCGAAAGTTCAGCATGATTTGCTGTTGAATTACAGTAGGCATTAGCAGCGTGGGGGCCACGGACACATCAAAGTCATCAAAAGACCGGCTCCAAAAGGATGGAGGCCTTCTGTGGTCTTAATGGTGGCTGTTCTTTTTTGGTGCAAGGCTTTTAGTTGCCCGCGTGTTGCATTACCGTGTTTGTCTTTCTCTCACCGTGTGGGGGGGCCGGCAGGGTGGGTGGATAAGAGAGAGGGACGACTTGCAGCACTCACCATGGGGTTTTGTTGTTAAGGCCCGGGGAGAGAAATGTACAAAAAAAAAAAGAAAAGAGAAAAAACCCCTGCTACAACTCCAGCATCAGAAAACTCATGCATCATGCAAAGCCGTGTCTAATGGCTCGCACAAAGCAAAGACATGGCTTAAAGAAAAATGGCTGCTCTTACTGATGTACGTTTTTTTTTTATGTGTGCTGTAGCTCATCTAATAACATCTGCACATGTAAACACACACACACACACACACACATATTCTTGTCTCACTAGCCTCTGATTATCACCTTTATTATTCCGGACAC
>JAQNCA010000006.1:23077119-23090907 GCA_029783725.1 Acanthurus tractus | reverse complement strand
TGTAAACACACACACACACACACACACATATTCTTGTCTCACTAGCCTCTGATTATCACCTTTATTATTCCGGACACGGAATAATAAGATTTAAAGGGATGTATTTGTGGAATTTGATAGAAATGGAATATAATGTTTAAGAGAATGTTTTCCTTTGTGTTTAATCATCTGAAATATAATAGTTGTATTTTTGTGACTGTAGAAGAAGCTCTTTGTATCTGTATAGTTCCAAAGTCTGGCTTTTAGGAGGTTATTTTGCATTTTTTCAGAGTTTCTTGAACCCCATTGTTTAAAAAGGCTCGGAAGGAGGACGGAGAGCGGACGGATATCCAGTTTGTTTGCACAAAATCCTTCCTTTAAAACTCGCATCTGATTCAAATAAAACCACTCAGACTCACAAACTATCTTTAAAATCCTTTCTATAGTTAAATCAAAATACTCAAACTAAAAATTGGCTGTTTTTTTGCTTTTCTTTGGTCTTGAACTACTTCTGACTCTGATCCGAACATTAAATCCGAACGCGTAAATCCTTAAAGAAATCCACAGGAAAAAATGTCCTCGGTGCAAATTTCTGGCTCTTACAAAAAGATAAACACACAAAGAGACACTGCGCTGTTAGAACAGACTAACAGCTCTAATATAGCAGGTGGCAGTAAGCTGTTTCCTGCTTTTCAGCCGTACCTCTGTTGTTTTATTGCACTCATTATTAGCACAGCAACTCTCTCTGCTGTAAATAACATCTATTCAGCTGGGTGTCCGTCAGGCATTGAGAGTCCCTTTTCCTTCCCTACATATAAAAAGAAGCCTTTTCACTCCGCTAATTCCTTCTGACAATAGCAGCCAAATAATTTCTCTGCAGGCTCAGGGTCTACCAGAAGTGATAGTGGAGTAATTTTGGCCGGGGAAAATGAGCGTATTAGAGAGTAATGCCCTGCTCAGGGAGAAAATGTTATTGGTATCAACAGCATAAAAGCATGAGCGAATAACATGGAGGATGAGAGGAGGATTCTACATCAACAGGAAGTCAGAAAAATAAAGAAATCTGGCAGAAGTGGGTGGAAGCAGTCGACAAAACATATACACCACACTCGTCTATTGATCTTTTTTTGGCCGCAATGCCCCACGCTGAAAAAAATACTAAAAAAATCAAGCTGGTTGTGCTGATTGAGAGCAGTTAGCAGAACATTTTCATGATTTTCTTCCTCTAATTAAGTGTCTAAGGACGGAGGGAATCATAGATGTACATAGTTTTGCATTTTGAGGCAAGATGTGGCCTTTGAATCTGTATGTTAAAGGTTAAAATAAGATCTTTAACGGCACTGATGTAGTCAGGTTTACTTTCAGAGGTAAGCCACAGAGTGTCTGCACTGCTGCACTGTGATTTTTTTATCCCATCTCGAACCACCTTCCCCTTGAGGAAACAGTAAAACTAGTTAAAAACCTTGCATAGGTCAGCAGGGATGTGAGAAATGCTGAGGCCGTGAGCCCACGCTGCTAAATCCAACTTTCCACCGATAATCTTGATGAGCCAACACAAAAAAATGATGAGATAATTCTGATTATTTTAAATATTTTCAAACTTGATTTTACCATTTCATTCGATTGTTTGGTTATATTTTCTAAAAATGTGTTTTTCCTACCAGTCTAAGTATTTTTTCAAGGCCGTCTCCGCACCACTGGGATAAAACTCCACCATCCCTCCATTATGTGCAGATCTAATCATTTGGGCCTGAAAGAATCTTCAAAATCTATTTTTTTTTTTTGTTAAATGTGTTTGTAAATGCAGAACGTAATGAACTCCTCTTCAGGTCATTAAAACAACCAAACAAAACAGAGAGAGAAACAATACTGAGGACATGACCTCAGTGTTCATTGGTGGTGAAAATAGCGCATTGTTAAAAAAAAATAAAAAAAACTAACACTAAAAGAGCTGCTCTGTTGTGGGTGTTTTGCCACAGGCACTGGTGAAAAAAGATGAAATATAATCCAGTTTGAGTAATAGTAATAATGAGTTTGCAGGCTTAAAGGCCAAAAACAGTTTGTCTTTATTTTTTTGTGTCAGTCTCCGTTCAGCCTCGGGATCCCACGTTTTTTGGATTTAGGTGCAGGGCAGGAAGTCAAGTGAACAAAGTGGACGAGTGAAGCGAGGAGAGTTTGTTTTGCTGTTGGCCACATGTGCGGTGCAGCTGGAGACGAGGAGGGCTTAAGAGTGAACTGCACATGTATCAAGACTTAACTCTTAATTACAAGTCAGCCTGCATACCTCTGATCATGCTAATGATGCCTTTAGTATGCTACAGGTGTTAGCAATAAGCATCAGCTCCAACCACTCACCAGTCATTAGTCTACGTATGAATGATTCATGTGTTTATGTTCATGGGACGATCTGACAGAAGCTGGAAGAAAACATGGTGTTAAACACAGTGACTGTGAAGAGAAGTTGGATACTTTGTTCAGTCTGTAAAAAAGGAATCAAGATTAAACGCATCATGTCTTCAATAAAGGGGGCAGATTAAAGACACCAACAACAGGAAGTGAGCTACAAGAAAGGATTTTTGTATTTGATGCTATTTTATGCTTAAAAGTACAAGATCTGATATAGAAAAGTGTTAAAAAAGGAACAAAACTAGAAGGAAATGTATAGAGATACATGTAGAAAGTGTGAGTTGAGTGTTGGGGGGTCGGTGTCAGATCTACGTACCATAGACGTAGAGGATGTAGTCATCGAAAGACTCCCCCACCGAGTTGGAGGCCATACAGCGGTAGGTCCCATTGTAGGACTTGTTTAGGTTTTCGATGTAAAGGTCGGCGCCGGTGATGACGGCGTGAGACGGCACATCGTCGTCCACCTTGACCCAGTTCACCCGCTGTGGCCTGAAAGGAAGAAACACAGCACCAGTAAGTTTCCCATGAAGAACATATACATTTTTACTGAAATAATAAGAGTAGAATAGGAAGATAATGTGATCCTTTTAGCATCAGAACCTAAAGTTTTAAGTCTAAAGTAATGTTAGCGGTTCTCCAAGGGCTGCAATGTTCAAAACACCCCAAAAGTACGTTCATGTTTAAAGCTAATTTGCCCAAAGTGACAAAGTTTTAAGTCAAAATGAATATAAAGTGTCTGATTGGTTGTTCGATCTCCAGCTCCTCCTCTTGACAAACACCTTCCGTGGCGGCTTGAATGTTTGTGTGCGAATGAGATGCAACTTTTCTTCAAATAAAAGTGCTTTCAAACTCTGAGAACTAATAAAAATGCACAAATTACCTTTTATTTTTACCAAATTTGAGTGAAACGCCTCGTCGCTGAGCATCTCCTGCTTCTTTTTTTTATTCCATCCGTCAACATCCGTCAATCTTTCACTTCACATTTTATTCCTTTTCCCTCACTAACTTGAATTTTCATGTCCTTGCCGGCATCAGAGCACTGATGCTTTGTTATCGGTCCTTCATAAAAACACAAATTTGGGACTTTTTGACGTGCCCCACATTTTTTCCCCCCAATTATTTGCGATAACTCTCCCGGAGGGACCCAACCCAGATTGAGAACAACTTCCATAATGTCTGTAAATGAACAAATTTTCCAGCATTTTAGCTTACAGTTATCTTGTAAATGACATTAATGAGTCAAATCCCATGGCCATCTTGTCAATGCTCCATTTAAAATCCTGAAATCTAACCAAAAGTGTTAATCTTTAATCCTTTTTAATTTCATTATACTATGAATTTCAGCCTGCAGATGCTTTACACTTCCTTTTTAAAAAGAAAAAGCTGATCCATCACACTTTGCACTGATATATCTTCATATTTTTGTTGGCTTTTTTCTCTTCTCTTGTTCTTTCCCAGAGCTTTAAATCCAGCAGAGTTTCAGCCTCTTGTTTCTTTGTTTCCTTTTATAATGAAACTATAATTTTTTTACAAGTGTAAACTTGTTTGTGACTCCACTTTGCTGTCTTTTTTTCAGAGCGGGGGTCATAACACCTACAAAACACTCTCAGGCTCAGCAATTAAACACCTTTTTAATGTAATAAAAGACTCTATTATGCTTGTCAACATGTCATGTTTGCCAATTTTTAAATGAAGTTTGAGCTTCTCTTTTTATGTTTTGCAAGGTTTTTTACCACACAACTCAAATTTTGAAGCCAGATCCTGAAAGCACAAAGAAGAGCTGCAAAGTCCTACAATCATTTATGTCTGTAATGCCGTACAATCACTAATTAAAAGGGTTTTTTCCCCCTAATGAAGTTTAGTATTTGTCTGAGTCTCCTATACTGCAAAACAACCTTCCCCTCGTTTGTCTATTTTTCACCAATGATTAAAAATTCACGTCTTTTTTAAAAAATTACATTTCCTAGCAACTGTTTACCAGAATAGGGGCTAATCAAAGAGAGCCTGAACATGAAAAAAAACGAGACATATTAAAATGACATTCCTCCCTTTGTGTACAGCAAACAATAACTGTGTAGCAGCTTTGTCTTCAAATTGCAGGCTTTCCACGCTCGTATACTTATGAGTGTCGCTGTGTAGGTGGCCGCCTACCAAGCGTCTGTATTTGTTCTCTTTTCTACCTTGACTGAGGTTTATAGCCGGGTGACACTTTCCATTTTTATGACAATGAGCTCAGAGCACTCAGAGCCACCAAGGGTGAAGAGAAAAGAAAAAGACAAAACACCTCTATTTTGCCGCCGCAACTTCCAATGGCCACTGTCAGCGACTGTTATTTCCCCTGAGCGTGTGCTGATGGTTTCTCTTGTTGCATTTTTTTTTTTTTTGGTGTTGTTGTTGTTGTTGTTGTGGTGGTGTTTTAACTTGTTTCCCCCCTCCCCCCCCCTATTTGAAAACATCTGGTGTTGTGGGAGCAAGCAAATGAAAGAGAGGAGGAAAAAGAGAAAAAAAAATAAAGATGAGGCCAAAAAAAAAACTCAGGTAAAGGAAGAAAAAATATGACAAAGACGGTTGGAGCTCAATAGCAAAGAAAACAAACAAACCACAAGTGCATTTAATGGCTGTGGCAGACAAGTTGAAACAGAGGAGCGGCTCGCCTTTTACAAGTGTTTCTTCAGATGAAATGAAATGTAAAATAAATATATAAATATACAAGTCTTTTCTCTTTTTTTTTTTGCTAAGATGGAGAGAGGGACACGACCTAGAAAGTTTAGTTTCTATAGGCGGATGGGAGGTTGAGTGAAGGGAAAAAAGTGCATCTGGAGAAGGAAGATAGACAGAGATAGACGCAAGAGGTAAGATGGGGCTGCAAGGAGAGAGGAAGGGCAGGCGTGTTGAATACAAATGGCTGCCTGCAGCCACGGCCCCCTGTGCTATCTGCTGGTAATGACTGCACAACTCTCAACAGCTCTAATGAAAATGACTTCCAATTCCCGGCTCACTGTATTGATTGTGTTTTCATCTTTATAAAATGAATACGGGTATTGAGCTTGTCTCTATGCCAAGTATGAAAACTGCGGGGGGTTGGTGGGGAGAGGCAGTCTGAAGTACAGAGTGTTGAATCTGTGTGTGTGTGTGTGTGTGTGTGTGTGTGTTCGTACTTCTACCCTTCACTAAATCATAGAGAGTTTTTAGACTCTCTGAATGAGAATATGTAAGTGAGGAGAGTTTGATTGATCCTGGCTGTGATTCAGGGTTGAGGTTGGATTCCAGATCAGGACAAATATTTGGGCGGGGGGGGGGGTTTGAGGCCGAGTCAAAGTCCTGCTTTGGTCCAGTTCTGAAAAGCCATAATCTGCATCGGCAAAGCTCATTACATCAATTGACCCGTTAATGTGAGGTCTGTGACTCCACCTGCGATTAAATGGAAATGCAGGCTGCAAAAGCAAATGATGCACTGAGGTTCCCCAGAGTCGAGGTACATAAATAAAAGCTAAAAATACATACAAAGATTGGAGTTTAAGGAGTTTTAGAGAATATAACTTCCTATAATAAGCATGTTTTGCAGACTAAAGGTTGCAGGGTCATACTGATGTCAAACTCAGAAGGGTGGTGTGTACTAGTTAAGCTAGGCTTCAACTTGTTAGAGAGAAACTGAACCAGAACATACTATGGGAAAGATAATGGAGGCATGACATTCTGGGGATAAAGCAGACTGATAAAACAAAGTTTGCTTCACCTACTGAAACACAACCGACATGTACAGCATGGACCTTTTTGAACTGAACATCTGCTTGGAGGAGACTGAGTTCACTGGATGGAATAAGCAGCTCCAGAGGAAGTTTCAAGAGAGTTTTCCTGGTCTGGGAAGCAAGAAGGTCAGCAGGCTGCTGGTGAGTTAACCACAAACACCCCTCCAGGTAGAAAAGGTTATATCCACACAAGATTAGGTCACATTTTTATGTCTCATGGTGCAGGCAGGGAGAAAGGCTCGCTAGTGTAAGACTTAGGAGTCATCACGAGTCAAGGTTAGCATATCAATCCGAAATTCCCACAGTACTCATTGTGAGCTGCGGATGTAAAAGCATGACTGTGCTAATGTTGTCACGCTTAATGTTCGCTTGTGCTTCTGACTGCTATCACAAACCATGTTTGCAGAATTTCAAATACCTTTAACCTCTGTCGGCTGGAGAGGTGGCTCTGAAAAGCTCCTCCGCAGAGGACAGCAGCTGCATTCAACTCTGGAACTTTGTACCACTGGAATCCACAATACGTAACAGTTATGATGGATTTCAATTGCAACCCAGTTTCAAGGGCAGAAAGACTTCACAATACATATATTAAAACTTTTCCACCCACTAAGGCAACACAATCGACTGCCGCTTTGTTTACTTATACGCTGAAAAAAGCTCCTGGCAAGCACATTTTGCCATAAAATGGTATGTTGTGTTTGTCACTGATGCAACAGACTGTCTATGTCTGTCATCTGCAACTAAACTTGCCAACATTAGTCAGCAACAGACAAAAACACCTCATTGTGTTGTGGATAAAAGAAGCTGTGCAGGTAACTATAGTCTGGCAATCATGTGCTGTAAAGAGAGGTTTGAAAAGTTTCAATAGATGTTTTAATGCTTTTCTTCTCAATGAAACTGGTTTACCTTTCTGCAATTCATTGCAGCTGTTGTAAATCCAAGCTTATCACAGCTGTCTTCCTCTGCCAGAAAGAAGGCTATAAACTTTTCAGAGCCACCTATCAAGCCTTTGGATGAGCGTTTAGTGCCAAAAAATATGGGTTTTTAATGGAGTAGGACTCCTGCGTTAAAGTTGTCCTCACTTGCACACAGGAAGACCCACAGGACTGCCACACCTACGAACTGGCTGCATTACTGTTTCTAATGCAACATTTATGACTCCGACAATTTGATTCTGTTCGAATTTGAGCCGCGATGTCAACAAACTAATGTGATTGATACCAACAGCGCTGGCTGTATTGATATTTAGATAGTTTTGGAGCTCACTTGCCCGATGCCTGAAGCTCTCATTACTTTACTCACCCCTCAGTGCCCTAATGGATTAGTTTGCACTCCATTACATCTCACATCACACAGACCTGTCATCTAAACCAAATAACACCTTGTTTTACAGATGGTACATGTGGAATAACAGCATAATGAGTGACAAACAAGAGCTTTTTCGACGCTAAGGCCAGACATTTTCTAAGAGCTGATTAACGCTGAAAAAGGCCACTGTCAGTTCATTTATGACATCACCGCTACAACGACCGAGAGACTTTTCTCTGTGTATCACCAACAATCATTTAACTTCAATGCTAAAATTAACTTCACCCGAGTACATCCAGTGCCTTGAGTCCATAAACACACTCACTCAGTCTCTCACAGTCTCCCTAGATAACCCAGATAGCTTCAGAAAATTAGCGCTCCTCACTAAAAACCACTCTGATAATTCAGTCCCCTTCCTGCTAAAATTCTCTCTGCTAGGTATTAGGAGCCACTTGACTCACTTTCATTAATGTTCTCTTCTGCTCTGGCCTCTGCCTTTAAAGGAGTGGTCATTAAACACCTGCTCGAAATACCACACAGTAATTCTGATGTGATTCATAATCACAGGCCAGTTTAAGATCTCCCCACTGAAACTCATGAAAAAGAAAATAGTAGCCATTCAATTAAGTAATTATGCATCCAGCGATGGTCATTAGGAAAAGTCTGGCCTCGGGTCTGTCGGTTACATTATGATTAGCTTAGTGACAGCGTTTTACCTCTGAAACCTTTATTTGTATCAAGGGAATCCTCTAAAGGAGATCTCCACTCCCAGCAAGGGGACTGGTTTCCCACTGCCAGTTTTCAGTACAACCACATCTCAGACCTCAACTTCATGTGCAAGCTCCTCTCAAGCAGCTCTCAGAATTGCAGGAATTGCACTTTTGTGCTTTTATTCAAGAAAGGATTCTGATCTTTTCAGAGTATAAACAACAAGAATTGCCATGAATCGTAATATTTGAGGTGTAAAATTGTTGTACATATTTATTGGCGGAACAAGGAGCATCAAGTAAGTTGAAAACAGAAGAGGACCGAGTACAGATCCCTGGGGGACTCCAGAGATAATTAGAAATGGCCTGGATGATCAATGTTGGCGTCCAATGTCTCCCTCAAAAACACATGTCCACAAGGGGGAGCCAGGAATCGAACCATCAACCCTAAACCAGTGAAAAACACACTCTACCTACTGAGTTACAGTCACCTTTGATATAAAAAGTAACTTAATTTGTTTGGATTTTAGACAATTTGTATTTTCTCACTTATGAAAACAAACCAGTTTTACAAACCAAAACAGCAAGACATATTTATACACTAAGGACAACTTTCAAGGCATTAGGATGAATTCATAAAATCGTTTTCTCTTCCCATGAAACCTGTCTGATTGGCTAAAACTTTTGTTTGTGTGTGTTTGTGTGTATTGGTGTGTGTCGTACTGGGGTTTGCCTTTGGCCTGGCACGTCAGTTCCAGGTTCTCTCCTTCCCTGGTTAGACCCTGAGGAAATTCTACCACGATCTTTACTTCTGGTTTGTCTGAAAGGATAAAAGAGACAGAATATTAAATTAAATTAAATCAAAATAAATTAGAACATTATGAAATTACATAAAAAACAAGGAGTTATTCATCTTCACTCGACATTCAATCCACATCTTGTTATTTATCATGTTGTTTAAAGCACATGCAAACATAAGGGTAGATTTGTAAATTTATTTTGGGCCATTTAACGAAACATATCTGCATGAGAAGACTTGGAATTTAGTAAATTTGTCACATCCAATTAGTTCCCAAGTTGCCTGTGAGTGACGTGAGGAATTATAATCACCATATAAACTTAAATATTTACATTCAGTGGTACCAAATTAAAAGACCAGACTTTATCAACATGTTTACCTTGAAACATTCTCAGAGACTCTGAAGCAAACATGATGTGTTCAATCAGAAGTGACATTCAGCACTGCTGTTCAGGCTCAGCACTGAAGTTTAGTGAAGCATTAGCTTACTGGCAGCAGCTAATGCTTCTACATCAGGCTACCAGCTGACTAGCAGCACCCAAACATATTCATAGAGTTATACAGCAGAGATATTTTAACCTGACTTCTTACATTATTACTCAGCTGATATGATCATATCAGCTTCAGTCGCCGCTGCAGCTCCATCAAACTGTCAAGTTTTGCTGCTACAGCCTTTAAGCCTTTAAAATTCCTGTCTTGTATCTGGAATCTTGACGTGGTCGTGGTTTGCAACCTTCATGATTGATCAGTGACAAGTGTCGCTTTACAAGACCTTTCACCGGGAGAAAACTTCATCGAGTTTTTCTGATCTACATACTGTGTTTTGTCAGACAAGAAAAGACTTTCAGTTTGTTTGTGCTCTGGTTTACACAAAAGAAAAACATGGGAACAGGAATATATGGGTGAGAGAGTTGATTAGAATATGTGGGCAGTAAGGACTGTCTGTTTTGCAGAGAAAGTTGGAGGTAAACAAGTATTTTTGCAATGAAAACATAAAGCTACCTGCTTACATTGTGGTTGAACAAGGTAATAAACACTGAAACTACATTTATATTCTCCTCTTTTACACATAAATGCAAGTTAAGACTGGATTCAATGAGCTACAGTGGATGACAGCAGAAGATTGCCTTCTCCTACTGTCTGCACATCACTGCAACTTGTTATTTAACATTCTTGATATCTTGTAATTGTTGCAAGCATGCAAGCACTCAGATTTTGTCTTTAAACAGTTTAAACATAGTGATCTCTAATTACAGAGGGAAACACCAATTTGACCCTCAACAATTACATTTTGTTCTGGCGTTGTTATCTGAAAAAAGGCTTTTTCAAGTCAGGTATTTGTTTTTTCCATCAGTGGTTTCACTGTTTTTCTTCACAAAGTAAACTGCTCAGTGTGACCACAGAAATAGTCCGTATAGGTTTTCGAGAATACAACCATGACCTGACACAGCCTTCACCAGCAGTGTTGGATTGAAAGAGGAGGTCGGGTCAAGATTCAGTCGCCGCGAGGTAACTTTACTTTTGACTTCATGCTACACAAACTCGGAGTCCTTCCTTTACATCTGCATATGGCTGCCTCAACCTCAACCTGCTCTTCCTTAGCATCAAATCTCTCCCCGGCAGCGTCGAGTCTACCTTGGGCGTAATATTGATAGAATTTTAGAACAACCGAACACTAAAAACACAAGCCAAAGCTTCAGGGAACGATATATGTGGTGCAGTGCAAGACCACAAGCGACCCCGAGCATGTTCAAAGATGTTACCTGATAAAGCTGCTACACAAAAAAAAAAAAAAAAAAGAATAAAACAGAGGACGCAGCTGAAGAGTCGAGGCAGCTGGAAAGAAGATGTAAGAATGTTGTTTTGACAAATCAGTGGGGCGCTTTGACAGTTGCTGCTGTGCTATTCTTTGCAAACAGGGAGTTTCTATTGTTCCCATTCCGTTGACTGTTGCTGCTGTTATCAAAGCCTTTTCTCATCTTGGTGTGAGAGATGATCCTCTATTTTGGACAGAAACTCAATGTTTTATTTAGTCTATCATCTGAGTTCGGGGGGTTGAATTCACTGTCGCCATGTGCTGAGAACAAATGGAGCAAACAAAAGGAAAAAGTCCTGCTCCGACTTCTTCTTCTTTGGCTTTTTCACTTTTTGTTTTTTGTGTGTGCGTGTTTAAAAATTGGTAGATGATTCAGCACAACAAGGCGTCCAACCATAAAAAATAATGGATAAATGGAAACCATAAAAAAGTAATTATCCATACACCAAACGTATTAATACTTTTATCAGGGTTGAGGAGACCTTAGAGTGGTTATCATATTTATATTGTATTTTGTTCGTGAAGAAAACATCACCAAAGGAATCTCCTCATCCATCTTTAAACCACTTTTTAAAACATTATAAATATCCTTAATTCAAATATAAGAATGAATTTCAATGTGTGATATGTATGTAATATTTATTGCCCCTTCAACAAAAGCAGGGTTTATTACCTGCAGAGATGTGAAATAATGGAAAAGTTTTTTTTGCAATACATCAATAGATTATTTTCCTTTTAGAAAACACTTGTAAGTTTCCGGCACTTCGTGTCCTGGTTTTGTTTATTTCAAAATGTTATGTTGTTGAAGTTTTCCTACATTAGACGCTGCCGATAAACACCTTCAGAGTTTTTTTTTTCATCTCGTTCCAGATTTATTGCTGACTCACGACGGTGTGATTATTGTTTTCCGATTGTGATGTAAATTATATTCTTGTTTTTTGTTTTTTTTTACCCAAGTCTGTAGCCTAAATGCTGTATTTTGTGCTTGTATTTTTAATCAGCCTGTAGAACGGAGGGCTCGGGCTTGAGTTATGATTTCAAAGCTGGCGGTAAAGCTTCACACTGCTGTCCGACCTTCTCTGCAACAAACAACACGTGTCTGGCCATCCATCTGTCTAAATCACACCCTGTCAGTGGCCGGCTCTCGGTCTCGGTGATAGACAGCAGATGGGCGAAAAGCCAAGTCTTCTGCTCAGTGGGCATGCACGTCTTTCGACAGCAACCCTTTGGTTTTGTTTCCACTCCAGGCACTACATGGCATCCTGCAACTTTTTCTTCGCTCGCAACGTCATCTGACCTTGTCATCTCCAAGACATAAACATGAAGGACGCCAGGCATCTGTAGGTTGTTTTGATGGCCTCAAGTAGTTATGGCGGAGCTTCCTTTGTCTCTGCCTGATGGAAAAAACACACACTGCACTGCCAGATTCGGATACTGCCACTTCAGTGGAAATGAAATAGTGCCTACCGTATGCAGGCAGGCCGTTATCATTATGCTAACTGAATTATTTGCTTCATTGTGCGCCTCACCTCATAAGCACTCAAGACGGCACTATCCATCTCTCTGCAGCAGCTGACCTTAAGGGAAAATAACCAGGCAACGAAGCAAAACAGCTTGCTTTGCTTATACACATTAACATTACAGGGTTATTTAATTATGCTGTCCCCAGACAATGGCCTCTTTTTTTTGCTATTTCTTCTCACACAATGCGGTCCAATCCACTCACAAATTGCCCACACAGAGAGTGATTGAAATGTAAATCGCCACGTCTATCTCAGTAATCAGTAAACAAACTTGGTTTTACTGTGTAATAATGGCAAAAGTACACTATTTATGGGTTTAGCGTTTTATTATTTGCTATAAAGGAACCTATATGTGTGGAAAGGAGCAAGTAGTTTGGTACTAATAAGACTCATATAGAGACTCTTCGATTCTAAGCTTTTCTGCAGTCTAGAAAAGCAAAAGTGACCTGAAATCATCATTGAACAACATTAAAGCATCTAAGCTCAGAATATTTAAGGAACCTGTTTTCCTTTTGGGTCTCCTGTAGTCGACTCTGCTTTTATACTGAACACCTTGAAAATGTGATATTCTGTGATCAAAGACCAAAGGTGCCAAACATAGACTAACCTTCCGTTTCTATTTTTGAGGTTTAAAAAAGAGCCGTGCTACAGAAACACACCTGCTAATCCCGGCTTGTTTTATTACTGCGCACCTGATGCTGAATCAAGAAAATCAGATTTGGATGCTGAGCCTCCGGCGTCTTTGACCAGCGGCCGCTGATTTCTCACAATGTTATTTAACTGTTCACAAATCTTTGTCTCCTGATGTCCGACAGATTAAACTATTATACAGCATTATGTTCTCCATATGCGACACATGATTTGTTATATAAACCCTCAGACAAAATAACATCTATTTCTAAAGACAACTTCCCACAGCCTTAATGCAAAAAAGACCATTCAAAAACATAAAATGATTGTGCCATGGCATCTTTTTTTTTTGGCAGACGATTCAAGCTTCTAATTGGGTTTGTGCTCGATCATGTGTAGCTTAAATAGTGAGTGTTTTTCAGTTTGGCAAAGGCGACCGAGTTGGAAGTGAAATGTAAATATTGTGGAATGGACAAAAAACTGTGGCCACGTCTCTGAAAAACCCCACAAACAATCAAACATTTTGCCATTTAATAAATAAACCGTTTGCGACGGCATCACACAAATATAAGTCTATTACATGGCTCAAGATACGGTTTAAATTTCTTTATGTGTGACCAGTCAGTTTATTGTTTGTCCTCTAAACAAACACAAGCTGTACATGTCAGAGAATTTTCCACCGCCTTGACAGTTAATCTCAGAGGGTTATTGAAGTATTTAAAAATAGAGAGAGCTGTCACTGGGTGTAAAGTAATGAAGTGAATGTAAACAGCTTAAATTGCACTGCTGGCTCTCATGGCGGATTGGAGATAATTAGCAAAATGTTGCACTTGTCTTAAAGGAATTCAGCTAATTTTATTTACTTTGTATT
>JAQNCA010000006.1:23055453-23066577 GCA_029783725.1 Acanthurus tractus | reverse complement strand
AAAAAATCACACTATAATCACATTTTCAATATGTTTTTTAACGAAAATTGGAAAAACAATGCAAAATTATATTACCTCTAATACTGAATATCATACTGCAGTTGCATTATCAGTCCAAATAATTGAAATTAGATGTTTTTTTGCAGCCCTGGCTCTGAGAAACGGCAAAACTCACAGTCTGTTCAGCTTCATATTTGCATAACATCAGTTTCCTGTTTCTCTCTGTTCCTCCACTGGTCAGCCTGTTTGTCTCCCTCAACAGCAACTCAACTTTGGCTGACTGCTTTGCTTAAAAAACAAAGTGGCAATTGCATCTCATGCGACAAAAGAATATGAAATAAATGATCTTCCTCAAAACAAAAAGTGTTTTCATTCAATAGAAACCTCACAGGCTGTTTAATTCACGATGACCTTTTGTGCCTGAAAAGTGTTTTTTCTGTCGGATCGTTCACTAAGCTGTGCATAAACTGACAAGTCGCTTATGATGTGCGTCACTTGGTGCAAACTTCAACCTTAACCCAGCTCATTCACCCCTTTACCACCATCCACAACGGGAGAGTTGACAAGAGAGTAAGATTTCAAAGTCAGGTTGTGACTTTGGAAGAGAAAACTGCATTAAGGTGAGCACAGAGAAAAGGAGTTCATGGGCAGGAGAAACAATCAGGACATTTGAAAGCGTTCAGCACATGGATTTCTTCTTTTGTTTGCTTTTATGTGCAATTTAACGGTTCATCGTGGCTCTGTGAGTTTTCTAAGCGAGGGAATCAGTGGGCGCCGCAGTCTTTCCTCTTGGTGATGACACCTGCTGGCTTTTTTCTCTCTGGTTCATCGAGCACAATGTGTTTGTGTCACACAGAGGGATTTTTTTTTTTTTTTTTTTTTTTTGGTACAGATAACCAATTGAAAAAAGTAGACAGACGAGTGAATATTTGTAAAAAAAAAAAAAAAAGAACTTTGACTCTGATCTTCTGCACAACACATGTGCTTCAGGATGTCGAGGGAGGAAATGTCCTGATTGATGATTGTGATTTTCTTTTTGTGAGCGTGGCCGACCTACCTGGAAGCTCCTTATCTCCCTTCATCCATCTGATGGTGGCGGCAGGCTTACTGCTCATGGCGGTGCAGGTCATCTCTGTCTCGTTGCCCTCGCTCAGTACCTCATCCCTGGCCTCGATGATGGGGTTACCAGGAGGAACTACGACAGGACAAACAGAACTGTGTAAACACCGGGGGAATAAAGTGCAGACACACACTTTGCACGACATGATGAGGAGAGAGCAGAGCTCAAATTCACTTTTTTTAAGAGCAGAAAACACACGGAATTTGGAAACTTTGCTAATATTGGACTTTTTAGGAAAATTCACCATAATCTTGGCATCTTGTTTCTAACTCATTAATTACATAGACAAATATGCATTACTATATCGCATTTATACGAAAATACCCAGTGACAGACATGCTTTGCAAAAAGGAGGCCACTCTATTTAAATAAAAAAGTTACTCTAATCCTTAAATAAATATTGAGATATTGCTGAGTCATAGTTAAAAAGATACATTAGTGGGTCGCTGCTATTGTGTCAAATGAAAAGTTCTGAATTTTGTGAAGAAATGGGTTTTCCTGTCATAAGAATGACGGCCAAATCTATTTACTTTGATTACAAAACCTGCAGAATCTCTCATTTCCAAGTCTTAATACCTAATTAACTTTCATATCTTTTAGCTCTTGGCAGTAAAGGAGGCTTGATTAGATTAGAATGATTGCCTGACTAGTTATCAGTTGATGATATGTTATTAATTTTGAATCTTGCCATACACTTACTAGTCTTATTATTTCTCCAGGCATTTCCACAACTTATAGTGATATTTTAAGAACATAAAGCATTAAATTGCAATATATTTTTTATGATTGTCTCCTCAGGCTTTTGGGTGTGTGAATATGTGAAGGGGACACGTTCACGCGAAAGCAGGTTGATCCTGAGCTTCAATAAGTTTTTTTTTTTTTTGCAGAAAAACAGCAGATGACAGCTGACCTTATACTCATTCAGAATATGCCCCGCAAAAACTGTCTTTCATCATCCTCATCGTTCAGCTGCTCGCGCTCCATGAGCTGAGTTTCAATCTGTATCGTCACATACACACACCAGTAAAGGTGTGCATATTTATATTCCAGAAGTGAGCTGCGATGAATAATATCATACATTCTCTTTCAGTTTGCATGTCAAGGTGATGTGATCATTTGGTGAAGCGCCGTGTGCTCAATTACATCGAACACCAATTTCTTCTTATGATTTTTGCTCGTATTTTAGACATGCTGAAGTTGGAAAAAATATTTAAATTTAGATATATTAACATGCATGTATGCAGATGTATAGGAGAAGCCCTGTTGTACTGTGCTAAATCTACATGCACACAAATGAAATCTTTGCATGTGTGGTGCAAACCATGCATTCACACACAACAACCGAGAAAAATTAGCACGAGCACTAATGAAACCACGTTCTTTCACACAGAATAGCTTACACATAACTGTGTATCCATGCACACAGGAATACTTCAAACATCCACACTAATACAGCACATAGCACAGGTGTGTGTGTGTGTGTGTGTGTGTGTGTGTGTGTGTGCGCTTTGGATGTTTGATCAAGAGTAAATTATAACCTCTTTGGCCTCCCATACTAGCAATCTGTGCATGATTAGCTCACTTAAACACTCCAATATTACAGAAAGATTTAATTAGCACATATGGAATAAATGTTTTTGCAGATCCAAACTTCATTGTAGCTGCTGTCAGAGGCTCTTGTGGTTTTCATGGTGGGCTGTCAGCCATGTTGCAACAACATGTGAATGCATACGGTTTTCCACAGTCTAAATGCTGATTAAAAGGCTTGACACCCTGCTCCTAATGACAAGTGTTTGTGTGCATCTGTATATGTCTGTTTGTGTGTGTGTGAATGTGTGTGTTTTGCTGTTGTACTTAGCACGGTGATGTCAGCGTAGGCTTCCTGTGGGGGGTCCGTGTAGAGCTGACAAACATATCGACCCTCGTCTGACAGCGAAACATTAGACAGCGACACCCGCAGCTCGTTGTCTGAGAAGTTCACCAGCTGAAAGCGAGCGTCTTTCAGTGCTGAAAGAGAACAACAAACAACAGTTTTATGATTTATGTGGCATTTTTTTGCACATACGGGAGGTAAACAAAAGCCTAGTATGACGGTAAATAACACCGACAATGTTTAATGGTGACTGGAACATTGAGTACAGTATTGAAATCCATACATAACATTTTTTAAGGGTTATGATCCTTCAACTTTAGTGGACCAAACACAAATAGACGTATCAAATTTCATCACATATTAATATTTCATGTTAAATTCCTGCAGTGGTTGACTAGCAGTCAATCATGCTCTCTTTGGGTGTAGGTATGGCTGTGTAAGAATAAATATTTCACACATTTTTATAGATTTTATGGACAAAGATGCTGCTGTTCATATTTTTGCCTGAAGTGCATCACGACTTCAAGCGTGCATCAAAGAACTTCGCAGAGAGAGAGACAGAGAGAGAGAGAAAAATACCTCAATTTAATTAGTCAACAACCAATCACAGAGTAGAGTGATGCAACACCGTGTACAGCACGGAAAAAGAAAAGGAGATCAAGTCAAAGCACGAGACACAATTTATACTTCGATAATTGCCTTTTGCTCATTAAAAAGGGAGTTCAGTGCATACACGGAGCACAAGCTAATAACGTGATATTCACAAAAGTCTCATTCTTTACTGTCCTTTATTTGGCCTATGGTGGGATTAATGATAAATGCATAAATCTGGTCTCTCCCTCCACTGTCTTCTTGCCTTACCTTGTTTGCCCACCTACCTAAGCACACTCTATCAGCTGTAATGTAGAATGACAGCGTGTGGTTAAGATGAAAGCCTACCCGTCTCCGTCCCCCTTTGATGTGCTGATAAATTCTGCTCTGATTGACAGCGACTCCAGGCTCTTTGCACTCTGCACTCTCTTAGATAGATCTGTGTACTCATCCTCTGGCTCGGCTTTTCTCTCAAAGCGTAAAGCATTAAACATGGAAACTTCTGACACAAAACAACCCCCAAAACAGACATAAATAGACAGAAAAAACACAGGGCTACATTATGATTTCACAGATGATGAACAGAGGGAAGAGGCTCCGGCTGTATGGCCAAAAAAAAAAACGTATTTGCCTTCACGGAGCGATTGAAATAGAGGGGAATAATAAAGGGAATGGGAACACCAGAAAGAAGCAGGAATACTAATCACCACAATCGATTTTGTGCATCATTAAACAAGAACATCAGACACATTTTAAATGATACCATAAAGCTGAGTGGAGATAAAGCTTCTTTTGTCACCACATTAAGGAAAGCGTTGCGGAAAAAAAAATATATGCATGTGAAATTTTGAGAGATTCATTCTCGACATACATTTATG
This sequence comes from Acanthurus tractus, assembly GCA_029783725.1. NCBI lineage: Eukaryota > Metazoa > Chordata > Actinopteri > Acanthuriformes > Acanthuridae > Acanthurus > Acanthurus tractus. Next base: position 23,062,115 of record JAQNCA010000006.1, on the reverse strand, counting down.
CTCTGTTTGGCCAAAATGAAAAAAAAGAAGACTTTGTTCATACTGCTCATACTCTGTACATAACATGAAAGTGCTGCTGCCACCTTCTCATTTCTCTCTGTCTTTGATTATCCTGCCAGAAAAGGTCTGCTCACAGCGTTCACAACAAATAGCTCAAGCACACCAGAAAAAGTTGGAACGAAGCAATCTAAGGATGCAGCACACAAGAGTTATTTTTCATACAAATGCTTATTTTTCTTCACACTGGCCAAAAAAACTTAAACTGCTGGCTTTCATTAGTGCAGCTCTTAGTTTCCGTTATCTAAGCACGATGAGGCTGTTGTTGTGGCACATGAATAATATGCCTCTAATTAGTGTAGCTCATTCAAAAGCCTTGTTAGCCTTCAATTAGGATTACGTCAGAATGTAATCCTAATGATTTAATTGAATTAGATTTTCCTAGATTTAAATATACCTAAGCTGCAGTGTACAGATGTACAGCAGGAAACATAAACAAGCAAAACAAGGCAGAGATGCTCCTGGGAGGAAATATTGTTATTGAGAAGATGAATGGAAACGGATCAAATCAGGGCCATGTGTCAAAAGTTTAAGTATCTCAATCAAAGGCAAGTGTGGCTTTGTGCTCTTGTGAAATTTCCTAATTTTTTAATTTAGGAGTCAAGAAAAAACTTTAGGTCAATAAAAATAGTCTTAAAGTCACCGGAGGTTTGCGGTGAGGAAGATGACATAAAAGAGGGTCTCATCTGCATAAAATCAGACATCACAGTTCGGGAATAAATAATATTTTTGTTAAGAGTGATAAATATACATACATATATATATAAATATCCTTCTGGGACACCTTTATAAGCAATTTAAGGGCTTTATCTTAATCATCTAAGTCTGAACTGTAGTTTGAACTCTAACAGAAGGTTTTGAACCAGATTAAGTCAAATTCAATAAGCCCCATCAGTTCATGTCCTCTTTGGAACCAAAATTTCCTGTTCTGTTCTCATGTATTTCACCTTTGCCTCTTTTCAAATATTCCAAAAGGATGTTGAATAAAGTTGAGGTCTGTAGAGTTCAGAAGTGCAGTCAGGTACAACTTTAAAAATAAAGATGTAAAGTTTAAGCAAGGACACAGTTTGGAAAATTACAACTTTCATTAACGCTGCAGTGTGTCAATCAGCTTTTTTAATGTATTTTGGAACAGAGATATTTTGTTTGTTTGTTCTTTATCTGAGATAAAGATGCTTTTCAGTGTCAAAGATGTCAGCTTAGTAAACATTCCTGTAGTTATGATCACTGTAAGTCTGCCTGGTCCTGCTTTGAAATATAATGACTTGGTTTGTAAGTATCCGTCTAGTCAGCCAGCATCGTACTGCACTCTTGGAAAATACCAGATAAGCTGCTGCAGTATTTCAGCAATCATAAAACGATTTTAGCCCCTTAGTATCTCACTCTTTAAGTTTTGATTGACACAACAGGAAGTTTTAGTCATTATTAGTTTAGCAATTAGTGACATAGCCTTCCCAGTCACCTCATTTTCAAGGTAAGATAACTGTTGCTTAAAGCCATTAATATGAAGTTCATTTGTGTCAATTGAAGAAATATAGTAATTAAGAGTTTTGTAAGTCAATTTGTTATAACCTATCAAGCTTGATCCTATTCACTTTTGTTGCTATTTTTTCTCACGGTTTTCAATGGATGTAGTCGGAGAAAATGAATATAACATTCATAATCATATGAAATTTGGTGCATAATTACATGAAAATAAGAGACGTTGTGTTTTATCGTCTTAGAATGCACCTTTTATACCGGGGTGATTGATAAGTTCGTGGCTGGTGGTAGAAATTGATGAGTTATTCAGCTCTCATTACATGCATGAGCAGTTTAACTCCTCAAATTATTATGCACAAAGTTTAAAATTAATAAGCTTTGTTGTTTTTTTGTTTTGGGTGACTGGAATTTGCAAGTCAGCACTGTCTGAGAGGGTAGACTTTACCTGCCTTCGTGCAGTAATCAAGAAAATGCTGATTTTTGACTTGTTCAGCTGTCAACAGATTCACCTGCTACCTCTTTCCAAGGCTCAGTAGTCACAATTTTTAAAATGATGATGATGACTCTGATACTGTGGACTAAGATGCTGATTTCTACAAAGAAGTGATCAGTGTGCTCTGCAACTACTGGACAAGGTCTTCTACTCCATAGTTCACCTTGTTGTATCGCTATGTTTCTACAGCAACTAAAAATGGACAAACAAAACGAGGGCTCATGATCAGACCTTTCTTGTTTTCCCCCTCCTACTAGCTTGAGATTGGACAGTGAGCGAAGGGATATTAACCTGGTTTGAATCTCCAACCTGAAAGCTGAACACGCTAAAACCTACACACTGGCCTTTTGTCGACTGTTTACATCAACCACAGCAGACTCACTGACCAAATCAGAGATGTTTTTTTATGACTCAGAGCTCTGGAGCCAGACTGCAATATTTCATAGCACAGACACAAAAACAGTCCTATATGCTGCAGTGAAACAAACAAACAAACAAAAAGAAACTGAACTCTGCGAGTGGACTGAAAACTGCACAAAGAACAGATCGATCGTTCCTTTGCCGACGACTCAACTTTCCACCAAGTTTCCTGAAAAATTTGTTGTTGAATTTCTGAAATTTCTAAATTTTTGTAAGCAACAACTCACAATTTGAACTAACATCCATCAAAATTTGGGTGAAATATTTGATGCGTCAACACTTTGATAAAATCCTTGCCAATCAGATATAATCCATTTCACAAAAGCATCCCTCAGACATCTCATAATCCTCTTATGCATCACTTCTAAATAAGGCGTTGTGGTACGAGCATGAGCTGAATTAATAACTACTTTCTAATGCACATTGAAGGGAGACATTGAGGCACTGTGGCAAGGACACAATTCCCCAGGCTGACGGTTTGGGACAACAATTCCGTAGACTCGGAGATACAAGGACGAAAGACGGAAGACGCCCTGGTTCACTCAGCAGGGGTTGAACACAACAGACAACACTGCAACACCGCTGTTTTCCTGGTTTACCAGAGCACACTGGAATACTTATTTCTCTCTTTTTTTTTGGACAGAAAAAGAGGGTGACCTTTAGCTCCATGCTCTTTCTGCCCTGGTCTTCTTCTTTTGTTCTGTCACATCTGATAGCACGGGAAGGACGTCACAGATGTCTGACAAAGGTGATTGATAGTGACGTCTTTGGAACAGAAGTCTGTCCAAACTCTGAAAGGCTGTAAATTATCTGATCTGTCAGTTTTTACAGCTGATGGTGATGAAGCTAATTTAAAAGGCAGTGATAACACAGAGCTGTCGTGAAGTACGACCAAGGAGACTTTGTGTGGAAGCTGACAAAGTGAAAATCCAACCTCTTTGTCTCCTGACTTAAGTTACAGAGCGCACAGTGTCACTGCTTGTGCTGATTACTGCTGGTAAGCGTATGCGAACTATAATGAACCGCAGTGTGTGTGAGCACTTCATGCATATATGTTTAGCTTAGAGTAAATCTGCACCACTCTCCATGTGTCTTTATTTGTGTCGGAGCAGTAAATAGTGCAGCATTAATTCAGGATTTAAGGGTAAAATGACGGGTGTCTTCAGGGTTATTTTCGGATTTTAGCAGTTTGAGCCAAATCGAGGGGTTATATTCTCAAGTTACCGTCCTTTTAGTGTGAAATTTCATCTTTGTGAATCCCCAAAACATATTTCCTTTGCTGAGCACCAGTGAGAGATATTTGTCCTGGCAGTTGCATGTGTGTTTGTTGCTGGTTGAAAGCACTGTGGCAACAGACCTTAACGTGACTGCCAGGATGGAGATACTCACATTATTTGGTTTACTTAGACTACTGAAGCATCGTATTAACTTTGGCTCGTCTTCTGAATAATGTTTTCACATATCAAGGTTGAGTATTTTTCTCCCCAATATTTTACAGTGGAGACACTTCATGAAGGTTAAGCTTTGCAACTGGAGGGGAAGAGGAAATGAGAACAGTAAAAGATGACTGTCGACATAAGCATGGCATGCATGTATTAGTATAGTTTAAATGAAAAAATTAGCCTATTCAAAGTATTTGCATTAGATTTTGTCGTCCTAGAATCACATCTCATTTATTCCTAACAGATAATTATCACTTTTCAGCCTGAACAGGACCAAGTGTTACAGATTGCGAGGTACCGGCCCACTCATCAGAGGCAGTGTGAGGTTTTGTGCCGTACAAAAGGGCACTTTAACATGTAGAAAGGAGGAGCCGGAGATCATAATGTCTCACAGGAAGTGACACGGTCAAAGGAGGTTACTTTTCAGGAAAATGTTGGTTTTAAATGTGTGACAAAATGACAAATGGTGCAGAGGACTTGTGAGTTTTTGTGTTTGTAGAAGAGATAACACCTGACCTTTCTGCAGGAGAAATTATAAATAATGTATTAGTGGAATGTGTTACTTTTTATTAATGATAGTGGCCATTTTTTGGTCATTAACCGTAACATATGGTCACTTTTTTCAGGTCTGACTCACCAGATGTGCACCGTGGACACAAACCTGCCGTTTAGTCTACATTCTCCCCCACTCAATTTGTTTGTTTGATCACTAGAATAAAATGTCTTCATAAATGCTCTGCACCCTTTTGAAACCTTGTCACATCTTCTCCTTTCTTTTCTTACTCAATTCTGCCAAGATATGGACACACTGACTGTAGATATATGCACATTTTAGGGATTGAGGTTATCTCAAATATCAAAAAGATACATTCAAGTGGAGAGAAAACCTTGTGGCAAAAAAAAACTGAGATCAATACACCGTCTAATGGCTCTTTCTCCTCCTTTTCACCTCTGCCGAATGTAGGATTTTAATTCATCTCGCTCTTCTTTTCTCTCTCTCTCTTGATTCGTCTTCATTCTTTCTCTGCATTTCATTTGAATTGTTTTTTTGGGGCTTTTTTTCTTTTTTTTTTGTTCTCTCTTCAGCTCCAGCCGAGGATGACTCCCATCCAGAGAGAGCAGGAGATGATGAGTGCGCCTCGCCTAAGTGGCTGCAATCAATTGTGATTAGTGGCTGCCGCTACTTTTTGAGAGGAGCACATCAAAGTTTTATTATTGGGTGTCAGAGTGGGTGAGACGGGGTGGAGCGGGGGGTAATTACATTCTTACAGCCAACCTCCTCCCTACTCTTGGTGGAGTCCAGGCTTCCAAAAACCACCACAGTGTAGTCACCACCCAAATCCACAGTATCGGAGCGTTTAGCGTCGCTTCAGCAGCTCTCAGGACTCATGTGGCTTTTTCTCTCTCAGACACAGCTGATTAAATAATTGCCTGTTTTTCTGTTCATTCCAAGAGCATATTTGTATTATGTATTGTTCTAGATTTAAAAAACCTCCAAGAGTCCATCTTTGAAACAGTCACATTATCAATTTTATCATTTTTTTTGATTAAACAAGGTTGGCTCGACCTTAATTTTGATCTAATATTGATCCTTTTGTGTACATATGATTACGTTAATGGCCTGACATTAAAGGAAAGGAGTAGTACAGCTCTAGTTACATGTATTTATAATAAAAACTCTTTCAGATAGATAACTTTGGTGGTATTTCTGAGGCTTAATGCTTCGGTGTGTGTGATGACATGACAGTAAAGCCTGTGTGGGGCATTTTTTCCACTCTGCTGCAGTGAGAAAACTCGGGATTTTTGATCTCCGAGCAAACAGAGTGAGACACTGCTGCCTACTCACGCTTCATCATTCATCGTGATTGTGTAACAAAAACCACAATGAAACTTCAACCAGTCAGAAATTGTTTGTTCCATCAATAAAACTGATGGAATGATAATTTAAATGTTTTCCAACTGAACTAATGTCATCGATCAAAATTAGCCTCGACTGCTCTCTAGCTCTTTTTTTTTTTAATCTGTAAAATAACATGTAGGTCAAGTTCAGCCTCCTCTCTGAGTCCAATCGTGTTCCTGTTTGTGGGGATGTTTTATAGATTGTTTTTCCCCTTCAAGCTTCCTCATGAAGTTGTTTTCACTTGAAGCCTTTTACCCTGAACCTCGCTGGCCGTCGGTGGACCGATCGCCCACTGCGACAGAAGCCTCAACTCTTCCGCTCCTCCACAGGAGAACAAGGGCAGTGTGTGTGTGTGTGTGTGTGTGTGTGTGTTCAAGTGCCCTTCTTAGGCTCTCAATACAAGTTACCATTTAGGTGTGTATTTAAAGACGCTTTAGTGAACGATATCAGACATATTTGCACATGTTGTCTAGAATAAGAGTTTCCCTGATAATAAACTAAGCAAAAGAGACATCAGATCTGTTAACAGTCTCCAGAATTAAGACAGTTAATGTTTCTGCATATTTGCTCATGAGCCTTTGTGCTACAAGGCCAGACATTTATGCACATGTGTACTGAGTGTTGGAGGAACTGATGCAGGCTGCTTAGCTCGCCGAATAAAAATGGGGGGAATTTAATGGGAGAATTTTGCAGAGTATAAAGTATTTGATAACAAGCTCTCTCGTTATTAAACAGGCTCAGCAGCCTCAGCATGAAAGAGGGAAAGACACAAATGACAGCGTTAACAGAGGAAAGGAAGAGAGAGGATGACCAGGCAAGAGGCCGGGACAGAGGTGATGTCAGACCGGCTTTTCTTCGTTAGCAAGGA
>JAQNCA010000006.1:23003801-23018526 GCA_029783725.1 Acanthurus tractus | reverse complement strand
ACACACACACACACACACACACACACACACACACACACACACACACACACACACACACACACACACACACAGACCAGGCTATCAAAGTCTTAAGTCTAATGCATTAGAAATCTATTTAAAACCATTCAAGTGTAACAGGGCTGATCTAAAGATTTCAGGTAAACTCTCTCTTTTGGTCAAAATTTACTGCATCTAATTTAAGACTTTTTTTGAACAAATATTTAGTTTTTTAACTCTCTGGTCAACCTGACGACACCTGGTCATGCCTGTTAAACAAGTGAACCAATCAGAGGAAAGGATTTGCAGGTTGGGAACAGGAAAGGTCAGGAGTTTCGCTCTGAATAACGCTGAGATCTCTGAAGAAAAATGGCCAATTTCTGGTGTTAAACTTCTCGCATTCATGTGTTAAGACAGGATGTCACGAAGTAGCCCCCTTAAACACAACATCGTTTTGTCACACAGCGGAGAAGTGTGGAGTTCCTAAACGCTGCTGTCAGATTCAACTTTGTGGGAAAAAAAAAATATGTTTTTTTTACTCGCTCTCTTATTTTCTAGACTTGCACTATAAGAAAACAGTAATGGCTGTTTCCACTTCGCATGTAGCTTGTTCACACCCTGCAAACTGTGAACGTGAAAAAAACACACTGGAAAATATGTTCGCACAGTCACATATTTTTCCATATGCTGCCATCAGGCAGACTATTGTTTGGGAAAGTTTTGAGTTGTTGTTGTTTCAATATCGAACCAAATAATTGTAGTCGAAGTTTCACTGTGGTGAAGATAGAAACAAAAAAAAACCTCTTAAAATTAATGCGGCTGTAACTTTTTTTTTAAATTAAATGTTGTTGAGTGGAGTCATTGGTTGGTTTGGTGTTAAACGGTGTGTTTAGTTACACATGTTCTCTAAAATCAAAGCACAAATGTGATATTTATTCAAACCTTTCACATAATCAGGGATTGATTTTGTAAATATACTTCATGATTTGATTTGTTCTTCACTGTTAAATCAAATTATTGCACCGTGTCAAATTTAAATGCTCTTGGATCTGACACAGAATGCCTACTGTAAAACAAATTCAATTACTGAAGTTATTTCTGTGTGCAATCATTGTCTATCTTCAAAATTAGCAACTGTGACTGTTTCTAACTATTAAAATAAGTTTTGTAATCTGAGAGACAACTTTTGCAGCGGAATCTCATTGGTGATGAAGTTAGTCATTAAGAGAAAATGACCGTGTGCAGCATCAGCCTCATAAAACCTGTTGCCACGAGGCAAAGTGTCATTGGAGTGAAGAAGGAAAACAGAATTACCATTTTTTTCTTCCCATGTTGTCCAAAAATTTTTTATTCATATCAGTGTCTGATCACTGATGACTGACCAGAAACAATAAACTGCTTTGTGACTGACAGCTGGTTTGTGTTTAGCAAACTTTTACATTCAACTCGAGGAACTAGTTTTCCATCCGTCCATTATCTATACCTTCTCTAAATGACAAGAGACTGGAGCCTTTCCCAGCATGCATTGCATGAAAGGCGGAATGATGTGTGTCTATTTTCAGTTGCAGTTCCTCACAACAATGAATGACAGAGAGCTGCACTGCATGCTGACCCTTAAGAGTTCTTTGGTAATGGCTGTATAATATATGTTTTTTTTTCTTCATGGGGGGGGGGGGTTCAGGGTTGATACAGGAGTTTTCCAGATTAAAATGCCCGACTTTGAGCTCGGCAGCTCAAAGGCTATTACACCAGCGCTCTTTCCCTCCCACCTTGCTTTTTACTTAATTGAATCAGCCAGTTCCCATATCAGATATTCCTTAACGGAATACTGAAACCTATCCACCCTTTTCCTAATACCATTAGAGAGGGGGGTCGGTGGGTGGGGGGGGGGGAGCGGGAGAGCAAGATGGATGCTTTAATCCTGCTGGTTGGGAGCACACAAAAGGGGAGCGTGCCCTGCAGTAAGACATTAGCCACAACATTCTCTATTGAGCCACAATATTCTCGGGAGCTGAAGACTCGCCCTGTCGCCGGCTGAGCGAAAGCTACAATAACAAGAGCTCATTTCCTGTAGACATCCCCGGCATGTAAATAACAGAACAGTTACTCGTTGCTCTGCTTGTTATGTGGGGGGAAAAGAAATAAATTACTGCAACATGTTACAGTTGGCAGCACCTTATTTCCATGATGTCTACTACAGTATTTTATGAGTCCACATGGGTCCAGTACATTTATGCCATCTGTTCATGAAACCGGCAGATATGCAGGAATGCATGTCCAATTTGACACAATGGTGATGCAGATGAATGAGGCTCAGGCAAGCCTCCTGCTGCTGAGGTATTCTTTTCTTTTTTTTTTTTTACTACCTACCTATTTTCTGCTGTGTCAAACTGCGGCTAAGCTAAGGTGAGGTCCATTATTTCTGGCCAGCTCAGGCACAAACTAATCCTCTTATTTGGGAGGTCAGCGCCAATCATTATACAGAGGGGTGCCATTACAGTGCACACTCCAGTGACCTGATTTTCCCCTTACATAAATATATGACTCAAGGGACTGCTCTTACTCCCCTCTCTAATTTATCTCTCTCCAGCTTCTGCTTCTCAGCTCTCATCCTCTGCTTTTTCCTCCCTAAACTTTACCCTCTCTTATCTGTGACCTTCTCAAACCCCCTCCCCTCTTCTCTCTCTCTCTCCCCCCCTTTTTTTTTTACCTTTTCATTTTTCACTCTCCCACACTTTTAGCTTCACATCCCCTCTTTTTTCCCACCCTCATTTCTTTTTTTCTTTTTTTTTCAGGGTGACCAGACTTGCGTATAATTGAATCTGCACAGAATGCATGAGCAGGAACAATTAGCTCAGTCGCTCAGAATGTGGATATAGCTGTACAGTAGGATAAACAGAATTATTCCCAAAAAAAGGAGGGGGAGGGAGGGAAAGCAGGAAGATAAGCTTGAACTGTATGGGTCTCTGAACAAAGAGGAACACAGAGCTTACAATGTACACCCAAATTCGTTCCCACCAACCCCCCCGATGAAGACGGGCCACTCGTTTTACATCGCCTGCATTGTACATTGTCTTTGCTTTCATCATGTCCAGCTTACCAGCAAAATCAGCATTTACTTATGAAGCTCTGTGCATCAATAATCTCACTAGTATGAAAAAGGAAAGTTTTTTATCAAAGGAAGAATAAAATATTACTCTCTTAAAGCTAAATAAAGGCAAAAAAAATCAATAAAAATCCAAAAGTCATTGTGAGATTTTATTCTGGAGCATAAATGTCAACCTGCTGATGAAGCTCGACAAGAAGTCAGACTTTTCACATGAAGCTGAATGAAGTCAGTGAACCGACGAGAAAGTTTACATCCAAGAAACCTTGAATAGCTGCACCGAATTCTCCGGCAATGAACCCTGCTGTTATCGACACACTTTACACAAGACGCGAATGTCGGTTTTTTATTGTGGCACAGCAGAAAAAGTCAGAGGTTTGACAAAAACATGCAGATTCATTCACTACGGGCTGCAAAATCCTGCACTTTAATAACTATTAAGACCAAACATAATCTGGATTTAAACTTTAGCCGACCTCCCGGCTGACCAACAATGTGCCCTCAGGCCGGAATGCAAATGTGGCTCAAAAAGCACCACTGCTTGTTTCACGAAGGGGAAGCGACAAAGTTCTGCACCGGAAAGTCCTTTTGAAGAGATCCTTTATTATTTTATTGTCTGCATCTATTTTTAATTGCATGATGAAAAAAAAAAAGTCTGTATAAGCAGAAACAGTGTTTACATCCCTGAAGTCACCATCACAGATGGGATGGCAGCCTGGGTTGAAACCACGCAATAATAACAACCTCTTGGTCCTGCTCAGGCTGTTATATAAATGCAACAATGCATGACTCTGCTGAATTTATGAATACCTGAAATGGTGGGGAAAAAAAAAAAACCCAAAAAACAAAAGAGACACTTTTTCTTCCAGAAAAAGGAAAAAGTTTGGGGAAAAAAAAGCTTCTCTTCTGTCCAAAAAAATATATATATTCTGCTCTGTGTGGCGCTGACACCAGCAAAGATGGACCATAAATACTTCATAAATACCAATTACCTCAAGAAGTAGGCATGAAGAAAAGAGCAGCTATTTCAGCCAATTATGAGGCTTCTCTCTCAAAGGGTGGAGAAAGACGACTCTTCCCTTTCAAGCCTCCCACTGAAAGGAGAAACCTCTGTCATGTTGCAGAGCCTCAATAATGTTTCCCTCCACCTTCATGTCAGGGATGAAAGGCCCCAAATGTCCTTTGAGTGAAACCCCCCAGAGGACTTAACATGCATCAATAACATTTCCATCCTTGAAGATGTTTGAGGGGGACTACACATAATCTTCTCACAGACTTTGAGGCTCTGCTCACATCCTGTGACTTTTATTTACCCCAATCTCAAAGGTCCTCGCGCGCCATGCCAGAGATGGAGATACAGAGGGAGAAAGAGAAGGAAGAACAAAAGAAAACAGAGGGAGCGAAAGGCAGAGTCAGACAGCACATTGTGGTGAGTGTCGCCTGCTTTAAATAGGACAGCTGCCTCTTGAAGGAGCCATCATTCTTCATAGGGGTAGCCTGTCTTCATTTCCACCCTCGGCAAAGCACACGGGGCTTAACACACTTACGTCTGAGGATTTGCTGCACTTGAAGGTGGCAGCAATTCCCTCGACTGCAGGGGGAGGGAGCACTGCAAAGCCATCCCCGGAAAAAAAAAAGTCAACGGCTTTAACGAGTTCAGCTGAGGTGGCCTGACCTCCTGCTTCTGTGAAAGTCAACTTCCGAGTGCTAACTGCAAAGTGGGTGTCCATTTCCGCCGTTGGTATTACGAACGATGTTTTTGTTGATTTAACGTTGTCAATTTGCTTTCTACTCTTCATGCAAACGACATTTTGTCCTGGAGTTGTTGTGGTTGGGCAACTTCATGTCAACAACAGGAGTCAAAAATTACAAGATCTTTTACCAGGAGGACAATGTTGACTTTGTCTGGTCTCCTTCTCAACTCCTGGCCTCCTGCAGCCTCGGTCTGCTCCCATTAGCTTCTTGCATGATTCCCCCAACTTGAAACCAACACGAGCAGATATTTAGCCTCCTTGATGTCTTTGTACAGTGTCAGTGAGACATCAAAGAGTTGTCGGATCACACTTAAAATGCATTTTTTAGGATGTTTTTGGTAGTTTTGCCTTCAATACAAAGTTAGCAACAAGAACCACAGGGACAGAAGGTCGAAGCCATGCACCAAAATATCTCAGCAACAACCACAGTTAGGAAACAACTTAGACCGCTAGTCCATCAGGATGCTTCAGAAAGAGCCACTACAAGCTCTTAAAGTGCTGCACAGCTTGCAGCACAACCTGAGAAAACTAACTGCTGAACAAGTATTGAATCTGTCATGGGCTCCCAGTAGGAAACAGCACTGGTAGGCACTCAAAAGGGACAAAATCAGAACACATTAAAAAAAAAAAGCACTGGGCATGGGCTTTTTTCATGGTCTAAATAAATTAGAAAGCCATTTGAGCACATTTTTCTTTTTTACTACAATAAGACACAAATTACATTGAAGTAAGCAGAACCAAACTCGACTGCTGAAACAAACACAATAACAAAGTTTTCAAGAAGTTTTGATCGTTTTGATCTTGAATTTTGAAAAGTGTCTTTGTAAGGATTTTGAAACTGTTTAATGAAATTAATATTTGAAAAGATGGCCACTTTGATCATGTCTCCTTCCTCTGAAACCAGCTCTGTGGCCCGATCTCCCCTTTCTGCTCATTTCCAACCAAGTTCAGTTGCCCGAGTTTGGATTTTCTGGGTCCAGTCACTGTTGATATGACAGCAAGGCTCTTCAGTAATAAAAACTCTCCCTAAATTCAGATTTTTCCATAGTCTCCAAGTATATTTCACTAGATTTGAATTCAAGTCAGTGAGGACATTTCTGTCACATGCAGATTCAGTCCACCATTGATCCATAAATTATTCATCCGGAGGCCCAGCACTTGTTCACATTGTACCTGAGACACTGTATCTTGAGGGATGCTGGAGTTGCTGCAAAGTTAAATCTTTAATAGTCAGCTTTTGTTGTAAGCGGCCTCCCTCATGTTCAAATTAAGCTTATGACATTCAGCTACAAAGCAGTGATTACGAAGAAAAGGTTAGCAGATATTGCATTGGCTCGTCGCTCAGAACGACACAGTGAGTCATCTGCAGCTGAGCAGCCAACAGTGACAGTGGAGAAGGAGAAGAAGAAGAAGAAGAAGAAGAAAGAGAAGAAGAAGAGGAGGGAGCCTCATTTGTTTGAGCTAATTAAAGAACTTGATCATTAAACTTCCACAACCTCCACAGAAGCCAGGCATGAATAAAGAGAGACGTGTGGCCAAAGTATAAATCAGACGACCACCTACACAAACTGTTCCACAGTAAAACTCGCTGTATTCAGCCCAGAAACTGGAGCGCTGAGCGTTAGAGTTTGGGGACGGTGGAGACTATGATATCTCTTCAAACCTGACCGACAGACTGACCTAAAAAAAAGGAAACTTAAATAGTTGGGTCTTCAAGACTTCGCGGCTCTTTGAAGAGGGATGAAATCTGTATCCCTGCTTTCAGTAAGGCTAATTAGATCATTGACATTTTTTCCTTGTGGCAACTCCTGGCACTAAGTGCAAAAAAAAAAAAGAAAAAGTATATGACTTTGAACTCTCACTTAAAAAAAAAAAGCCAAACCGATTTCCAGTTCCACTTTCGGCTAAACTCAGTGCCCCTTCATGCAAAAACAGAAAGAGAAGAAGAATGTTTCATTTAAAGTTACTCCAGCAACATGATGGATATTCTTACATCTTCTTGGAAACCAAAAAGAAAAATGAGTCCAGATAACAATGAGAAAATGTCAGGGAAAAAAAAAAAATAACACAAAATAATAAGACATGGTCCTAACCAACCCCTTGAACACCATATTGCAAGGCAAATTACTGTTGAGATGACTGCACCGCCAGATGTGGCTCTCACCCAGCAGTATCACAGAAAAAAAAGCCAGCATATGCTCCACGCTGAGGATAACTTAACCGGTACAGACCGCTGGTAAGCCGATTGAGAGAATTCCCCGAGCAGAAACGGCCTACTTCATACAATATGGCGAAGGACCACGATGATGAGCCAACATAGTGATAAATTTGCTCGAGATCTACGGTGCAATAAGTTGTAGCCGATCAATGGAGCACATAAAAGTGTGACCTGATCAGATATGCTTCATCTTTTAGCCATTATTCCCGAGATCTCATTTGTCTTGGGCTGTTTGAAATGACTGTAATATAAGATGTCAACTACCTGGTGTCGACACGAGCAGCCTGGCAGGTAAACTGCAGCTCTTTTTAAGTGCTGAGACGGAGTGTCAACATGCTGTTCTGCTGACTGAACGGGGTGAGAAATTCAAAACTCATGATTCATGCATGATTCAGTGCATTGAAATGGCAAAACAATAATAAAAAAAAACAATGAAACTTTTGCTAGTTTTGCAAAGATATAAAACAAACTCCATCTCTGTTAAAGATCAGTTCTTTCCTCAGGAGTAAAATGTTGATCTTTTCCCTCAAATAACCTGGATCATCCATAACCTGATCTCTACTTTTGTAAATTATTGGTTAATGTTTTGATGAGATGAACATTCATGCAGTTTATTATAAGCCTTCTCCATATCTAAAAAACTGTAGGTCAAATTGTGCTCTTTAATATCCCAAACCTGGACTGTTTGATCCACCTCAGAAATATTATTCTGTTGCTACTTCTGCTTTTCAAGATTTACAGGTCAATTTTAAATTCTCAGTACAAACCAATAAAGCACAAAGAGTTCAAACCTCTAACAGCCTGATGATTCAGTCGGCGCTGAATCACCGAAGAAAAAGAAAAAGACATAGACAAGCAAATAAATAAATTTCCTTAACAGTTCCTGCCGTTGAGTCAGCCTTTACGACAGACATCTGTCTTTTCTTCACAAAGCTCTCACACATTGTTTCTCACTTTCTTTTGTCATCCAAGACGGAGATATTCACAAAGACAAACAGTGTCGGCCCAAATACATATTCGCGTAACTGATGTTCACACTGATATCAGCTTTGTTGATGGGTCTCTGTCTGAATGTGTTGTAAGTTGTGCCAGAAGCTTTTATTGCTGCTAAGGAGTTGTCTCAGATATAACATCTTTTTCTTGCATGTGGTGATTTCAGCCCAGTTAGCATGTGAATGAACCCTTTTTCTTATTTGTTTAGAGTCTAAACATGTTTAGTTAAAGTTGCAGAGGTTATAACAGTGACCTTAAGGGCATGTTGTGTCTTCCGGGACTTGTTTTATTTGTTTTTTGTTTAGTTTCATGAGATTTCTGGGTTGTGAGAAGTTGAAGCCCATTAGCTTTACATGTGTTAGCCGGGCTAATGTCGCTGCAGATATACGACACCATGATGACTGATGTTTACGGTGGTGCACATGCATGTTAGCTTGTCGCTTGTAGCCATTTTTCAGCCATCTGCAAACTCACTTTCACTATTTTTTCACTGAGGTTGCTGTTTCAACGGCCCTGGTGCAGGAGGACGACACGACCGTTCAATTCTGCCCACGAAAACTCTGATCTATTGGTTTGTTTTTCAACTGCCATTAGCGAAAAAACACCACCGGACTGAAAAACAGCTGTGACTCAAGAGTTTTACACCAGGCTAACTACAAAACCAAATGCTGTACACTTTTCCCACTTTTAAATGGGTTTATTTAGAGATCTAATCAGCTCTAAGTGGCAACACAACTACTGAATAAGTTACAAGTTGTTGACAGTGAAGTCCTCGGCCGAGTTACCCCGATGTTTCGTAATCAGTGACCTCTGCTGCAGACTAGTTGACTTTGTAGCTTGAAGGGCTTGTGTTGGGCCGTTATTTAGCTTAGCTTTTTGACACGCTGATTATTATTTTGAGTATGTACCTGGCTCAGTCCATCTGGCTGTCTGCTAATTTATTTATTTCTGCGGTTACGCTGATCTCACACACCAGACCGAGAGATGTTGACTGTAGGCACTTACAGTGTGAAGCAGCCAGCCAGAATGAGCTACTCCGGCTGTCATAGACGCTGCCAATCGAGGCTGTCCGCACAGAGGCTGCTGTACACCTGCCATTCTGGAAATATCCTGGATCCTACTCTAATTCAATTTACCACTCAAACGCATTTCAGAGCCTGTCACGCATTTCCCCTGCCAAGAGGCAGTTGCATCAAGAAGGACTGAAGCGTGTTGGTAGATACTGTACGGCAGCTGTACAGACGTGTGTGTCTGGGTGTGTGTGTGTCTGGGTGTGTGTGTGTGTTGCTTGGAGGAAGGGGAAGAGGAAAAAAAAACCAAAAAAAACAAAACATGACCCCATTTATTTTTGGTGACTCTATTGAAAGAGGCCTTGGTTTCATTAGAGAACAGATTAGGGGGGAAGTCAATATCCAACAGCTTTGGATTTAAAGCCCTACTTACAAAGGCATTAAGATTCCAGGAAGTGATAAAAACCATATGATTCCTGCTTCTTTTGTTTAAGGAAAAAAAGAAGAGTTGACTTCTGTAATTAGAGGAGACCTCTGCGGGATTTCGGAGGCCACCACAATTAGCTTGCAGTTGATTTGAGTAAAGTTGCTCGTTTATTTTATTGTACTCTGCCCGATGTCCTTATTTAGAGAGTGGATTTATTTGTCAATCTAATAAACACGACTAATACAAGACTGCCTTAGGCTTCGCACACGTTTTAAAACAGATTAGCCATTATAAAAGCACAACAATGACTGCAGGCAAATTTTCTTTTGTCGTCCTCTGTTAAAAAGGGAGTAAAGGAAGGCGGGGGGGGGGTTGGGGGGGGTGCGGTTGATAGGCAGACACGGGAAAGAAAAAGCTTAAATAATACAAAACAATCTAACATTCACTCCCCCCCTGATATCCTCTCCTCCCTCCCAGCTAACGACTTAAAAAAGATGCACAAGCCACATTTTCAAAGCGACCGCGAGTGAGATGTTTGTGTGTGTGTGTGTGTGTGTTCGCTTACTCAGCTAACACAATCACACAGGTACGCAGGGACAGGCTATTTATCACTTTAAAGGTCAGCCATAGCCTCATCTAAGCCCCTCTTTATGTACAATTACCCAGTTTAGACTATAAAAGCATAAAGCATATAGTTGTTTTCAAGAGGGGAGCTCCGGAGTCGTCCCAACAAGGTTATCTGAAGACGTCTCTGATGCACAGATTTGAATGCATCACGCTGTAATGTACACGATACACCTGATTGACATTCTACATTCACCTGAGCATCTTTTACAGCCTTTTTTTTTTTATTTACGGCACTAAATGAGATTCATACATTATAAAAGACGGCTATTTGAAGGTCATTTACTTTGAGCAGAAAAAAAAAAACCAAGAGGATCGGTCGAGCTATACTGCTGTTCTCAACATGTAGATCATCGCTTGACCATCTGTTTTCATCCCTAAAGAAACCGAGCAACGCATCACCGTTTTTCTGTGTATACACTAAGTGCCATTTGTCTCATTAATAAAACATCGAGGTTTTGAGGTATTATTCAGCGCTGATGAGGATTTATTTGAGCTCAGGAGTTTTTTGTTTGCTATAGATTTCAGCCTGTCCTTTTTTTTTTTCCATCCTGCTATAAAATCCCAGTGTTTGACAGTAAGTCTGGAGGAGCTGGAGAAAGGCATCTGTGTGTGTGTTTGGGTGTGTGTGTGTGTGTGTTGCAGTGTATACTGTATATCACAGGGATGATCTGTATTCTTTCACACAGCAGAGGGGTTGGGGGGGGAGTTTTTTCTCGTGGGATTGCTGCAGTCACGAGTGATGCCGAATAGGTCTGGTGAATCTCGCCTCTGAAACGTCCTGAAGGTTCATAGCTTTCTAATCTGTCATACTTGAAGCCAGAAGATGTCAGAGAGCACGACGAGTCAATAGATTGAACAGAGTGAGCAGAATATGATGGTACACCAACATCAACCTCATCACACACACACTCACACAGAAAAGGAGGTGCAAATGGGAAGTGACAGTGTGCTTCAGGGTGATACGAACCCACCGGCTTCACTGAGGAGGAGAACATTTTAATGTTTTTCTCTGTAAACTTATAGTTTAAAAAACACATCTGCCAATATTAATCACTTTATTACGTGATGTGAAAAAAAACTATCAAAAATGACAACTTCCTTTCCGTCCGGACAATCCAGGAGAGGAAACACTGACATGTTTGGTAAAAAAAAAAAAAAAAAAAAAGATCAGTGATTGATGAATTATATTATCATGCGTGTCACACAGCATTATGAGCACTAAATCAGAACTGCAAAGCCGGATAAAAACATCAAAGCAATTTCAGTACACTGATGTTGGGAAAATGCTTATTAAACCCCCCCCCCAACCCCCCTGCCCGGATTTTTTTTTTTTTAAAGTCAGCATACTGAACCAGCCGACTGACTACAGTGTTCAGATGCACAGTGTGACTAATCCATATTAATCCAACATGACAGCGGGAAACTCTCCAAAATCAATATCTCTGATTGATTGCTGTCCAACTTGTAGTGCCAGTGCTCGTACTCTCAGAAAAATGACAAGCAACAAATCCAAAAATCATTTAGCCACATTTCACGTCGGAGCCACGGCACGAAATAATCCTGTTAGTCACCGTAAGAGTAGACTTTTTATTTTTATAGAAAAGCTATGATGAACAACCATCGGGGGCTTATTGAGTACAACCCGCCTGAATAATGTAGGTTGGTTTAACATCACAAAGCTGCTTTGCACTGAGAGAATGTATGCTTTGGTGGTTTCTGCTCTGAAATCTTTCATTTTCTGACTCACTCTACCCTCGCGAGCTGATCACATGATAGCCTTCACTGGGTTGAATCATCCCTGAGGTAAAACACACACACACACATATACACACACACACACACACTCTCACAACTCCTCCAATTTAGCTTTCAATGGCTTCCTATAGGTCTCAATCCGACACCTGTCACATCTGTTTCCCAGCCTCCCCGGTGTGGTGATAAGAAGCAGGAATTACAATTGTCATTCCGCATTTTCACCCACTATTTTTATCTGTTTCAATGTCCATCGCTCACCTATCTCTTGGTAAGGAAACGAGTGTGCACTCACACACACACACACACATATATATAAGAGAAAAACAAACAAACAACATAAAAAAAACCCCCCACCACAATCCTGCTCCTGCAGCCTATCAAAGCTATCAATCAGCCGTGGCTTGAGGCTAAAATCGAGAGCCGTTCTGATGGATACATTTGCTACATCCCCCAGTTCAATTTGTTTGGCAGCTTTGGACAATGCGACCAGTTTGGTGTGCAAACACATCGTACCAATCACTCCCATTCAACTGGCAAAGCATGAAATGACAGCCGAGGCCGTTTGGGGAGCCGTCTGTTTGCAGACGCGGCAAGGCAGCAACAGTGCGAAAGCACGGCCGTGCGCAAACAACGCTGGTGGAGATCTCAGCAGAGATGAAGGGGCCACTCCATTTGTCCTTTTTGGACGCATTCTTATCAGTCCAGAGCTGATAGGTGTCTTGGTGTATTACACCGAGTGTATTGAAGTCTTTCACAATAAAATGACAAAGCTCTCCAGGGGGTCGCAGTAATTATGACTCCTGCCTGTTGAGAGCGAAGTTGGGCAGTTGGGTAATGATTTTATAGAGCCAGAAAGTCCACAGAGGGAGGAGGTGGGGAAGGTTGGAGGGGTCAACAAAAATGCACGTTGATTTTGACACTTTTATTTGAACTATGACAATATTTGGGGGGTTTTAGGATCATTCTTTATGAGGTTTTTGCAGCAGCTTCTTGCATCTGTGTGTTTTAAGCAAACTGGCTAGCAAACAGTTTGCAGGGTTTAAAAGTAAAGGCCACAATTCTGGTTGGAAGGAAGAAACACATCTACTTTTAAACATGATTGTGACGGGATCTGACAAGCCTCTTCACTGCAATTACGGACCTTTTCAAGAAAGTGGTTGAACATAAAACAATTAATGTCATTATTAATGTCAAGGAATTGATCATGGAGGACACGACTGCATCCGAACAGGAAGTTATGAGGAACATTCTTCTGTTTTATTATCTATGTAAGCAGCTTTCTAATAAGACTGTCTTTTTCTCAGGTTTAGAACAAATATATCCAAAATATTATGTGCAACAATTTTGTCGTTTTTGACAATTATTGAATGTTTTTGTCACTTTAGGAACATTTTCTCTTAATGTTTAACACTGTGCAAAGCCAAACTTTAAAGTTCAGCTCTGGAAGGAAGCTACAGAGGCGGCATTTTGTTGTTTTATTTAGTGGATTTATTGAATAATCTGCATGAGCTGGAGTTTGATTTATCCATAAAGAGCCACCTGAATAATCGTATGAGGTGTAAATGAAGACTTTTGTGTCACGTGATGTTTTAAGTGCTTTTAAAGGCTTTGATACATCGTTTAGAATAAAAAATCAGGAAAAAATGAGACATCTGTAACCAGTTTGATGTGATATTGGTCTTAGAAAGCTTTGTCTGTGAGCTTGTTCCTCTGTTGTTTGGTTCAAGGACCAAGGTTCAGCTTTATTGCATGATGAAATGCGACTGCAGCCCCCTCCATGCTACACAATCAGAAAAGAGATCATAGATTTTAATACTTGTAAGCTAAGCACAAAGCATGATGGGGGTTTTCAACATCTCTTCAATACTTGTCCTCTAAATCACCCGACATTATCTGCAGATTCTTCGCACATGAGTCGAGGCCAGGCTTTATGTTTCGACTGACCGTCTGACTTATTGACCGGGGCCATGAAGAACGACGGCACGATAAACAGCTACCCTGAAGTCATGTGCTTCCTCTTGTTCTTCCCATTTTCCCATCAGCTCTCCGCCGACCTCTGTAAACAGCTCGAACGAATGCAAACGTGAACTTTCAACAGCTGCTTCACCTTTTAACTCTCTCGATGTGAAAGGGGGCTTATTTTGCAAGAGTTGCGACATCCATTGCTCTCCCCACCCCACCCCCCTTGGAGAGAGCTACCTGCCAGGGATTTTTACTTTTCCTCTTTTGCCACAGACGTCTACTGATGCAGCACTGTCCTTGAAACGCCGTAACAACATCCTGTCTCACAAGGCAACATGTGCCAGCGACCGAGACAGTTAGATGGAGGAAATGCGACATTTTTTTCCCTGAAACCTGTAATCTAACTCTGCCATGATGGTGATGTGTGTGCTTGAGACAAGACACAAGGGAAATAACTTTGGTTTTAATGTCAGCAGAAAAGCCTGTCAGATGACCCATTTGACAATTGAGTAAAGTGGCTATGTAATGGAACAGTGTTAAAGGAAGAGATTCAACCAGCTATGTATTATTACAATCTGAAAAGTAACATGCAAATTATTGTTTAATTTCTTTAATTTCCCTCCATGTTGCCGCCCGACTCTGTGTCTCTGATAAAGATGGAGGCGGGGCTGGTTGCTGAGGATTTACAACCTAAAAAAACCCAGATCATTTTGTTAAAATTAGATTGTGCTAATCAAGACTCTGTTATGACACCATCTGTCCCTCAACTTAAATGTTTTCAGTCAGATAACTTTTGGTTTAGCTGTAACATGAGAAGGTTTGTGACCAGGTCACAAGCCCAACTCGCTTTGTGAAGCCAACCTGCAGGAGCTTTCA